>CM022298.1:316432081-316556812 GCA_011799875.1 Thinopyrum elongatum
ATTCCTTGACCTACGTTCGCCGTCCTCTCCAGCAAGTTATCTGTGTCACTGCCAGAAACGCAAAATACAAGCCAAGTCAGCTAAAGATTAGCAAGATTGGTAATTTGTAAAAAAAAGCCTGTGGCAAAGCTACTTACTACTTCTTCCTCTCGCCTCGGACTTAAAGCCAGCAGAATGTCGAAGTCGATCCTCCGTTGTGCGGTATATGTACTGCATGTGGGGTGAGGCCCGGGCCAGGAGGAGTCCTAGGCCGCGAAGCTGTCGGCAGCCGCCGGGTGCCCCAGGCTTCCGTTGCGGTGGTGCGAGACCCTCACTGCCCGACCACCCAGCAGCTGGCCAGACATAGACTGCGGCTCGCACGCCCCTCCCGTCGCGGCTGTTGACGGGCCCCCTGCCACGGTCCGCGTATTAGGCCGGCCCACTTCTTAAAGCACGGGGGCTTCGCCGCTCGAAGAGGGCATGGCTTCAGCCGGGGATGATCAGACGCCCGCCCTTACCGAAGAAACACGCTTTCGCCTTCGTCTTCGGGCGGAGGGGGGCCCTTATACTCGCCGTCTTTTTTCTCTTCTTCGACTGAGTCCTCGCCGGGTCGATATTTCAGCGGCTGCCCGCCTGCTCTCCTCCCGGCAACTAGTCCTCCCCGGAGGGATTTCACACTCCACTACCACTTTTGTTTTTTTTTCCTCCGTATGCGTCATGTTTCCACTCTGTCCGCTATCGCTTAATGACTTGCCCCCAAGAGAGAGCCAACATCGTGACTACAGCCTGGTGGGTCCTCCGCTTTTTCTTTTTTTTTTTCGGACAAGATTCGCTTACCCTCCCACTAGCCACCGACCCGTTAGCGTTTTGTCTCTGCACACGACACACACTTGATACTGCTGCGTGGCGGTTAGCGCATAAGATACGAGCGCATGTCTGCCGCCGACTAGGCTTCTCGTCATGATAGTGTGCGAAGATTTCTTTTGCCGGCCTCTTGTTCCTTCGCATGGCGCTCGAGAGATAAAAAAAAACGCCCGGTCGGTGTCAAGCCGTGTGGTGCAGAATTGAACATCGCGCCGGGGGGGACTGTATAGGAAGGGTGGCCCAATGTCTGTACCCCAGTGCCCCAGAGTTGCTTAAGCTACTAAGAGGGTAACGTGGACGATTCCTTGTCCGCTAAGCCGGTGTACCTCTGCTCTTCGGTCGCTGTGTGAAATATACTGTTCTAGGTCGCAGAGCGCCAAGCTGCATAACAGTCTGTGATGTTGCTCTTGTTCAGCACCTGGGTGACTATGCAGCCTCATCGACATCCCGCTGCGTTCTATACTCCCAGGCCTTATGGTTGACCTCCCCCTATTCTAGCAGAGGGGCGATGACTGGCGCGCGGAGCCGAAGTCTGAATGACCTGAATACCATCCCCAGTGTCATGCCCTGGAACGCCAGCCTTCAAGCTGGAGCGATCCATGTGGCCACGTAATGTGGGCGCGTATTGCTGAGCCTACTCTTCCCCCTCACCGACGTATTTGCGTGTGGCCGTGATGTATGCCAGACAGATACCCTTAAAATCTGGAAAACGCCCCGGGCACCTACCTTCTGTACGCCCGGGGTTGATTGCGCAAAAAGTATGCATGGTCTTAGCGGCTTCTGGATCAGATGCCCTACATTCGGCCACCGGGCCAGTGCTTTCGTACAAGGACTATACTCTGTACCCCACATAGGCGCAAGTCCTAATTAAAATCAACATAACCATGGGAGTCGTCTATATTCTTTAGTTCACAGGCTACTTGCCAAGATCCAAGGGCCAAATCACGAGATCAGATGGAGAGCCTCTCCTTTTATGCGACATTCGAGCTGCATGGATTTAGAAATAGGAGTGGAAAGGAGCGTCAGAATGTGCGGAAGATTCTATATGCCGGCAAAATTTTCACAAAAGATGACCCCGGCCAAAGACTCCGACATGCCCAAAAGTACGCCGCATTCGGCGTGAAATTGTCAATGCAAGGCGGAAGCCGTTATGGTAGGGTACATGAAGCTGGGTCGAACCTTGAAAGCAACAGAAATGCGCTAAAAAGCCTGCTGCGCACAGATGCCCACGCCCACCAATAAAAAGTGGATGTGACCGCAGGTGCAAAGAAGGGTAGCGCGTAGCGATATCGTGTTGGTCTATTATGCCGCATGTCCGATCGCCCGTATAGCCCTCGCATACTTAGCCAGTGCCTAGGCGATTCACGCTTGCGTAGCTATGTTGGCAGCCGGGGTGCTAGTTGTGTTGTTAACCTGATGGTAGCCCTTGCGCCCCCACTGTTTGCACTATTGCGTATTCGTCCCTTCCCCCTTATTCAAGCACTGTGACGCATTCGGCGTACGCAGTTCCCATAGATGCGTCGGATGTAGCGTCGAGACGAATGAGATCTCATAGTGGGTTCCGCCGGCAATCTTTTTAACACCAGCTTCGCACCCTTTACCGAACTTTCAGATCCTTCGGACTCCTTCCCGTTCCGCTGCGACCCTAGATTGCCACTTGATGCATGCAAGACTTGGGCCGCTACCATCTACATGCCCGAAGCTGGTGGCCTGGACTGAGTGGAAAGCGCGGAGTCAGACCGGATATATTGACGACGCGCAAGAGAGAGCCGTTTCAGCAACACGAGCCGCGGTCGAAGCCCGCTAGAAAGAAGGTTTACGCTCTGAGCCTCGACAGCCCAGGGCGGGGTCAATATAGGAAGCGTCCCTAGAGATGGCCATGGACCCTTAAGGATAGCGAAGCCAGAGGCGTGGGGGTGAATGCGGTTTGCCCCCCTACCACGCACCGCATGCACTTCTACCTTTTTATGGCGAGTAGGAACGCGAGGCGATTCCACCTTGCTTATCCCCCAGCTTAATGAATGCCGCCTAACCTTGTGGACAAATGCATGCCCACGAACACAGTTTAGCACAGCTTCTATTTGTTGGACGACACACACTGTTCCCATCGCGCAGCCCCGTCAGATCAGGAGCCGATCATGAGAGGCAGGCAAGTATAATCAGATCTTTTCACGAGCGCCACGTATCAATTACTTGCCCCACGTGTGCACCCGAGCTCCCCACTCGCTTTGGCTGGTATAGCCAACAACGCACCTCGCACATTCGTGCCCTATGTTATCTTTTAGCCCAGGCCACGCGGGGCTCGTATGTCGAGTTTTAGTGATTCGACACTAGTTAGCCGCATGATATCGTGTGTGACTAAGGTATTGGCGCCAATCCGCTACCCTTACTTGCCTGCACGGCAGCGGTGTAGCCGTGTCCTCGTCGAAGCAAAGGTTGCCGGGCGGGTCAGCTCTGGGAGGATCGATTTAAGTCATCAAAGAACTCATCAAGTTCAGTAGGAATCATGAGAATCAGGCAACGAAAAGTCAAAGACACTTGTTGGTTTTATATCCGTAAGGCCCAGCCTACCCATTAGGCAAGGCATCCTATGCCGGGATAGACCTGTGAGGTTGGCCAAGCTAGCGTAAGGAGGCAGATTTACCCCATGACGAGCGAGCAGATTGACATGAGATCGCTAACTTTGTCTGCAAAACTTGGTGGCGGAAGAGCTCACGCTTGGTAATCATAGGTCAGCATTTCACTGTTTATATACCAACTCCCATAGAGGCAGACGGTAGGAGATGAATCTATACCGGGGGGGAAAGGACGATGGACCGGACGCCTTCGGCCGCCAACACCTGATTAGTAGTCAACCCGCCCTGAGCAGGTCTGTATTACAATGGGAACTGGAGATCTAACCGAAGGGGATGCGGGGTCCAAGAATCATTAGCCTCTGACCTGACAATCAGTTATTCCCCTGTCATGCACGATCACCTACAAGGAGGCAGGCCGACATGAGCTAACGAGCTTGGCTGAAGGCCATCTCAACGGGATGAGTAATAGAAGACAGCCGCCCAACCACGTAAATTGGGGATTTCAGTGCAGCTCAGCACTATATAGGGTAAAAAACGTCCGTCTAGTAGCACTCCTCATTCTGTAGCAATAGTTAGATTCTGATCGTCGATGGGAGTTCGACAGTGGAGAGATTACTTACAGCTTTTTGAGGGTGAATGTATACTCCTAGTCACCTTAGATTGTGGATTCATCCGCTGGTAGGAGGCAGATCACTAGGGAAGAGAGCCTGGGGGGTGGATGGCGGGCATTGGGATAGACGCTGAAGGAGGGGCACATGGGTCATAGAGCACCCGCAAAGACAGGTAGCGGAATGGTATAGGGCTAGGTCATTAGACGATGAATACCAAGAAGTAATTTTTATTAGCGCAGGATGGAAGCCGAATCGCCGAAGAGACCGAACGAGACGAGCACGCGTAACCGTGATGACACACATACCACCCTGTTGTTGTAGTCCTTAGGGTGACGCGAAAGTGGGGTAGTTTCTTTTCGCTGTCGTACGGGGCGGACCCCGGACCCTAACACGAACCATGCCATGTTGGGACACCAATGTCGACCTGTTATATTAGGGTACGTGAGTATCGAGGCCGAACATCATGCGAACATTCATCTCGTTCAGCCAACGATGGATTGACGAGGACGAGAAAAGCGTACTTGGGACACCAACAACACTTAAAGATTGTCAAAATGCGAAGTCACGAGGATCATCAGGCGGAATTCGTCATGGTAATTAGCGACGACAGGAACGCCGTAGTAGAAAGTTACCCAAAATGAAAGCGAGCATTTGTGTGAAACCACTGCAACCAGCTCTATATTAGAGATCACGGCGAGTCGGGTGGAGGCCGATTTGTTTTAGCGGACATCGCTGTTGACGCTATCAGGCTCGTCACAGGTAGCACGTGACACACAATACACCCAGTCTATCTTAGGGATTACGCGAAAGTAAAGGCGACACGTCGCAACAGTATGAGGGTAGCGACGACGACGCCGAGACAATGCACGTGATCACCAACGTGCACGACTTTGTCTTATAGTGGTGAACGCGAGTCATGGTGGGGAATTTGTCTCGCGGTTTTTAACGCGATTAGGACTGCCGAGATGGGCAGTGGGACACCACTGCCACCCAGTCTATCTTAGGGGTACACGGTCGAGGCGTAAGTTGAGGGCGGACGCCGATGACGGTTAGCGACGACGGAGCCGGAGAGCACAAGACACACTGCCCATCCGGTCTATCTTAGTCACGCGAGGAGCGAGGAGGGGAGGAGAGAGAAGGGTGAAAGGGGGATGAAAGAGAAAGGCGACGAAGTGCGTCTATGGGGGAGTGGGTGGGGTTTGCTGAGTGTAGGTAGCGACGGCACAGGAGTCGAGACGAGCACTGACAACACTGCCACCCTGTTGTCTTAGGCGTCACACGAGTCGAGGGCGGGACATCAATGCGGTAGCAACGACGATGCCGCGAGAGTTAAGCACGTGACACCAACTCCCAACCCTGTCTTCTTAGAGTCAGGCGAGTCGAGGGAGACATCGTCGCGGTAGAGTAGCACATGACACCACGCCACCAGCTATCTTAGGGTTACGCGAGTGAAGGATTGGTAGGCAAGGAAACGTCGCGGTAGCAACAAAGGACACGAGACGAGCACGTGACCCACTGCCACCCCTGTCTATCCTTAGGGTTTACGCGAGTCGAGGAGGACATCGTCGCGGTAGCGGACGAATGCGAGACTAGCAAGTGACACCACTGCCACCCAGAGTCTATCTTAGAGTCACGCGAGTCGAGGCGGACAGCGTTGCGGTAGCACATGAACACCCACTACCACCAGTCTATGTCTGTTAGGTTACGCGAGTGAAGGCGGACACTCGTCGCGGTATATAGCGACAAACGGAGCCGAGACGAGCACGTGACACCACGCCCCGACACTGTGCTTATCGTAGAGAGTCATGGTGGACGGTTTGTCGCCGTTGTAGCAATGACGGACCGCAGACGGATGAGCACGTGACACCACTGCCACTCTCAGGGTGTATTCTTAGGGTCACAGAGAGTCCGAGGTTCGGACGTCATCACGCGGGTAGCGACGGCGGACGCTGACACGACCATGTGAACCACTGCCACCCTGTTATCTTAGCGGTAACGCGAAGTGACGAGGCGGACATCATCGCCGTTAGCGAACGACGGATCCAACCCTAGACGAGCAACGCGAAGTCAATGTGAGTCGAGGCGGACGTCACACTCTCTGGTGCCGGGACGATGTGGAGGATCCCGAGACGACATGGTGCCAGTCCACCGCACACCTTTCTATCTGGTGGCGGTCCGCTGACTGCGTCGTGGCGGGCGAGGACGCTCGCGCCTGTAGCGATGACTGGACCGAGACGAGGCACGTGACACCACTGCCACCCCTATCTTAGACGTAACACGAGTCAAGTCGGACGTCGTCGTTGAAGCGATGACGGACGCCGAGATGAGCAGTTGGACACACATTCCACCGCTGTCTTAGCGCTCAACGCGAGAGTCAGGCGGACGTCATCCGTGGCCCGCAAGTGTTTTGGTCTTAGCGACGGACAGTCGCCGAAGACGAGCACGTGACACCACTGCCACCAGTCTATATTTAGGGTTCAGCGAGTACGAGGCGGACTCCCTCGGCGTGCGGTTTAGCGACGACGGCACTGAGACGAGCATGTGACATCCTGCTACCCTGTACTATCTAGGGTTAACGAGAGTGGAGGATGGGAGTTAGGTCAGGCAGGTTAGACGACGACAGGGGGAAGGTCGAGGCGAGTCGGGCGGACGTCTGAGGAATAAGCACGAACCGGCACCCAGCGAGCACGTGACAAACTGCCCCATGTCGTATTCTTATGGTTACGTCGATGTCATGGGCGGTCGTAATCGCTGGGGGGGGAAGGGGGTGGTGTGGTGTGGTTGGAGCGGAGACAGACGCCCAAGACACGCGACGTGACAAACTGCCACCCTTAGCTATTTACGGGTACACGGAGTTTCGAGCCAGATCGTCGTCCATGCGGGTGTGCAATGGAAGAACACAGAGACGAGCACGTGAAACTCATACCCAGTCTATCTTAGGGTACTGCGGGGGTGGAGGAAGAATATGCGCACGGTATCATGGGGGGCGGTCGAGGTGTTTGTGCAGGACGACGTAGGACATCGACACAAGCACGTGACAACCACTGCCAACCCTGTCTTTTGGGTAGGTGAGTCGGGAGGGGAGTTAGATGTGGGTATGGGGTACGACGAGGACACCGAGGACGAGCAGTGACACCACTGCCACGCTGTTCATATCTTAGGGTTAGCGACGACGGATTGCCGACACGAGCACGTGACTCCCGACCGTCCAGTTCTCGAGGGCACGGCGCGTTGGGGTGGGCATATGGAAGCTAGTGGTACGCGGTGGAGAGCGCACCACGAGATTGGACGCCAACGACTGAACCCCTACCCCATATACTAGGGTTACGCGTGTCGAGGCGGACGCTAACACGACAGGTGACACCACTGTAACCCTGTTTATCTTAGGGTTACGAGCGTCGAGCGTAACATCATCTCCGTAGCAAGACGGACGCGAGTACGAGCAAGCGACGTATGTCAATGGAGTCAAGGCGGACTTCGTCACTGTAGCGACGATGGGACGCGAAGACGGAGGATTGTGGACACCCATTGCCACCCAGTCTATCTTAGAGTCACGCGAGTCGAGGCGGACATCGTCGCGGTAGCACGTGACACCACTACCACCCAGTCTATCTTAGGGTTACGCGAGTAAAGGCGGACATCGTCGCGGTAGCGATGACGGACGCCGAGACAAGCACGTGACACCACTGCCACACTGTCTTATCGTAACGCGAGTCATGGTCGAATTTGTCGCGGTAGCGATTACGGACGCCGAGATGGGCACGTGACACCACTGCCACCCAGTCTATCTTAGGGTCACGAGAGTCGAGGCAGACGTCATCACGGTAGCGACGGCGGACGCTGACACGACCATGTGACACCACTACCACCCTGTTTATCTTAGGGTTACGCGAGTCGAGGCAGACATCGTCGCCGTAGCAACGACGGACACCGAGACAAGCAACGCGAGTCAATGCGAGTCGAGGCGGACGTCGTCACGGTAGCGACGATGGACACCGAGACGAGCATGTGACACCACTGCCACCCTTTCTATCTTAGGGTTACGCGAGTAGAGGCGGACGTCGTCGCCGTAGCGATGATGGACACCGAGACAAGCACGTGACACCACTGCCACCCTATCTTAGAGTAACACGAGTCGAGGCGGACGTCGTCGTGGTAGCGAAGACGGACGCCGAGACGAGCATGTGACACCACTGCCACCCTGTCTTAGCATAACGCGAGTCCAGGCGGACGTCATCGCGGTAGCGACGACAGTCGCCGAGACGAGCACGTGACACCACTGCCACCATGTCTATCTTAGGGTTACGCGAGTCGAGGCGGATATCCTCGCGGTAGCGACGACGGACGCTGAGACGAGCATGTGACATCACTGCTACCCTGTCTATGTTAGGGTTACGCGAGTGGAGGAGGACGTAGTCAGGGTAGCGACAATGGACACTGAGACAAGCACGTGAGACCACTACCACCATGTCTATCATAGGGTCACGCGAGTCGAGGCGAGTCGAGGCGGACATCGTTGCTTAGCGACAACGGACGCTCGGACGAGCACGTGACACAACTGCCACCCTGTCTATCTTATGGTTACGCGAGAAGAGGAGGTCGTCCTCACGGTAGCGACGACAGACGGCCAGACGAGCACGTGACACAACTGCCACCCTGTCTATCTTAGGGTCACGCGAGTCGAGCCGGACGTCATCGCGGTAGCAATGAAGAACACTGACACGAGTACGTGACACCAATGCCACCCAGTCTATCTTAGGGTTACGCGGGTCGAGGCGGAGATCATCGCGGCAGCGACGACGGACATCGACACAAGCATGTGACAACACTGCCACCCTGTCTATCTTAGGGTCATGTGAGTCGAGGCGGACGTAGATGTGGTAGCGACGACGGATGCTGAGACGAGCACGTGACACCACTGCCACGCTGTCTAACTTAGGGTCACGTTAGTCGAGGCGAGTCGAGGCTAACGTCGTCGCGGTAGCGACGAAAGACGCTGAGACGAGCACGTGAAACCACTGCCACCCTGTCTATCTTAGGGTTACGTGAGTCGAGGAGGACGTCGTTGCGGTAGCGAGGACGGATGCCGAGACGAGCACATGACACCACTGCCACCCAGTCTATCTTAGGGTCACGTGAATCGAGCCGGACGTCGTCGCGGTAGCGACGACGGATGCCGAGACGAGCACGTGACACCACTGGCACCCTGTCTATCTTAGATTAACGCGAGTCGAAGGGAACGTCGTCACGATAGCGACGACGGACGCCGAGACGAGCACGTGACACCACTGCCACCTAGTCTATCTTAGGGTCATGTGAGTCGAACCGGACATCGTCGCAGTAGCGATGAAGGATGCCGAGACGAGCATGTGACAGCACTACCACCCAGTCTATCTTACGGTTACGCGGGTCGAGGCGAACATCATCGTAGTAGCGACAACGGACGCCGAGACGAGCACGTGACACCACTGCCACCCTGTCTATCTTAGGGTCACACGAGTCGAGGCAAGTTGAGGCGGACATCATCATGGTAGCGACGGCAGACGCCGACACGAGCACGTGACACCACTGCCATGCTGTTTATCTTAGGGTTACACGAGTCGAGGCGGACACCGAGACAAGCACATGACACCACTGCCACGGTGTTCTAGCATAACGCGAGTCAAGGCGGACGTCGTCGTGGTAGCGACGACAGACGCCGAGACGAGCACGTGACACCACTACCATACTGTCTATCTTAGGGTCATGTGATTCGAGGCGAGTCGAGGCGGATGTCATTGCGGTAGCTACGACGGACGTCGAGACGAGCACGTGTCACCACTGCCACCCTGTCTATCTTAGGGTTACGCGAGTCGAGGCGAACGTCGTTGCGGTAGCGATGATTGATGCCGAGACGAGCACGTGACACCCCTCCCACCCTATATATCTTAGGGTTACGCGTGTCGAGGCGGACGTCGTCGCGGTAGTGATGATGGACGTCGAGACGGGCACGTGACACCATTGCCACCCTGGTTTAGCGTAACGGGAGTCAAGGCGGACGTTGTCACGGTAGCGACGACGGATGCCGAGACGAGCACGTGACTCCACTGCCACCCTCTCTATCTTAGGGTTACGCGAGTCGAGGCGGACGTCGTTGCGGTAGCGATGATGGACGCCGAGACGAGCACGTGACACCCCTACCACCCTATATATCTTAGGGTTACGCGTGTCGAGGCGGACGCTGACACGACCATGTGACACCACTGCCACCCTGTTTATCTTAGGGTTACGCGAGTCGAGGCGAACATCGTCGCCGTAGCAACGACGGACGCCGAGACGAGCAACGCGAGTCAATGCGAGTCGAGGCGGATTTCGTCACGGTAGCGACGATGGACGCCGAGACGAGCATGTGACACCACTGCCACCCTGTCTATCTTAGTGTTACGTTAGTCGAGGCGGACGTCGTCGCCGTAGCGATGATGGACACCGAGACGAGCATGTGACACCACTGCCACCCTATCTTAGCGTAACACGAGTCGAGGCGGACATCGTCGCGGTAGCGATGACGGACGCCGAGACGAGCATGTGACACCACTGCCACCCTGTCTTAGCATAACGTGAGTCCAGGCGGACGTCATCGCGGTAGCGACGACAGACGCCGAGACGAGCACATGACACCACTGCCACCATGTCTATCTTAGGGTTACGCGAGTGGAGGAGAACGTAATCACGGTAGCGACGACGGACGCTGAGACGAGCATGTGACATCACTGCTACCCTATCTATCTTAGGGTTACGTGAGTGGAGGAGGACGTAATCACGGTAGCGACGACGGACCCCGAGACGAGCACGTGAGACCACTTCCACCGTGTCTATCATAGGGTCACGCGAGTCGAGGCGAGTCGAGGTGGACGTCGTTGGGGTAGCGACGACGGGACGCCCAGACGAGCACGTGACACAACTGCCACCCTGTCTATCTTATGGTTACACGAGTCGAGGCGGTCGTCATCGCGGTAGCGACGATGGACGCCGAGACGAGTACGTGACACCAGTGCACCCTGTCTATCTTAGGGTTACGCAAGTCGAGGCAGACATCGTCGCGGTAGCGACGACGGACATCGAGACAAGCACTTGACACCACTGCCACACTGTCTTAGCGAAACGCTAGTCGAGGCAGATGTCATCGGGGTAGCGACGATGGACGCCGAGACGAGCAGGTGACACCACTGCCAACCTATCTTAGAGTAACGCGAGTCGAGGTGGATGTTGTCCGGTAGCGACGACGGACGCCGAGATGAGCACGTGACACCACTACCACGCTACTATCTTAGGGTCACGCGAGTCGAGGCGAGTCGAGGCTAACGTCATCGCGGTAGCGACGACGGACGCTGAGACGGGCACGTGACACCACTACCACACTGTTTATCTTAGGGTTACGCGAGTCGACGCCGACGTCGTCGCGGTAGCGACGACAAACACCGAGACATGCACGTGACACCACTGCTACCTAGTCTATCTTAGGGTCACGCGAGTCGAGCCAGACATCGTCGCGGGGTTTAGGCGACGACGGAGTCTGAGACTAGAGAACGTGACACCATCGCCACCCTAGTCTTCTATAGTAAAGGGTCCCGAATGGCTGGACGGTCATCACGCTAACGTACGCACGGAAGACGCTGAGACGAGCACGTGGACACACTGACCAATCATGCATGTCTCTCTTGGGTTAGGTGGTCGCGGCGGAATCTCGCCGTAACGACTAGCGACGACGGGACACCGAGACAAGCACGTAAACCATGCCCCTGGTCTATCTTGGACTATGAGTCGAGGCCGGACGTAGATGGCAGTGTAGTGACGACGGACGCCGAGAGAGCACGTGAACCACTCACCGCTGTTTATAGGGCATGTAATGTCGAAGTCGAGCGAGGCTACATAGTCGCTGGTCGGTTAGCGACGGACACGACGATGAGGACACGTGACCCACCACGTGCCACCCTGTCTATCTTAGGGTTACGTGAGTCGAGGCGGATGTCGTCGCGGTAGCGATGACGGACGCCAAGACGAGCACATGACACCACTGCCACCCAGTCTATCTTAGGGTCACGTGGGTCGAGCCGGACGTTGTCGCGGTAGCGATGACGGATGCCGAGACGAGCACGTGACACCACTGGCACCCTGTCTATCTTAGATTAACGCGAGTCGAAGCGGACGTCGTCACGGTAGCGACGACGGGCACCGAGACGAGCACGTGACACCGCTGCCACCCTGTCTATCTTAGGGTCACGCGAGTCGAGGAAAGTCGAGGCGGACATCGTCGCGGTAGCGATGACGGACGCCGAGACAAGCACGTGACACCACTACCACCCTGTCTATCTTAGGGTCACGTGAGTCGAGGCGGACATCATCGCGGTAGCGACGACGAACGCCGAGACTAGAACGTGACACCACTCCCACCCTGTCTATCATAGGGTCACGCGAGTCGAGGCAGACGTCGTCGCGGTAGCGATGACTGATGCCGAGACGAGCACGTGACACCACTGCCACCCAGTCTATCTTAGGGTTACGCGAGTCAAGGCGGACGTCGTCTTGGTAGAGATGACGGACGCCGAGACGAGCACGTGACACCACTGCCACCCTGTCTTAGCGTAACGCGAGTCGTGGCGGACGTCATCTCGGTAGCGACGACGGACGCCGAGACGAGCACGTGAAACCACTGCCACACTGTTTTAGCGTAACGCGAGTCAAGGCGGACTTTGTCGCGCTAGCGACGACGGACGCCGAGACAAGCAGGTGACACCACTGCCGCCCTGTCTATCTTAGGGTCACGCGAGTCGAAGTGAGTCGAGGAGGACGTTGTCGCGGTAGCGATGACGGATGCCGAGATGAGCACGTGACACCACTGCCACCCTGTCTATCTTAGATTCACGTGAGTCGAGGCGAACAACATCGTGGTAGCGACGATGGACGCCGAGACGAGCACGTGACACCACTGCCACCCAGTCTATCTTAGGGTCACGCGAGTCGAGACGGACATCGTTGCGGTAACAACGACGGACGCTGAGATGAGCACGTGACAGCACTTCCAACCAGTCTATTTTAGGGTTAGGTGAGTCGAGGCGCGTCGAGGCGGACGTCGCCGCGGTAGCGACGATGGACACTGAGACGAGCATGTGACACCACTGCCACCCTGTCTATCTTAGGGTCATGCGATTCGAGTCGAGTCGAGGAGGACGTCGTCGCGGTAGTGACGACGGAGACCAAGACGAGCATGTGACACCACTGCCTCCCTGTCTATCATAGGCTCACGCGAGTCGAGCTGAGTCGAGGTGGATGTCGTCGAGGTAGCGACGATGGACACCCAGACGAGCACGTGACACAACTGCCACCCTGTCTATCTTATGGTTACGTGAGTCGAGGCGCGTCGAGGCGGACGTCGACGCGGTAGCGACGATGGACGCTGAGATGAGCACGTGACACCACTACCACCCTGTCTATCTTAGGGTCACGCGATTCGAGGCGAGTCGAGGAGGACGTCATCACGGTAGTGACGACGGACACCGAGACGAGCATGTGACACCACTGCCACCCTGTCTATCTTAGGGTCACGCGAGTCGAGGTGAGTCGAGGCGGATGTCATCGCGGTAGCGATGATGGACGCCGAGACTAGCACGTGACACCAGTCCCACCCTGTCAATCTTAAGGTCACATGTGTCAAGGCGGACGTCGTCGCGGTAGCGACGACGGATGCTGAGACGAGCATGTGAAACCACTGCCACACTCTCTTAGCGTAACGCGAGTCAAGGCCGACGTTGTCGCGGTAGCGACCACGGACGCCGAGACGAGCAGGTGACAGCGCTGCCGCCCTGTCTATCTTAGGGTCACGTGAGTCGAGGTGAGTCGAGGCGGACGTCGACGCGGTAGCGATGACAGACGCCGAGACGAGCACGTGACACCACTGCCACCCTGTCTATCTTAGATTAACCCGAGTCGAAGCGGACGTCGTCATGGTAGCGACGACGGACACCGAGACGAGCACGTGACACCACTGCCACCCAGTCTATCTTAGGGTCATGTGAGTCGAGCCGGACGTCATCGCGGCAGCGACGAAGGACGCTGAGACGAGCACGTGACACCACTGCCACCCAGTCTATCTTACGGTTATGCGGGTCGAGGCGGACATCGTCGCAGTAGCGACGACGGACGCCGAGATGAGCACCTGACACCACTGCCACCCTGTCTATCTTAGGATCATGCGAGTCGAGGCAAGTCAAGGCGGACATCGTCGCGGTAGCGACGACGGACGCCGAGACGAGCACGTGACACCACTACCACCCTGTCTATCTTAGGGTCACGTGAGTCGAGGCGGACGTCGTCACGGTAGCGACGACGGACGCCGAGACTAGAACGTGACACCACTCCCACCCTGTCTATCATAGGGTGACGCGAGTCGAGGCAGACGTCGTCGCGGTAGCGACGACTGATGCTGAGACTAGCACGTGACACCATTGCCACCCAGTCTATCTTAGGGTTACGCGAGTCAAGGCGGATGTCATCACGGTAGAGACGACGGACGCCGAGACGAGCACGTGACACCACTGCCACCCTGTCGTAGCGTAACTTGAGTCGTGGCGGACGTCATCGCGGTAGCGATGACGGACACCGAGACGAGCACGTGAAACCACTGCCATACTATTTTAGCGTATCGCGAGTCAAGGCGGACTTGGTCGCGGTAGCGACGACGGACGCAGAGACAAGCAGGTGACACCACTGCCGCCCTGTCTATCTTAGGGTCACGCGAGTCGAAGTGAGTTGAGGAGGACGTTGTCGCGGTAGCGACGACGGATGCCGAGATGAGCACGTGACACCATTGCCACCCTGTCTATCTTAGAATCACGTGAGTCGAGGCGGACATCTTCCTGGTAGTGACGACGGATGCCGAGACGAGCACGTGACACCACTGCCACCCAGTCTATCTTAGGGTCACGCGAGTCGAGACGGACGTCGTCGCGGTAACGACGACGGACGCTGATATGAGCACCTGACAGCACTGCCACCCAGTCTATCTTAGGGTTACGTGAGTCGAGGCACGTCGAGGCAGACGTCACCGCGGTAGCGGCGATGGTCACTGAGACGAGCACGTGACACCACTGCCACCCTGTCTATCTTAGGGTCACGCGATTCGAGTCGAGTCGAGGAGGACGTCATCGCGGTAGTGACGACGGACACCGAGACGAGCATGTGACACCACTGCCTCCCTGTCTATCATAGGGTCACGCGAGTCGAGGTGAGTCGAGGGGGACGTCGTCGGGGTAGCGACGACGGACGCCCAGACGAGCACGTGACACAACTGCCACCCTATCTATCTTATGGTTACGTGAGTCGAGGCAGACGTCGTCGCGGTAGCGACGATGGATGCTGAGATGAGCACGTGACACCACTGCCACCCTGTCTATCTTAGGGTCACGCGATTCGAGGCAAGTCGAGGAGGACGTCGTCATGGTAGTGACGACGGACATCGAGACGAGCATGTGACACCACTGCCACCCTGTCTATCTTAGGGTCACGCGAGTCGAGGCGAGTCGAGGCGGATGTCATTGCGGTAGCGATGATGGACGCCGAGACTAGCACGTGACACCTCTCGCACCCTGTCAATCTTAAGGTCACGTGTGTCGAGGCGGACGTCGTCGTGGTAGCGACGACGGACGCTGAGACGAGCACGTGAAACCACTGCCACACTCTCTTAGCGTAACGCGTGTCAAGGCGGACGTTGTCGCGGTAGCGACCACGGACGCCGAGACGAGCAGGTGACACCACTGCCGCCTTGTCTATCTTAGGGTCACGTGAGTCGAGGCGAGTCAAGGCGGACGTCGACGCGGTAGCGACAACAGACGCCGAGACGAGCACGTGACACCACTGCCACCCTGTCTATCTTAGG
The DNA here is from genome assembly GCA_011799875.1 of Thinopyrum elongatum. Lineage (NCBI taxonomy): Eukaryota > Viridiplantae > Streptophyta > Magnoliopsida > Poales > Poaceae > Thinopyrum > Thinopyrum elongatum. Next base: position 316,448,023 of record CM022298.1, read on the forward strand.
GTCACGAGAGTCGAGCAGACGTCGCCGCGGTAGTGACGGCGGACGCCGACACGAGCACATGACACCACTGCCACCCTATCGTAGCGTAACATGAGTCGAGGCGGACGTCATCGCGGTAGCGACGACGGACGCCGAGACAAGCAGGTGACACCACTGCCGCCTTGTCTATCTTTGGGACACGAGAGTCGAGCGGACGTCATCGCGGTAGCGACAGCGGACACCGACATGAGCATGTGAGACAACTGCCACCTTGTTTATCTTAGGGTTACGCGAGTCAAGGCGGACGCCGAGACGAGCACGTGACACCACTGCCACCGTGTTTTAGCGTAACACGAGTCGAGGCGGATGTCGTCGCGGTAGCAACGACGGATGCTGAGATGAGCACGTGACACCACTGCCACCCAGTCTATCTTAGATTCACATTAGTGGAGGAGGACGTAGTCACGGTAGCGATGACGGACGCCAAGACAAGCACGTGACACCACTACCACCCAGTCTATCATAGGGTCACGTGAGTCGAGGCGAGTTGAGGCGGACGTCGTTGGGGTAGCAACGACGGACGCCCAGACGAGCACGTGACACAACTGCCACCCTGTCTATCTTATGGTTACGCGAGTCGAGGCGGTCGTCATCGCGAAGCGACGACGGACGCCGAGACGAGTACGTGACACCACTGCACCCTGTCTATCTTAGGGTTACGCGAGTCGAGGCGGACGTCGTCGCGGTAGCTACGACGGACGCCGAGACAAGCACTTGACACCACTGCTACACTGTCTTAGCGAAACGCTAGTCGAGGCAGATGTCAACGGGGTAGCGACGATGGATGCCGAGACGAGCGGGTGACACCACTACCAACCTATCTTAGCGTAACGCGAGTCGAGGTGGATGTCGTCCGGTAGCGACGCGATCTCGCGGGCCGGGAAGAAGGTGGAGGAATTCTGGAACAAGTGGATCTTCATGGAGGCCAAGCGCTCCCACGCTCGGCTGGAGCTGCCGAAAGCCCTGCCGAAGCCCCTGGATCGATGGGCTCACGAGAAGCTCACCGACCCCAGGGTGGAGCAGTTGCTGGAGAGGATGACGGCCGACCTGAAGGCAGATGACCCGAAGGCGGAGAAGCTGACAGGGGCCATGATTGTCAAGGAGTTCCTGACGCAGAACCTAGCTCCGCTTCAGGCGCACTTGCGCCCCCTGTGGAGCTTCAAGGGCGCGGAAGACGATCTCCGGTTGCGCCCAGACAACTTGTCTGACGAGGAGCTTAGCAAGGTCGTGCACACCTTGCTCGGGAAGGACCAGGGTGGCCCCTCAGACGCCCATCTCCCGTTGTACCATCGCGCCAACGGGGAGAAGATAGCCGCCGCCATGCCTGTCTTCAATGAGCGGGGGCTCGTGCCGCTGGAGCCTTCCCTGCCCCTGGGCTCCCCGATGCCGGTGTCCTCCGGCGATCCCTCTGGGGAGGAGGAGAACGAGAGCTCGGAGGTGACCTTGGAGGAGGTGGGGGAGACCTCTCCCCCACGGCGGAGCGAGCTCCTCCGCGCCTTTCCTGACGATGACGCCGATGAGTACCCAGTCAGGGAGTCGCCGCGCTCTGCCGGGGTCACCACTATGTCTAGGGGCACCCCTCCGAAGAAGCTGATGCTGGGTGCCCTGAAGAAGGACAGGTCGTCATTGCTTCCCCGAGGTGGCGCCCCCGTCCCACCGTCGGCCGCCGCTGTCACAAATCCGGCCGCCGCGCGCTCATCCGCTCCCAAGAACGCAGCGAGGCTCACGCCCCTGAAGATTGTGGGCATCACGCTCCTGAAGAGGACGAGGGATTACGTCGCCACGGACCAGTAAGCGCACCATCTTGTCTTTGCTTCCTGCTCTTGACGTAGTGCTCTGACATTTTCCTCTCTGCGGCGAGGCCAACGCCGGCGGCGAAAAGGAAGAAGGAGGAGGCGAGGACTCCTGAGGCCAAGCAGCCCACCTCGGCCCCGGAGGTCCTGGGGCAGACGGACGAGGCTGGCTCACGTCCTCCTGCCGCAGGGTTGCCCTCGCGAGGCACAGGGGCCCAGCCTCAGGAGATGGATGCCTCCGCGACCGCGCCGGCTTCAGAGACGCTCGCCTTCAGCGCGCCTGCTGACGACCCGAGGGCTCCGGAGCCCCCGGCCATCCTTGCTGCTGCTGCTTCGCCGGTCTTGATGCCATCGCCATCACCTCATCCAACCGCCATGCTGGCGGGCCGTGGCTCTTCTACCACGCCCGGTGCTCTGGAGCAGGCCTTCTCTGTGTTGGATCAACTCCGGAATGATCTTCGGGGCCCCGACCGGCGCCGGGCGTCGGGGCGCCTGGAGCTGGTCTCGGGCTGGCTCCAGGTTGACTCGTCCATCAGGGCGGCCTGGGACCGGGCCAACGCTACTGACGAGGAGGGCCAGAAGGTGGTCGGCATGGCCGCCGCCGCTCGTGACATGGCATTGAAGGACGCGAAGGACGCTGAGGAGCGCTGCCGCGTGGCGGAGGCCGAGCTGAAATCCCTCCGCGACGAGCAGGCCACCCGCGTCCGCCAACTCGAGGAGCAGGAGGAAAAGCTGAAGGAGCAGGAGTCTGTGGTCGCCAGTCGTGACGCCGAGCTGGAGCAGGCATCTCAGAAGCAGGCCATGGAGCACGGCCACCTGGAGAAGCTGAAGGAGGAGGTGGAGGCGGCCCAGGCGGCCCACGCCTGGCTTGTCTTCGACGAGAAGGCTCGGCTGGAGGCCTGGTAGAAACTCCTTCCCAAGGCTGAGGAGGTGGCCACCGCAGGGCGTGCCGCCTTCGCCTCCCTCGAGCAGAGGTCCCGCAAGGCACTGCAGGATCTCTACGAGAGCGGGTATAAGGAGCCGCTGGTGACTCTGGAGGAAGACCCCACCGCGCTGTTCCCCAAGCTCGTCGCGGTGCTCGAGGGCATCGTCGTCGGTGTGGGCCCCATGGTGGAGGGGGAAGCCCGCGCGCTTTCGGCCTCGGCCGCAACGCGTGTCTTCAGCCACCTCCATCTTCGGGACTCCAGCTTCGACTTTGGTGCCCTGCTCAAACCCGTGGACCCTGAGCTCCAAGATGCTGCTGCCGAGGCTGTGAAGGGTCAACTGGAGGCTCTGCTGCGGAAGTTCCTCGCCGTAAACCCCGTGCCTACGGCTGACGGCAAGGACGGCGGCGACATCGTCGATGACGGGACTCCCCGAGCGGGCAACGGTGGCGTCCAAGGCTGAAGGGGATGGCGGCGCTTTCCCCTTGTTTTATTCCTGCAACATGTATCGTGCCTCATGGAGGCGTAAGAACTTATGCTTTGGAACTTTAAGAGACAGTATGTTTTGTAATAACTTGCTAAGGTTTTGTGGTTTCCTTTCCGTTTGCTTTGATGTTCTGCGTCGGCAGGGCCCTGCCCCGCGCATACCTCAGCCGCCGTTGGGTCGTCCGGATTGCCAGGACAAGACCAAGGGGTGAGGGGCTATGTGGCCAGTTAGGCTCCTGAGTTGTGATGCTCAAGAGTCCCCCTTGGCGTACGAACAGCCCTCGGGAAGGAGACGCAAGAGTGGGCCTTGGCATTCTGCGTCGGCCGGGCCCAGCCCCACGTATACCTCAGCCGCCGTTGGGTCGTCCGGATCGCTAGGGCGAGACCAAGCGGTGAGGGGCTACGTGGCCAGTTAGGCTCCTGAGTCGCGATGCTCAGGAGTCCCCCTTGACGTACGAACAAAAAACCCCATACCTGTCCTCGCCGGACTTTCACTCGGGAGGGATGCGCGAAGACCAGGTCCGGGGGACCTGGCAAGGTGGCGTATGCCAGGCATGACCTGAGCGTAGCCCCCGTGCCCAGCCCCCTCGCGCTACTCTCCCGAGGGGAAAGCAGCGCGGTGAGGCTGAGCACCGAGCCTGGTGGCTCTCCTGAGGTTAGTGCAGCCGTTAGGCTGCCCCCAGTTGTTTATCACCAGCGCGGAGCATGGCGCTACCGCTCTTGCACGGGCATAGCTGCTCCTCAACCGTGTCGACTGCTAGCGCGGAGCATGGTGCTTCCACTGGTACGTGGGTGGGGTCTCCCTCTGAGGGGAGACCCCGGGGCGTGTACAGTCCCGCCCTGACATGTGGCTTGCGACGGAGCTAGAGGAGGTGTGTATGGGCACTCGTGAGCCAGCGCAGGACTCACGAGGCCCTACCTCAAGGTAGGTTGCGCCTGAATTTGTTTCGTAACACTTGTGAAAGTCCTGCGAGATGGTTAGGCAACCTGCACCGAGGGAATCTCCTGAGGTTATCGCATGTGAAGGCCAAACACCAACGACCCCAGGAGGTGACGTGAACGGGTCCGGCCCGCCAGACAGAGCTCAGCCGTTGGATTTGTCGACGCTGCAGGGACGGACCCGAGCACAGACGCCGTGCCCAGACTTCTCATGCGAATGTCCTGAAGAAAGACAACTGGTGCGCGGCTCCCGCGGTGACGAGGCACCGGGTCGCGCGCCCTAACTTACCCGCCCCGATTAGCTCATGTGAGAACAAGGCACCAAGGACCATGGGAGGTGACGTGCACAGGAGCTGGCCCGCGAGCCAGAGCTCAGCCACTTGGGTTTAGCGACGATGCAGGGACGGACCCGAGCACAGACGCCGTGCCAGTCGTTAATCATGAGGCGGTCGTGGGTGGGCTTGCAAGGGCGTACGGCGTTCGTGGTGACGAAGCACCGGACAGGCAAGTCATAATCATAAATGAACTCATGGATAAGGTAGAGCTAGTTCTGATAGATGGAAAACGATAGATGTCGCAGGGACGGACCCACGCGGCTTGGGGATAATGCAGCCCGAGGGGCGCCCCCAACTGAACAAACCAGAAAATGTCACCTGGCACCGTTGCTGAAGAGATGTTGGAGTAGCTGAAGACGCGTGCCGCAGAAGTCGCTCCTTGTGAGCCGCCAAGGCCCTGAACCTCGGGAGGCTCTGGGGGCCCGCGGGGCTCGCGAGGATCCGTCTCCTCCTCCGACAGGATCGCCTGGCTTCTGGCCTCATGAGCCGCCAGGACGCCCCGCATGTGGCGCTGGAATGCAGCAGTTGCGCTCGGCAAGCCAAAAGGCATGCGAACAAAGCTGTGATGGGGACCCTCGCATTGGCCAGAGTGGGACGGCCAGAAGCGCTCCTGAGATGCGGCCCTGTTGAGCCCTGGGACAAGGAGCCGCGTCGGGTGGTGGGTGATGTCCGCCTCGCATGGCTCTTGCCTCCTGAAGCTCCTTGATTGCCTTGTTGATGAACTCCTGAGCACCTGCCACCTCGCGCCTTGTACCCTCCTGGCGGAAGCGCGCACTGAAGCACTCCTCCACATGGTGCCCGAGCGCCTCCCTCGTGATGTTGGCCAGGGCAGAGGCCCTCCAGAGGAGAGCACCCGAGCCCAGCCTGAGAGGGGCATCGGGCGCGCCTTCCTATGCGAGAGAGGGAGGCGCCCCGTCAGTGGGCGCCCGGCCTGAGGTGGTGCCGCAGGTCACCCCGCCCTCCTGAGGTCCTTGGCGGAGCAGCTGCTTCTTCTTCTTGGGGACAGCCTCAGGAGGGTAGACGGCGCCATCATCATCTGGGTTTTCGACCGCTGCAGCCTGGTAGGCGCGCTCGAGAGAGCACACCGCGTCCTTCTCCTCGCAGGCGACCGTGATGACGCCGCAGCTTCCTAGCATCTTGAGGACATTGTAACCATGATGAGTCACCGCCATGAACTTGGCCAGGGCCGGATACCCAGGGATGGCGTTGTATGGAAGGCGAATGTGGGCGACATCGAAGTCGATGAGCTCGGTGCGGTAGTTGTCACGCTTGCCGAAGGTGACAGGGAGGCGGATCTGCCCTATCGGGGTGGTGGAGCCGTTAGTCACTCCTAAGAAAGGCTTGGTAGGCTGCAGCTTGTTGTAGGGCACCTGGAGTTGGTCGAATGTCTCGATGGAGAGAATGTTGAGCCCCACACCGCCATCGATGAGAGTCTTGGTGACGAGCATGTTGCTGATGGTAGGCGAGCAGAGCATCGGGAGAGCACTGGCAGTTGCCGCGCACTTGAGCGAATCGGATGAGCTAAAGGTGATGGTGCACTTGGACCACCTGAGCGGACGCGTTGCCTCGAGCTTGGGGAGGTTCGCATTCACCTCACGGGCAAACTACTTGAAGATGCGATGAAAGGCAGGGGCCTGAGCGCCGCCCAGGATGCAAGCGATGGCATGAGGCTCCTGGAAGCCCCCAGCCCCCTCGTCCTGGTGGTGGTCCTCGTTCCTTCTTGGTGGTGGCGGTAGCGGAGGAAGGCCAGCGTTACCCTGAGGACGGTCCTCCCGAGGCAGGTCTCTCCAGGGGCCCTCGCGAGGCTGGCCCTGCCAGCGGTCCTCACGAGGCTGATCGCGCCATTCTTGGCGGTGGTCGCGGCCGTCCCAGCGTCCTCCACCTCGGCCTCCTTCGCGGCCGTAGCCTCAGTCGCTCCGCTCGCGGCGTCGAACGAGGCGCGCGTCGTGGATGGCCCTAAGCTCCTGGCAGTCATTGGTGTTGTTGCTATGCACATTGTGGAAGACGCAGAGCGGGCGGCTGCCCTTAGATGACTCTGGGTGGTCGCAGCCGTGCTTCATCTCTGGTTCAGGCGCGAGCACGGCCGGTCCCTTGCGCTTCACGTCCTTGGCCTTGGCCTTCTTGTCTTCTGGGTCAGCCCCTGGGAGCTCCAGGATAGAGAGGCGACCTTCCTCAGCTCTCGCACACTTGGTTGCCATGTTGAACATCTCGAGAGCCGTGCACAGCTCCTCATGTATGGCGAGCTCCTCCTTCATCTTGACATCACGGACGCCATCAGTGAACGCCAAGATGATGGCCTCGTCCGACACATTGGGGATCTTGAGGCGGACGCTGTTGAAGCGCTGGATGTACTTCTGCAAGGTCTCTCCTGCCTGCTGCTTGATGCGCCGCAGGTCACCCCGCAGCCGGTGGACGGTCGCGAGTGCCCTGGAAGTTGGCGACGAAATGCTCTCGCATTTCGTCCCAGGAGGAGATCGATCCCGTGGGCAGGTTCAGGAGCCACGAGCGTGCACCATCCTCGAGGGCCATGGGAAACCAGTTCGCCATAACCTTCTCATCGACAATGGCTGCCTCGATGCTCAGCTCGTAGAGCTGCAGGAACTCGGCAGGGTCGGGGGTGCCGTCGTAGCGCGGAGGCAGGTCGGGCTTGAACTTCCCCGGCCAAACGACGCTGCGAATCTCCGGAGTGAATGCCCGCCAACCCTTTGTGGTCATGGGAGCCCATCATGGAGGTGGAGTCTGGTCTTGGCGCTCGCGTGCCACCGCTGCAGGCGGTGCGCGGTCTTGACGTGGCGGTGCTGGGAGTGCACGAGCATCTTCTTGTGGCCGCTGCACCACCTGGCAGCTTTCTTCTTCACGCGCCGGCGCCCTGCGTGGCGGGTCGCGCTGCGGGGCCTCGCTCCTTGGCTCGAGGACGACGTCTTGACGGGGAGGTGGAGGAGGTGCTCCGTGGGCTACGTCACCCGCAGCAGGCGGCGGGTGAGGCAGCGAGCGAGACGGTGCAGGAGAGTCCCCGGCGGCGCTGACAAGCTCGGCGATGCAGTCCAGCCAGTCTTCATAGAGGTCGTCGACGGGGCGGTAGCATAGGAGCTCGTGCGCCATGAGCAATGCAGCCTACGCGTTCGCCGGCCCGCGACAAGCATGAGACGACGAACCAGCCGGAGTCAGCGACGGGGTGGCGGTGCGTCCATCCTGCCGCACAGAAGGGTGCAACGACGAAGCATGCTGCTCGTGCCCCATAGGGCCGGTGGCGGCGTTCGCCACTGGAGACGGGGGACGGCGAGGGCAACCGTCACCCGCCGGCACTGTCTGAGCGATGCGGGCGGCGAGGGCGGCCCGGCGCTCAGCACGAGCTCGACGAGCGTTAGCCATGGAAGCGCTGGAGCGATGGCGGATCAACCAGCGGAAGAGAGGCTCCGACGCACCCCTACCTGGTGCGCCAAATGTCAGATTTTGGGTTCCGCTAACCCTTGAGAGGTTCGAACTCTGGGGTGCGTGCGAAGAACTCGTCCTCCCCAGTCTGCCTACTCGCTAATCTCACAGCCTAGCTCGACGAACTATAAGGAAAAGAGACCCAGTAGTTTACCCAGGTTCGGGCCACCTTGCGGTGTAAAACCCTACTCCTGCTTTGTGGTGGATTGGCCTCGAGGGGCTGATGATGAACTAGTACAGTGGCAAACAGCCTTAGGAGGAGAGGTGTTCTTGAGCTCGAGTGAGCTGGTGAGTGTGTGGGTGATCTGAATGATCCATCCCTCTATCCCCCTCTACGGTGGTGGCTAAGTCGTATTTATAGTGGCCTTGGACCTCTTCCCAAATGAAAGGCGGGAAGGGATGCCACAACGGCCAAATTCGAAGGTAGACTGCTAGTACATACTATCCTGACAAAAGTAGTCTTTGCCTGCAAAAGCCTCTGGTTGTGACGCCGTGGTAGGCTCGGTGATGACCTCCGTCCTGCCGTCCTGGCGGTCTTGGTCTTGTTGCACGGGAATGGAAATCTTTAGCTAATTCCTCGGGACTCCGCGCCTGCGCTTGCCTCTTTAGCACCGAAGAGGAAACTGGTACACTGCGCACATTGGCGCCCGCCTGGCCTTGGTCGTCATGGCTCACGTCATCCGGACTTCATGAGGTGAGGCTTGCATAGAGATCTCCGCTCATCGGGATCCAGCCTGAGGAGGCCGCTCCTCGTGGAGGTCTTAATGTCGTCCGCCTCGCGAGGCTTGTCCCCTCACGAGGGTCTTGAGTTGTTGTCCCTGAAGCTGGGCCATACCAGGCCGTTGATGGAGCCACGCCATGGGCCGCAGACAGGCAAGTCTGGGTACCCCCGTTCCCAGGAAGCAGACAGATGGCGGACACGGACACAAGCACGTGACACCACTGCCACCCTGTTTATCTTACGGTTACGTGAGTCGAGGCGGATGACGAGACGAGCACATGACACTGCTTCCACCATGTCTTAGCGTAACACGAGTCGAGGCGGACGCCATCGCGGTAGCGACGATGGGCGCCAAGACAAGCACGTGACACCACTGCCACCCTGTCTTATCGTAATGCGAGTCGAGGCGGACGTGGTTGCGGTAGCGATGATGGACGCCGAGACGAGCACGTGACACCTGTGCCACCCTGTCTTAGCATAAAACGAGTCGAGGCGGACATCGTCGCAGTAGCGACGACGGATGCCGAGACAAGCATGTGACACCACTGCCACCCTGTCTTATCGTAACGCGAGTCGAGGCGGACATTGTCGCGGTAGTGACGACGGACGCCAAGAAGAGCATGTGACACCACTGCCACCCTGTCTATCTTAGGCTACGCGAGTCGAGGCGGACTTCGTCGCGGTAGCAAAGACGGATGCCGAGACGAGCACGTGACACCACTGCCACCTTGTCTATCTTAGGGTTACGCGAGTCGAGGCGGACGTCGTCGTGGTAGTGACAACGGACGCCGAGACGAGCAAGTGACACCACTGCCACCATGTCTTAGCGTAACGCGAGTCGAGGCGGACGTCGTCGCGGTAGCGACGACGGACTCCGAGACGAGCACGTGACACCACTATAACCGTGTCTTAGCGTAACACGAGTCGAGGTGGACGTCGTCACTGTAGTGAGGACGGATGCCGAGACGAGCATGTGACACCACTGCCACCCTGTCTTATCGTAACTCGAGTCGAGGCGGACATGGTCACGGTAGCGAGGACGGACACCGAGACAAGCACATGACACCACTGCCGCCCTGTGTTAGTGTAATGCGAGTCGAGGCGGACGTCGTCGCGGTAGCGACGACGGACGCCGAGGCCAGCATGTGACACCACTGCCACCCTATCTTATCGTAATGCGAGTCGAGGCGGACGTCGTCGCGGTAGTGATGATGGACGCCGAGACGAGCACGTGACACCACTGCTACCCTGTCTATCTTAGGGTTACGCGAGTCGAGGCGGACATCATCGCGGTAGCGAAGATGGATGCCAAGACGAGCAAGTGACACCACTGCCACCTTGTCTATCTTAGGGTTACGCGAGTAGAGGTGGACATCGTCGTGGCCGTGATGACGGACGCCGAGACAAGCACGTGACACCACTGCTAGCCTGTCTTAGCGTAACGCAAGTTGAGGCGGACGTCATCGCGGTAGCGATGACGGGCACCGAGACGAGCATGTGACACCACTGCCACCCTGTCTTAGCGTAACATGAGTCGAGGCGGACATCGTCGTGGTAGCGACGACGGACGCCGAGACGAGCACGTGACACCACTGCCTCCCTGTCTTATCGTAACGTGAGTCGAGACGGATGCCGAGACAAGCATGTGACACCACTGCCACCCTGTCTATCTTAGGGTCACACGAGTCGAGACGGACGTCAAGACGAGCACGTGACACCACTGCCACCCTATCTTAGCGTAACGCGAGTCGAGGCGGACATCGTCATGGTAGCGACGACGGACGCCGAGACGAGCATGTGACACCACTACCACCCTGTCTTATCGTAACGCGAGTCGAGGCGGACGTCATCACGGTAGCGACGACGGACGCCGAGACGAGCACGTGACACCACTGCACCATGTCTATCTTAGGGTTACATGAGTCGAGGCGGAGGTCATTGCCGTAGCGATGACAGACGCTGAGACGAGCACGTGACACCACTGCCACCTTGTCTATCTTAGGATTACGTGCGTCGAGGCGAACATCGTTGCCATAGCGATGACAGACGCCGAGACGAGCACGTGACACCACTGCCACCCTGTCTCATCGTAACACGAGTCGAGGCGGATGTGGTCATGGTAGCAACGACGGACGCCGAGATGAGCACATGACACCACTACCACCCTATATCATCGTAATGCGAGTCCAGGCAGACGTCGTCGCGTTAGTGATGATAGCCATCGAGACGAGCACGTGACACCACTGCCACCCTGTGTATCTTAGGGTTAGTCGAGTCAAGGCGGACGTCGTGTCGGTAGCGACGACGGACGCCGTGACAAGCACGTGATGCCACTGCCACCTTGTCTATCTTAGGGTTACACGAGTCGAGGCGGACGTCGTCGCGGTAGCAACAACGTTCGCCGAGATGAGCACGTGACACCACTGCCACCCTGTCTTAGCGCAACGCAAGTCGAGGCGGATGTCATCGCGGTAGCGACGACGGACGCCGAGACAAGCACATGACACCACTGCCACCCTGTCTTATTGTAACGTGAGTCGAGATGGACACCGAGACAAGCATGTGACACCACTGCCACCGTGTCTTAGCGTAACACGAGTCGAGGTGGACGTCGTCATGTTAGCGAGGACGGATGCTGAGACGAGCACGTGACACGACTGCCACCCTGTCTTATCGTAACGCGAGTCGAGGCAGACTTGGTCACGGTTGCGAGGACGGATGCCGAGACGAGCACGTGACACCACTGCCACCCTGTGTTAGTGTAATGCGAGTCGAGGCGGGCGTCATCGCGGTAGTGATGATGGACGCCGAGACGAGCAGGTGACACCACTGCCACCCTGTCTATCTTAGGGTTACGCGAGTCGAGGCGGACGTCGTCGCGGTAGCGAAGACGGATGCCAAGACGAGCAGGTGACACCACAGCCACCTTGTCTATCTTAGGGTTACGCGAGTCAAGGCAGACGTCATCGCGGTAGCGACGACGGATGCCGAGACGAGCACGTGACACCACTGCCACCCTGTCTTAGCGTAACGCAAGTCGAGGCGGACGTCATCGCGGAAGCGATGACGGACACCGAGACGAGCATGTGACACCACTGCCACCCTTTCTTAGCGTAACACGAGTCGAGGCGGACGTCATCGCCGTAGCGACGACGGACGCCGAGAAGAGCACATCACACCACTGCCACCCTGTCTTATCGTAACACGAGTCGAGACGGATGCCGAGACAAGCATGTGACACCACTGCCACCCTGTCTATCTTAGGGTCACACGAGGTGATCATCGTGGTAGCGAAGACGGATGTCGAGATGAGCACGTGACACCACGGCCACCTTGTCTATCTTAGGGCTACGCGAGTCAAGGCGGACGTTGTCGTGGTAGCGACGATGGACGCCGAGACGAGCACGTGACACCACTCCCACCCTGTCTTAGCGTAACGCGAGTCGAGGCGGACGTCGTCATGGTAGCGACGCCGGATGACTAGACGAGCACGTGACACCAATACCACCCAGTCTTAGCGTAACACGAGTCGAGGCGGACATCGTCGTGGTAGCTATGATGGATACCGAGAGGAGCGCGTGACACAACTGCCACCCTGTCTTATCGTAACGCGAGTTGAGGCGGATGTGGTCGCGGTAGCGAGGACGGACGCCGAGACGAGCATGTGAAACCACTGCCACCCTGTCTTATCGTAACGTGAGTCGAGGCGGACATGGTCGCGGTCGCGATGACGGATGCCGAGACAAGCACGTGACACCACTGCCACCCTGTCTTATCGTAACGCGAGTCAAGGCGGACGTAGTTGTGGTAGCGAGGACGGACACCGAGACGAACACGTGACACCACTGCCACCCTATCTTATCGTAATGCGAGTTGAGGCAGTTGAGACAGACGTCGTCGCGGTAGTGACGACGGACGCCGAGACGAGCACGTGACACCACTGCCACCCTGTCTACCTTAGGGTTACGCGAGTCAAGGCGGACGTCGTCTTGTAAGCGACAAGGGACGCCGAGACAAGCACGTGTCACCAATGACACCTTGTCTATCTTAGGTTTACGCGAGCCGAGGCCGACGACGTCGCGATAGTGACGACGGACGCCGAGACGAGCACGTGACACCACTGCCACCCTGTCTTAGCGCAATGCAAGTCGAGGTGGACGTCATCGCGGTAGCGACGACGGACGCCGAGATGAGCACGTGACACCACTGGCACCCTGTCTTAGCGTAACACGAGTCGAGGCGGACGTCGTCGTGGTAGCGACGACGGACGCCGAGATGAGCACGTGACAACACTGCCACCCTGTCTTATTGTAACGCGAGTCGAGACGGACGCCTAGACAAGCATGTGACACCACTGCCACCCTGTCTATCTTAGGGTCACATGAGTCAAGACGGACGCCGAGACGAGCACGTGACACCGCTGCCACCCTATCTTAGCATCACGCGAGTCGAGGCAGACATCGTCGTGGTAGCGACGACGGACGCCGAGATGAGCACGTGACACCACTGCCACCCTGTCTTATTGTAACGTGAGTCGAGGCGGACGTCATCACGGTAACGACGACGGAGGCGGAGACGAGCACGTGACACCACTGCCATGATGTCTATCTTAGGGCTATGTGAGTCGAGGTGGAGGTCGTCGCCGTAGCGACGACAGACGCCGAGACAAGCACTTGACACCACTGCCACCTTGTCTATCTTAGGATTACATGAGTCGAGGCGAACGTCATCGCGGTAGTGATGACGGACGCCGAGACGAGCACGTGACACCACTGTCACCCTGCCTTCGCGTAATGCGAGTCGAGGCGGACGTTGTCGCGGTAGCGACGATGGACACCGAGATGAGCACGTGACACCACTGCCACCCTGTCTATCTTAGGGTCACACGAGTCGAGGCAGACGTGGTCACGGTAGCGAGGACGGACGCCAAGACGAGCACATGACACCACTGCCACCCTCTCTCATTGTAATGCGAGTCAAGGCAGACATCGTCGTGGTAGTGACGACGGACGCCGAAACGAGCACGTGACACCACTGCGACCCTGAGTATCTTAGGGTTACGCGAGTCGAGGCGGACGTTGTCTCGGTAGCGACGACGGACGCCGAGACAAGCACGTGACGCCACTACCACCTTGTCTATCTGAGGGTTACGCGAGTCGAGGCGGACGTCATCGCGGTAGCGACGACGGTCGCCGAGACGAGCATGTGACACCACTGCCACCCTGTCTTAGCGTAACGCAAGTCGAGGCGGATGTCATCACGGTAGCGACGACGGACGCAAAGACGAGCACGTGACACCATTGCCACCCTGTCTTAGCATAACACGAGTCGAGGCGGACGTCGTCGCGGTAGCGACGACGGACGCCGAGATGAGCATGTGACACCACTGCCAACCTGTCTTATCGTAACACGAGTCGAGACGGACACCGAGACAAGCATGTGACACCACTGCCACCCTGTCTATCTTAGGGTCACACGAGTCGAGACGGATGATGAGATGAGCACGTGACACCACTGCCACCCTATCTTATCGTAACGCGAGTCGAGGCAGACGTGGTCGCGGTAGCGACGATGAACGCCGAGACGAGCACATGACACCACTGCCACCCTATCTTATCGTAATGCGAGTCGAGGCAGTCGTCGTCGCGGTAGTGACGACGGACGCCGAGATGAGCACGTGACACGACAACCACCCTGTCTATCTTAGGGTTACGCGAGTCGAGGCGAATGTCATCTCGGTAGCGACGACGGACGCCGAGACTAGCACGTGACACCACTGCCACCTTGTCTATTTTAGTGTTACGCGAGTCGAGTCGGACGTCGTCGCGGTAGCGACGACGGACGCCGAGACGAGCACGTGACACCACTGCCAACCTATCAATCTTAGGGTTACGAGAGTCGAGCGGACATCGTCACGGTAGCGACGGCGGACGTCGAGATGAGCACGTGACACTACTGCCACCCTGTTTGTCTTAGGGTTACGTGAGTCGAGGTGAACGTCATCACGGTAGCGACGACGAACACCGAGACAAGCACGTGACACCACTGTCACCCTGTCTTCGCGTAACGCGAGTCGAGGGGACGTCATCGCGGTGGCGACGACGGATGCCTAGACGAGCATATGACACCACTGTCACCTTGTCTTCGCGTAACGCGAGTCGTGGCGGACGTCATCGCGGTAGCGGCAACGGACACTGAGACGAGCACGTGACACCAATGCCACCCTGTCTATCTTAGGGTCATGTGAGTCGAGACAAGCACGTGACACCGCTGCCATCCTGTCTTATCGTAATGCGAGTCGAGGCGGACGCGGTCGCGGTAGCGATGACAGACGCCGAGACGAGCACGTGACACCACTGCCACTGGGTCTTAGCGTAACGCCAGTCGAGGCGGACGTCGTCGCCGTAGTGACGACGGACGCCGAGACAAGCATGTGACACCACTGCCACCCTGTCTTATCGTAACGCGAGTCGAGACGGACGTTGTCGCGGTAGTGACGACGGACGCAAAGAAGAGCACGCAACACCACTGCCACCCTGTCTATATTTGGGTAATGCGAGTCGAGGCGGAAGTCATCGTGGTAGCGAAGACGGATGCCGAGACGAGCACGTGACAGCACTCCCACCCTGTCTTAGCGTAACGCGAGTCGAGGCAGACGTCGTTGTGGTAGCGACGACGGATGACTAGACGAGCACGTGACACCACTACCAACCAGTCTTAGCGTAACACGAGTCGAGGCGGACATCGTCGTGGTAGCTATGACGGATACCGAGACGAGCGCGTGACACAACTGCCACCCTGTCTTATCGTAACGCGAGTTGAGGCGGACGTGGTAGCGGTAGCGAGGACGGACGCCGAGACGAGCATGTGACACCACTGCCACCCTGTCTTATCGTAACGCGAGTCGAGGCGGACGTGGTCGCGGTCGCGATGACGGATGCCGAGACGAGCACATGACACCACTGCCACCATGTCTTATCGTAACGCGAGTCAAGGCGGACGTAGTCGTGGTAGTGAGGATGGACGCCGAGACGAGCACGTGACACCACTGCCACCCTATCTTATCGTAATGCGAGTTGAGGCAGACGTCGTCGCGGTAGTGACGACGGACGCCGAGACAAGCACGTGACACCACTGCCACCCTGTCAACCTTAGGGTTACGCGAGTCAAGGCGGACGTCGTCTTGTAAGCGACAAGGGACGCCGAGACAAGCACGTGTCACCAATGCCACCTTGTCTATCTTAGGTTTACGCGAGCCGAGGCGGATGTCGTCGCGATAGTGATGATGGACGCCGAGACGAGCACGTGACACCACTGCCACCCTGTCTTAGCGCAACGCAAGTCGAGGTGGACATCATCGCGGTAGCGACGACGGACGCCGAGATGAGCACGTGACACCACTGGCACCCTGTCTTAGCGTAACACGAGTCGAGGCGGACGTCCTCGTGGTAGCGACGATGGACGCCGAGATGAGAACGTGACAACACTGCCACCCTGTCTTATCTTAACGCAAGTCGAGACGGACGCCGAGACAAGCATGTGACACCACTGCCACCCTGTCTATCTTAGGGTCACACGAGTCAAGATGAACGCCGAGATGAGCACGTGACACCACTGCCACCCTATCTTAGCGTCACGCGAGTCGAGGCAGACATCGTCGTGGTAGCGACGACGGACGCCGAGATGAGCACGTGACACCACTGCCACCCTGTCTTATTGTAACGTGAGTCGAGGCGGACGTCATCACGGTAACGACGACGGACGCCGAGACGAGCACGTGACACCACTGCCATGATGTCTATCTTAGGGCTACGTGAGTCGAGGTGGAGGTCGTCGCCGTAGCGACGACAGACGCCGAGACAAGCACTTGACACCACTGCCACCTTGTCTATCTTAGGATTACATGAGTCGAGGCGAACATCGTCGCGGTAGTGATGACGGACGCCGAGACGAGCACGTGACACCACTGTCACCCTGCCTTCGCGTAATGCGAGTCGAGGCGGACGTCGTCGCGGTAGCGACGATGGACACCGAGATGAGCACGTGACACCACTGCCACCCTGTCTATCTTAGGGTCACGCGAGTCGAGGCAGACGTGGTCATGGTAGCGAGGACGGACGCCGAGACGAGCACATGACACCACTGCCACCCTCTCTCATTGTAATGCGAGTCAAGGTAGACATCGTTGTGGTAGTGACGACGGACGCCGAAACAAGCACGTGACACCACTGCCACCCTGAGTATCTTAGGGTTACGCGAGTCGAGGCGGACGTTGTCTTGGTAGCGACGACGGACGCCGAGACAAGCACGTGACGCCACTGCCACCTTGTCTATCTTAGGGTTACGCGAGTCGAGGCGGACGTCATCGCGGTAGCGACGACGGTCGCCGAGACGAGCATGTGACACCACTGCCACCCTGTCTTAGCGTAACGCAAGTCGAGGCGGATGTCATCACGGTAGCGACGACGGACGCCAAGACGAGCACGTGACACCATTGCCACCCTGTCTTAGCATAACACGAGTCGAGGCGGACGTCGTCGCGGTAGCGACGACGGACGCCAAGATGAGCACGTGACACCACTGCCAACCTGTCTTATCGTAACGCGAGTCGAGACGGACACCGAGACAAGCATGTGACACCACTGCCACCCAGTCTATCTTAGGGTCACACGAGTCGAGACGGATGATGAGATGAGCACATGACACCACTGCCAACATATCTTATCGTAACGCGAGTCGAGGCAGACGTGGTCGCGGTAGCGAGGATGAACGCCGAGACGAGCGCGTGACACCACTGCCACCCTATCTTATCGTAATGCGAGTCGAGGCAGTCGTCATCACGGTAGTGACAACGGACGCCGAGACGAGCACGTGACACGACAGCCACCCTGTCTATCTTAGGGTTACGCGAGTCGAGGCGAACATCGTCTCGTTAGCGACGACGGACGCCGAGACTAGCACGTGACACCACTGCCACCTTGTCTATTTTACTGTTACGCGAGTCGAGGCGGACGTCGTCGCGGTATCGACGACGGACGCATAGACACACGTGACACCACTGCCAACCTATCAATCTTAGGGTTACGAGAGTCACGCGTACATCGTCACGGTAGCGACGGCGGACGTCGAGACGAGCACGTGACACTACTGCCACCGTGTTTGTCTTAGGGTTACGTGAGTCGAGGCGAACGTCATCACGGTAGCGACGACAAACCCCGAGACAAGCACGTGACACCACTGTCACCCTGTCTTCGCGTAACGCGAGTCGAGGGGACGTCATCGCGGTGGCGACGACGGATGCCTAGACGAGCATATGACACCACTGTCACCTTGTCTTCGCGTAACGCGAGTCGCGGCGGACGTCATCGCGGTAGCGACGACGGACACTGAGACGAGCATGTGACACCAATGCCACACTGTCTATCTTTGGGTCATGTGAGTTGAGACATGTCGAGGCGGACGTCGTCGCGGTAGCGACGACGGACGCCGAGACAAGCACGTGACACCACTGCCACCCTGTCTTATCGTAATGCGAGTCGAGGCGGACGCGGTCGCGGTAGCGATGACAGACGCCGAGACGAGCACGTGACACCACTGCCACCTGGTCTTAGCGTAACGCGAGTCGAGGCGGACGTCGTCGCCGTAGTGACGATGGACGCCGAGACAAGCATGTGACAAAAAAACACTGGCCACCCTGTCTTTCGTAAGCGAGTCGAGACGGACGTTGTCGCGGTAGTGACGATGGACGCAAAGAAGAGCACCAACACCACTGCCACCCTGTCTATATTGGGTAATGCAGTCGAGGCGAAGTCATCGTGGTAGTCAAGACGGATGCCGAGACGATCACGTGACACCACTCCCACCCTGTCTTAGCGTAACGCGAGTCGAGGCGACGCGTCGTGGTAGCGCGACGGATGACTAGACTAGCACGTGACCCATACCACCAACCCAGTCTTAGGTACACGAGTCGTAGGCGGCATCGTCGTGGTAGCATGACGATTACCGACACAAGCGCGTGACACAACTGCCACCCTGTCTTATCGTAACGCGAGTTGAGGCGGACGTGGTCGCGGTAGCGAGGATGGACGCCGAGATGAGCATGTGACACCACTGCCACCCTGTCTTATCGTAACGCGAGTCGAGGCGGACGTGGTCGCGGTCGCGATGATGGATGCCGAGACGAGCACGTGACACCACTGCCACCCTTTCTTATCGTAACGCGAGTCAAGGCGGGCGTAGTCGTGGTAGCGAGGACGGACGCCGAGATGAGCACGTGACACCACTGCCACCCTATCTTATCGTAATGCGAGTTGAGGCAGTTGAGGCAGACGTCGTCGCGGTAGTGACGATGGACGCCGAGACGAGCACGTGACACCACTGCCACCCTGTCTACCTTAGGGTTACTCGAGTCAAGGCGGACGTCGTCTTGTAAGCGACAAGGGACGCCGAGACAAGCACGTGTCACCAATGCCACCTTGTCTATCTTAGGTTTACGCGAGCCGAGGCGGACGTCGTCGCGATAGTGACGACGGACGCCGAACGAGCATGTGACACCCACCTGCCACCCTTCTTAGCGCAACGCAAGTCGAGGTTGACGTCATCGCGGTAGCGACGACGGACGCCGAGATGAGCAAGTGACACCCACTGGCAACCTGTCCTTAGCGTAACACGAGTCGAGCGGACGTCGTTGTGGTAGCGACGACGGACGCCAAGATGAGTCACGTGACAACACTGCCCACCCTGTCTTTCTCGTATGCGAGTCGAGGCAGTCGTCGTCGCGTAGTGACGACGGACCCGAGACAGCACGTGACACGACAGCCACCCTGTCTATCTTAGGGGTTACTCCGAGTCAGGCGGACGTCATCTTGTAAGCGACAAGGGACGCCGAGACAAGCACGTGTCACCAATGCCACCTTGTCTATCTTAGGTTTACGCGAGCCGAGGCGGACGTCGTCGCGATAGTGACGACGGACGCCGAGACGAGCATGTGACACCACTGCCACCCTGTCTTAGCGCAACGCAAGTCGAGGTGGACGTCATCGCGGTAGCGACGACGGACGCCGAGATGAGCACGTGACACCACTGGCACCCTGTCTTAGCGTAACACGAGTCGAGGCGGACGTCGTTGTGGTAGCGACGACGGACGCCAAGATGAGCACGTGACAACACTGCCACCCTGTCTTCTCGTAATGCGAGTCGAGGCAGTCGTCGTCGCGGTAGTGACGACGGACGCCGAGACGAGCACGTGACACGACAGCCACCCTGTCTATCTTAGGGTTACTCGAGTCAAGGCGGACGTCGTCTTGTAAGCGACAAGGGACGCCGAGACAAGCACGTGTCACCAATGCCACCTTGTCTATCTTAGGTTTACGCGAGCCGAGGCGGACGTCGTCGCGATAGTGACGACGGACGCCGAGACGAGCATGTGACACCACTGCCACCCTGTCTTAGCGCAACGCAAGTCGAGGTGGACGTCATCGCGGTAGCGACGACGGACGCCGAGATGAGCACGTGACACCACTGGCACCCCTGTCTTAGCGTAACACGAGTCGAGGCGGACGTCGTTGTGGTAGCGACGACGGACGCCAAGATGAGCACGTGACAACACTGCCACCCTGTCTTATCGTAATGCGAGTCGAGGCAGTCGTCGTCGCGGTAGCGACGACGGACGCCGAGACTAGCACGTGACACCACTGCCACCTTGTCTATTTTAGTGTTACGCGAGTCGAGTCGGACGTCGTCGCGGTAGCGACGACGGACGCCGAGACAAGCACGTGACACCACTGCCACCCTGTCTTATCGTAATGCGAGTCGAGGCGGACGCGGTCGCGGTAGCGATGACAGACGCGGAGACGAGTACGTGACACCACTGCCACCCGGTCTTAGCGTAACGTGAGTCGAGGCGGACGTCGTCGCCGTAGTGACGACGGACGCCGAGACAAGCATGTGACACCACTGCCACCCTGTCTAATCGTAATGCGAGTCGAGACGGACGTTGTCGCGGTAGTGACGACGGACGCAAAGAAGAGCACGCAACACCGCTGCCACCCTGTCTATATTTGGGTTATGCGAGTCGAGGCGGAAGTCATCGTGGTAACGAAGACGGATGCCGAGACGACCACGTGACACCACGGCCACCTTGTCTATCTTAGGGCTACGCGAGTCAAGGCGGATGTCGTCGCAGTAGCGACGACGGACGCCGAGACGAGCACGTGACACAACTGCCACCCTGTCTTAGCATAACGCGAGTCGAGGCGGACGTCATCGTGGTAGCGACGACGGATGACTAGACGAGCACGTGACACCACTACCACCCTTTCTTAGCGTAACACGAGTCGAGGCGGACGTCGTCGCGGTAGCGATGACGGATACCGAGACGAGCACGTGACACAACTGCCACCCTGTCTTATCGTAACGCGAGTTGAGGCGGACGTGGTCGCGGTAGCGAGGACGGACGCCAAGACGAGCACGTGACACCATTGCCACCCTATCTTATCGTAACGCGAGTCGAGGCGGACGTGGTCCCGGTCATGATGACGGATGCCGAGACGAGCACGTGACACCACTGCCACCCTGTCTTATCGTAACGCGATTCAAGGCGGATGTGGTCTAAGTAGCGAGGACGGACACCGAGACGAGCACGTGACACCACTGCCACCCTATCTTATCGTAATGCGAGTTGAGGAAGACGTCGTCGCGGTAGTGACGACGGACGCCGAGACGAGCACGTGACACCACTGCCACCCTGTCTACCTTAGGGTTACGTGACACCAATGCCACCTTGTCTATCTTAGGTTTACGCGAGCCGAGGCGAACGTCGTCGCGATAGTGACGACGGACGCCGAGACGAGCACGTGACACCACTGCCACCCTGTCTTAGCGTAATGCAAGTCGAGGTGGACGTCATCGCGGTAGCGACGACGGACGCCGAGATGAGCACGTGACACCACTGGCACCCTGTCTTAGCGTAACACGAGTCGAGGCAGACGTCGTCGCGGTAGTGACGACGGACGCCGAGATGAGCACGTGACAACACTGCCACCCTGTCTTATCGTAACGCGAGTCGAGACGGACGCCGAGACAAGCATGTGACACCACTGCCACCCTGTCTATCTTAGGGTCACAGGAGTCGAGACAGACGCCGGGACGAGCATGTGACACCACTGCCACCCTATCTTAGCGTCACGCGAGTCGAGGCGGACATCGTCGTGGTAGCGACGACGGACGCCGAGACGAGCACGTGACACCACTGCCAGCCTGTCGTATTGTAGCGTGAGTCGAGGCGGACATCATCACGGTAGCGACGACGGACGCCGAGACGAGCACGTGACACCACTGCCATGATGTCTATCTTAGGGCTACGTGAGTCGAGGTGGAGGTCGTCGCTGTAGCGACGACACACGCCGAGACGAGCACATGACACCACTGCCACCTTGTCTATCTTAGGATTACATGAGTCGAGGTGAACGTCGTCGCGGTAGTGATGACGGACGCCGAGACGAGCACGTGACACCACTGTCACCCTGCCTTCGCGTAATACGAGTCGAGGCGGACGTCATCGTGTTAGCGACGATGGACACCGAGATGAGCACGTGACACCACTGCCACCCTGTCTATCTTAGGGTCACGCGAGTCGAGGCGGACATCGTCGCGGTAGCGACGACGGACGCCGAGATGAGCATGTGACATCACTGTCACCCTGTCTTAGGGTCAGGCGAGTCGAGGCGAGTCGAGGCGGACGTCATCGTGGTAGCGATGACGGACGCCGAGACGAGCACGTGACAACACTGCCACCCTGTTTATCTGAGGGTTACGCGAGTCGAGGTGGATGTCGTAGCGGTAGCGTCGGCGGACGCCGAGACAAGCACGTGGCACCACTGACACCCTGTCAATCTTAGGGTTCCGCGAGTCGAGGCGGACGTCGTCGAGGTAGCGACGACGGACGCCGAGTCAAACACGTGACCCCACTGCCACCCTATCTTAACATAATGCGAGTCGAGGCGGACGCCATCGCGGTAGCGACGACGGACACCGAGACAAGCACGTGACACCACTGCCACCCTGTCTATCTTAGGGTCACGCGAGTGTCACCCAGTCTCTTAGGGTTACGCGAGTCGAGACGGACGCCGAGACGAGCATGTGACACCACTTCTACCCTGTCTATCTTAGGGTCAGGCGAGTCGAGGCGAGTCGAGGCGGACATCATCGCGGTAGCGATGACGGACGCCGAGACGAGCACGTGACAACACTGCCACCCTTTCTATCTTAGGGTTACGCGAGTCGAGGTGGATGTCGTAGCGGTAGCGTCGGCGGACGCCGAGACAAGCACGTGACACCACTACCACCCTGTCAATCTTAGGGTTACGTGAGTCGAGGCGGATGTCGTCGAGGTAGCGACGACGGACGCCGAGACAAACACGTGACCCCACTACCACCCTATCTTAGCGTAATGCGAGTCGAGGCGGACGTCATCGCGATAGCGACGACGGACACCGAGATGAGTACGTGACACCACTGCCACCCTGTCTATCTTAGGGTCACGCGAGTGCCACCCAGTCTATCTTAGGGTTACGCGAGTCGAGACGGACGTCGTCGCGGTGGCGACGACGGACGCCGAGACGAGCATGTGACACCACTTCTACCCTGTCTATCTGAGGGTTATGCGAGTCGAGGCGGAGATCGTAGTGGTAGCGTCAGTGGACGCCGACACGAGCACGTGACACCACTGCCACCCTGTCTTAGCGTAACGAGAGACGAGGCGGACGTCGTCATGGCAGCGATGGCGGACACTGAGACGAGCACGTGACACCACTGCCACCCTATCTTAGGGTAACATGAGTCGAGGCCGACGTCGTCGTGGTAGCGTTGATGGACGTAGAGACGAGCACGTGACACCACTGCCACCCTGTCTTATCGTAACAGGAGTCGAGGCAGACGTTGTCGCAGTAGCGACGACGAACGCCGAGAAGAGCACGTGACACCACTGCCACCCTGTCTTAGCGTAGAGCGAGTCGAGGCGGATGTTGTCGCGGTAGCGACGACGGACGCCGAGACGAGCACGTGACACCACTGCAACCATGTCAACCTTAGGTTTACGCAAGTCAAGGCGGACATGGTCACGGTAGCGACGACGGACGCCGAGACGAGCACGTGACACCACTGCCACCATGTCTATCTTAGGGTTACGCGAGTCGAGGCGGACGTCATCGCGGTAGCGACTACAAACACCGAGACGAGTACGTGACACCACTGCCACCCTGTCTATCTTAGGGTTACGGAGTCGAGGCGGATGTCATTGCGGTAGCGACGACGGACGCTGAGACAAGCACGTGACACCACTGCCACCATGTCTTAGCGTAACGCGAGTCGAGGCGGACGTCATCGCGGTAGCGACATAGGACGTGACACCACTGCCACCCAGTCTATCTTAGGGTCATGTGAGTGCCACCCAGTCTATCTTAGGGTCATGTGAGTCGAGGCGGACATCGTCGCGGTAGCGATGACGGAAGCCGAGACGAGTACGTGACACCACTGCCACCATGCTGAGATGACCACGTTACACCACTGCTATCCTCTCTATCTTAGGGTTACGCGAGTCGAGGCGGACATGGTCGTGGTAGCGACGACGGACGCCGGGACAAGCACGTGACACCACTACCACCCTGTCTATCTTAGGGTCACGCGAGTCGAGGCGGACGTGGTCGCGCTAGCAACAACGGACGCCGAGACAAGCACATGACACCACTACCACCTTGTCTTAGCGTAACGCAACTCGAGGCGGACATCATAGCGGTAGCGTCGGCCGATGCCGAGACAAGCACTTGACACCACAGCCACCCTGTCTATCTTAGGGTTATGTGAGTCGAGGCGGATGTCGTCGCGGTACTGACGACGGACACCGAGACGAGTACGTGACTCCACTGCCACCCTGTCTATCTTAGGGTTATGCGAGTTGATGCCGAGACAAGCACATGACACCACTACCACCCTGTCTTAGCTTAACGCGAATCGAGGCGGACAACGTCACGGTAGCGACGTAGGACGCCGAGATGAGGACGTGATACCACTGCCACCCTGTCTATCTTAGGGTCATATGAGTGCCACCCAGTCTGTCTTAGGGTTACGTCAGTTGAGGCGGACGTCGTCGTAGTAGCGACAATGAACATTGAGACAACCACGTGACACCACGGCCACCCTATCTATCTTAGGGTTACGCGAGTCGAGGCGGACGTGCTCACGGATGCGACGACGGACGCCGAGACGAGCACGTGACACCACTGCCACCCTGTCTATCTTACGGTCTTGGGAGTCATGGCGAGTCGAGGCAGATGTGGTCGCGGTAGCGACGATGGACACCGAGACGAGCACGTGACACCACTGCCACCCTGTCTATCTTAGGGTCTCGCGAGTCGAGGCGAGTCAAGGCGGACGTGCTCGCGGTAGCGACGACGGACGCCGAGACGAACATGTGACACCACTGCCCCTGTCTATCTTAGGGTTACGCGAGTCGAGGCGGACGTCATCGCAGTTGCGACGACGGACGCTGAGATGACCACGTGACAACATTACCACCCTGTCTATCTTAGGGTTACACGAGTCGAGGCGGACGTGGTCGCGGTAACGACGACAGACGCCGAGACAAGCACATGACACCATTGCCTCCCTGTCTATCTTAGGGTCAGGCGAGTCGAGGCGAGTCGAGGCAGACATCATCGCGGTAGCGACGACGGACGCCGAGACGAGCACGTGACAACACTGCCACCCTGTCTATCTTAGGGTTACGCGAGTCGAGGTGGACGTCGTAGCGGTAGTGTCGGCGGACGTCGAGACGAGCACGTGACACCTCTGGCACCCTGTCTATCTTAGGGTTACATGAGTCGAGGCAGACGTCGTCGCAGTAGCGACGACGGACGCCGAGACAAACACGTGACACCACTGCCACCCTATCTTAGCGTAATGCGAGTCGAGGCGGACGTCATCGCGGTAGCAACGACGGACACCGAGAAGAGCACGTGACACCACTGCCACCCTGTCTATCTTAGGGTCACGCGAGTGCCACCCAGTCTATCTTAGGGTTACGCGAGTCAAGGGGGACGTCGTCGCGGTGGCGATGATGGACGCCGAGACGAGCATGTGACACCACTTCTACCCTATCTATCTGAGGGTTACGCGAGTCGAGGCGGACATCGTAGCGGTAGCGTCGGTGGATGCCGAGACGAGCACATGACACCACTGCCACCCTGTCTTAGCGTAACGGGAGTCTAGGCGGACGTCATCACGGTAGCGACGACAGACACTGAGACGAGCACGTGACACCGCTGCCATCCTGTCTTAGGGTAACACGAGTTGACGCGGACATTGTCGTGGTAGAGATGATGGACGTAGAGACGAGCATGTGACACCACTGCCACCCTGTCTTATCGTAATGTGAGTCGAGGCGGACGTTATCGCAGTAGCGACGTCGAACACCGAGACGAGCACGTGACACCACTGCCACCCTGTCTTAGCGTAAAGCGAGTCGAGGCGGACGTTGTCGCGGTAGCGACGACGGACGTCGAGATGAGCACGTGACACCACAGCAACCATGTCTACCTTAGGGTTACGCGAGTCAAGGCGGACGTGGTCGCGGTAGCGACAACGGACGCCGAGACAAGCACGTGACACCACTGCCACCCAGTCTATCTTAGGGTTACGCGAGTCGAGGCGGACGTCATCACGGTACGACTACGAACACCAAGACGAGTACGTGACACCACTGCCACCCGTTCTATCTTAGGGTTACGCGAATCGAGGCGGATGTCGTCGCGGTAGCGACGACGGATGCCGAGACAAGCACGTGACACCACTGCCACCATGTCTAAGCGTAACGCGAGTCGAGGCGGATGTCGTCGCGGTAGCGACATAGGACACCAAGACGAGGACGTGACACCACTGCCACTCTGTCTATCTTAGGGTCACGCGAGTGCCACCCAGTCTATCTTAGGGTTACGTGACACCAATGCCACCCTGTCTATCTTACGGTAACGCGAGTCAAGGCGGCCATCATCGCAGTAGCGACGACGGACGCTGAGACGACCACGTGACACGACTGCTACCCTGTCTATCTTAGGGCTATGCGAGTCGAGGTGGACGTGGTCGCGGTAGTGACAACGGACGCCGAGACGAGCATGTGACACCACTGCCACCCTGTCTATCTTAGGGTCACGCGAGTCGAGGAGGACGTGGTCGCGGTAACGACGACGGACGCCGAGACGAGCAAGTGACACCACTACCACCTTGTCTTAGAGTAACGCGAGTCGAGGTGGACATCATAGCGGTAGCGTCGGCGGACGCCGAGACGAGCACTTGACACCACTGCCACCCTGTCTATCTTAGGGTTACGCGAGTCGGGGCAGACGTCGTAGCGGTAGCTTTGGTGGACGCCGAGAATAGCACGTGACACCACTGTCACATGACACTACTACCACCTTGTCTTAGCGTAACGCGAGAAGAGGCGGACATCGTAGCGGTAACGTCGGCGGATGCCGAGACGAGCATGTGACACCACTTCTACCCTGTCTATCCGAGGGTTACGCGAGTCGAGGCGCACATCGTAGTGGTAGCTTCGGTGGACGCCGAGACGAGCACCTGACACCACTGCCACCCTGTCTATCTTAGGGTCACGCAAGTCGAGCCGAACATCATCACGGTAGCAACGATGGACGACGAGACGAGCACGTGACACCACTGCCATCCTGTCTTAGGGTAACACGAGTCGAGACGGGCGTCGTCGTGGTAGCGATGATGGACGTAGAGACGAGCAAGTGACACCACTACCACCCTGTCTTATCGTAACACGAGTCGAGGCGGACGTTGTCGCAGTAGCAATGACGAACACCGAGACGAGCACGTGACACCACTGCCACCCTGTCTTAGCGTAAAGTGAGTCGAGGCGGATGTCGTCGTGGTAGCGACGACGGACGCCGAGATGACCACGTGACACCACTGCCACCATGTCTATCTTAGGCATACGCGAGTCAAGGCGGACGTGGTCGCGGTACCGACGACGGACGCTGAGACGAGCACGTGACATTTACTGCCATCCTGTCTATCTTAGGGTCACGTGAGTCGAGGCGGACATCGTCACGGTAGCGACGACGGACGCCGAGACGAGCACGTGACACCACTGCCACCCTGTCTATCTTAGGGTTACGCGAGTCGAGGCGGACATCGTCGTGGTAGCGACAACAGACGCCGAGATGAGTACGTGACACCACTGCCACCCTGTCTATCTTAGGGTTATGCGAGTCGACGCGGATGTCGTCGCGGTAGCGACTACGGACGCCGAGACAAGCACGTGACACCACTGCCACCATGTGTTAGCATAACGCGAGTCGAGGCGAACGTCATCGCGGTTGCGACATAGGACGCCGAGACGAGGACATGACACCACTGCCAACCTGTCTATCCTAGGGTCATGCGAGTGCCACCCAGTCTGTCTTAGGGTTACGTGAGTCGAGGTGGACATCTTCGCGGTAGTGATGACGGACGCCAAGACGAGTACGTGACACCACTGCCACCCTGTCTATCTTACGGTTACGCGAGTCGACGCGGCCGTCACCACAATATCGACGATGGACGTTGAGACGACCACGTGAAACCACTGCCACCCTGTCTAACTTAGGGTTACGCGAGTCGAGGCGGATGTGGTCGTGGTAGCGATGAGGGACGCCGAGACGAGCACGTGACACCACTGCCACCCCGTCTATCTTAGGGTCACGCGACTCGAGGCGGACGTGGTCGCGGTAGCGACGACGGACGCCGAGGCGAGCATGTGACACCACTGCCACCCTGTGTTAGCGTAACGCGAGTCGAGGTGGACGTCATTGCAGTAGCGATGACGGACGCTGAGACGAGCACGTGACACCACTGCCACCCTGTCTATTTTAGGGTTAAGCGAGTCGACGCGGACATCATCGCAGTAGTGACGACGGACGCTGAGACGACCACGTGACACCACTGCCACCCTGTCTATCTTAGGGTTACACCAGTCAAGGCGGACGTGGTCGCGGTTGCAACGACGGACGCCGAGACGAGCACGTGACACTACTACCTCCTTGTCTATCTTAGGGTCACGCGAGTCGAGGTGGGTCGAGGCGGACGTCGTTGCGGTAGCGACGACGGAGGCCGAGACGAGCACGTGACACCACTGCCACTCTGTTTATCTTAGGGTTACGCGAGTCGAGGCGGACATCGTCGCGGTAGCGATGACGGACGCGGAGACGAGTACGTGACACCACTGCCACCCTGTCTATCTTAGGGTTACGCGAGTCGAGGCGGACGTCGTCGCTGTAGCAACGACGGACGCCGAGACAAGCACGTGACACCACTGCCACCCTGTCTATCTAAGGGTCACACGAGTGCCACCCAGTCTATCTTAGGGTTACGCGAGTTGAGGCGGACGTCATCGTGGTGGTGATGACGGACGCGGAGACGAGCATGTGACACCACTTCTACCCTGTCTATCAGAGGATTACGCGAGTCGAGAAGGACATCGTAGCGGTAGCGTCGGTGGACGCTGAGACGAGCACGTGACACCACGGCCACCCGGTCTTAGCGTAACGAGAGTCGAGGCGGACATCATCACGGTAGCGACGACGGACACTGAGACGAGCACGTGACATCACTGCCACCCTGTCTTAGGGTAACACGAGTCGAGGCGGACGTCGTCGTGGTAGCGATGATGGACGTAGAGACGAGCACGTTACACCACGGCCACCCAGTCTTATCGTAACACGAGTCGAGGTGGACGTTGTCGTAGTAGCGACGACGAGCACGTGACACCACTGCCACCCTGTCTTAGCGTAAAGCGAGTCGAGGCGGACGTCGTCGCGGTAGCGACTACGGACGCCGAGACGAGCACGTGACACCACTGCCACCATGTCTATATTAGGATTACGCGAGTCTTGGCGTCCGTCGTCGCGCCGAGACGAGCATGTGACACCACTGCCACCATGTCTGTCTTAGGGTTACGCAAGTCAAGGCGGACGTGGTCGCGGTAGCGACGACGGACGCCAAGACTAGCACGTGAGACCACTACCCCCCTTTCTATCTTAGGGTCACGTGAGTCGAGGCAGACATCATCGCGGTAGCGACGACGGACACCGAGACGAGCACGTGACACTACTGCCACCCTGTCTATCTTAGGGTTACACGAGTCGAGGCGGACATCATCGCGGTAGCGACTACGGACGCCGAGATGAGTACGTGACACCACTGGGACCCTGTCTATCTTAGGGTTACGCGAGTCGAGGCTGATGTCGTCGTTTTAGCGACGAAGGCCGCCGAGACAAGCACGTGACACCACTGCCACCATGTCTTAGCGTAACGCGAGTCGAGGCGGACGTCGTCGCGGTAGCGACATAGGACGCCGAGACGAGGACGTGACACCAATGCCACCCTGTCTATCTTCGGGTCACACGAGTGCCACCCAGTCTATCTTAGGGTTACGTGAGTCGAGGCAAATGTCGTCGCGGTAGCGACGACGGATGCCGAGACAAGCACGTGACAACACTGCCACCCTGTCTATCTAAGGGTCACGCGAGTGCCACCCAGTCCATCTAAGGGTTACGCGAGTCGAGGCGGATGTCATCGCGGTGGTGATGACGGACGCGGAGACGAGCATGTGACACCACTTCTACCCTGTCTATCAGAGGGTTACGCGAGTCGAGGTGGACATCGTAGCGCTAGCGTCGGTGGACACCGAGACGAGCACGTGACAACATTGCCACCCAGTCTTAGTGTAACGAGAGTCGAGGCAGACATCATCACGGTAGCGACGACGGACACTGAGACGAGCACGTGACACCACTTCCACCCTGTCTTAGGGTAACACGAGTCGAGGCAGACGTCGTCGTGGTAGCGATGATGGTCGTAGAGACGAGCACGTGACACCACGGCCACCCTGTCTTATCGTAATGCGAGTCGAGGTGGACGTTGTCGCAGTTGCAACGACGGGCACGTGACATCACTGCCAGCCTGTCTTAGCGTAAAGCGAGTCGAGGCGGACGTCGTCGCGGTAGTGACGACGGACGCCGAGACGAGCACGTGACACCACTGCCACCATGTCTATATTAGGGTTACGCGAGTCTTGGCGTCCGTCGTCGTGCCGAGACGAGCATGTGACACCACTGCCACCATGTCTATCTTAGGGTTACGCGAGTCAAGGCGGACGTGGTCGCGGTAGCGACGACGGACGCCAAGACTAGCACGTGAGACCACTACCACCCTGTCTATCTTAGGGTCACGCGAGTCGAGGCGGACATCGTCGCGGTAGCGACCACGGACACCGAGACGAGCACGTGACACTACTGCCACCCTGTCTATCTTAGGGTTACGCGAGTCGAGGCGGACGTCGTCGCGGTAGTGACTACGGACGCCGAGACGAGTACGTGACACCACTGGACCCCTGTCTATCTTAGGGTTACGCGAGTCGAGGCTGATGTCGTCGCCGTAGCGACGAAGGACGCCGAGACAAGCACGTGACACCACTGCCACCATGTCTTAGCGTAACGCGAGTCGAGGCGGACGTCGTCGCGGTAGCGACATAGGACGCCGAGACGAGGACGTGACACCAATGCCACCCTGTCTATCTTCGGGTCACACGAGTGCCACCCAGTCTATCTTAGGGTTACGTGAGTCGAGGCGAACATCGTCGCGGTAGCGACGATGGCCGCCGAGACGAGTACGTGAGACCACTACCACCAAGTCTATCTTACGGTTGCGCGAGTCGAGGCGGCCGTCATCGCAGTAGCGACGACGGATGCTGAGACAACCACGTGACACCACTGCCACCCTGTCTATCTTAGGGTTACGCGAGTCGAGGTGGATGTGGTCGCGGTAGCGACGACGGACGTCGAGACGAGCACGTGACACCACTGCCACCCTGTCTATCATAGGGTCACGCGAGTCGAGGTCGACGTGGTTGCGGTAGTGACGATGGACGCAGAGATGAGCACGTGACACCAGTGCCACCCTGTCTCAGCGTAACGCGAGTGGAGGCGGACGTCGTCGCGGTAGCGAGGATGGACGCCGAGACTAGCACGTGACACCACTGCCACCCTGTCTATATTAGGGTTACGCGAGTCGAGGCGGACATCATCGCTGAAGCGACGACGGACGCTAAGAGAACCACGTGACACCACTGCCACCCTATCTATCTTAGGGTTAAGCGAGTCAAGGCGGACATGGTCGTGGTAGCGACGACGGACACAGAGACGTGCACATGACACCACTAACTCCCTGTCTATCTTAGGGTCACGCGACTGGAGGGGAACGTCGTCGCCGTAGCGACTACGGACGCCGAGACGAGTACGTGACACCACTGCCACCCTGTCTATCTTAGGGTTACGCGAGTCGAAGCGGATGTCGTCGCGGTAGCGATGAAGGACGCCGAGACAAGCACGTGACACCACTCCCACCATGCCTTAGCGTAACGCGAGTCGAGGCTGACGTCATCGCGGTAGCGACATAGGACGCCGAGACGAGGACGTGACACCAATGCCACCCTATCTATCTTAGGGTCACGCGAGTGCCACCCAGTCTATCTTAGGGGTACGTGAGTTGAGGCGAACGTCTTCGCGGTAGCGACGACGGACGCCGAGACGAGTACGTGACACCATTGCCACCCTGTCTATCTTACGGTTGCGCGAGTCGAGGCGGCCGTCATCGCAGTAGCGACGACAGATGCTGAGACGACCATGTGACACCACTGCCACCCTGTATATCTTAGGGTTACGCGAGTCGAGGCGGATGTGGTCACGGTAGCGATGATGGATACCGAGACGAGCACGTGACACCACTGCCACCCTGTCTATCTTAGGGTCACGCGAGTCGAGGCGGACGTGGTTGTGGTAGTGGCGACGTACGCCGAGATGAGCATGTGACACCACTACCACCGTGTCTATATTAGAGTTACGTGAGTCGAGGCAGACGTCATCGCAGTAGCGACGACGGACGCTGAGACGACCACGTGACACCACTGCCACCCTGTCTATCTTAGGGTTACGCGAGTCAAGGCGGACGTGGTCGCGGTAGCGACGACGGACGCCGAGAAATGCACGTGACACCACTACCTCCCTGTCTATCTTAAGGTCACACGAGCGGAGGCGAGTCGAGGCGAACGTCGTCGCGGTAGCGACGATGGATGCTGAGACCAGCACGTGACACCACTGCCACCCTGTCTATCTGAGGGTTACGCGAGTCGAGGCGGACATCGTAGCGGTAGTGTCGGCGGACGCCGAGACAAGCACGTGACACCACTGCCATCCCTGTCTTAGCGTAACATGAGTTGAGGCGGACGTCGTCGCGGTAGCGACGACAGATGCCGAGACGACCACGTGACGCCACGGCCACCCTGTCCTAGCGTAACGCGAGTCGAGACGAATGTCGTCGCGGTAGCGATGACGGACGCCGAGACGAGCACTTGACACCACTGCCACCCTTTCTATCTTAGAGTTATGCGAGTCGAGGCGGACGTCATGGCAGTAGCGATGACGGACGCTGAGATGACCACGTGACACAACTGCCACCCTGTCTATCTTAGGGTTACGCGAGTTGAGGCGGACGTGGTCGCAGTATCGACGACGGACACCGAGACAAGAACATGACACCACTACCACCCTGTCTATCTCAGGGTCACGTGAGTCGAGGCGGACGTCGTCGCGGTAGCGACGATGGACGCCGAGGCGAGCACATGACACCACTGCCACCTTGTCTATCTTAGGATTACGCGAGTCGAGGCAGACGTTGTTGCGGTAGCGACGACGGACGCCGAGTCGAGCAGGTGACACCACTGCCACCTTGTCTATCTTAGGGTTACGCGAGTGAAGGCGGACGTCATCGCGGTGAGGATGATAGACATAGAGACGATCATGTAACACCACTGCCACCCTGTCTTAGCGTAACGCGAGTCGAGGCAGACATCATCGTGGTAGCGACGACGGATGCTAAGATGAGCACATGACACCACTGCCACCCTGTCTTAGCGTAACATGAGTCGAGGTGGACGTCATCGCGGTAGCGATGACGGACGCCGAGACGAGCACGTGACACCACTGCCACCCTCACTTTGCGTAACACGAGTCGAGGCGGACGTTGTCGCGGTAGCAACGATGGACGCCGAGACGAGCACGTGACACCACTGCCACCGTGTCTTATCGTAACGTGAGTCGAGGCAGACGTCGGCGCGGTAGTGACGATGGACGCCGAGACAAGCGCGTGACACCACTGCCACCCTGTCTTATCGTAACACGAGTCGAGGCGGACGTCGTCGCGGTAGTGACAATGGACGCCGAGACGAGCACGTGACACCACAGCCACCCTGTCTATCTTAGGGTTACGCGAGTCGAGGCGGAGGTCATCGCAGTAGCGAAGACGGACGCCGAGACGAGCACGTGACACAACTACCACCTTGTCTATCTTAGGGTTACACGAGTCAAGGACGCCGAGACGAGCACGTGACACCACTGCCTCCGTATCTTAGTGTAACGCGAGTTGAGGCGGACGTCGTCGCGGTAGCTACTAGGGACGCCGAGACGAGCATGTGACACCACTGCCACCCTATCTATCTTAGATTCACGCGAGTCGAGACGAACATCGTCTAGGTAGCGATGATGGACGCCGAGACGAGCATGTGACACCACTGCCTCCCAGTCTATCTTAGGGTTACGTGAGTCGAGGCGGACATCATCGCGGTAGTGACGACGGACGCCGAGATGAGCACGTGACACCACTACCACCCTGTCTATCTTAGGGTTACGCGAGTCGAGGCGGACATCGTAGCGGTAGCGTCGGCGGACGCCGAGACGAGCACGTGACACCACTGCCACCCTGTCTTAGCGTAACACGAGTCGAGGCGGACGTCGTCGCGTTAGTGACGACGGACGCCGAGACGAGCACGTGAAACCACTGCCACCCTGTCGTATCTTAACGCGAGTCAAGGCAAACGTTGTCGCGGTAGCGACGACGGACGCTGAGACGAGCACATGACACCACTGCCATCCTGTCAGTCTTAGCGTAACGCGAGTCGAGGCAAACGTCGTCGCGGTAGCGATGACGGACACTGAGACGAGCATGTGACACCTGCCACCATGTCTATCTAAGGGTTACGTGAGTCGAGGCGGACATCCTCGCGGTAGCGACGACGGACGCCGAGACGAGCACGTGACACTACTGCCACCATGTCTATCTAAGGGTTACGTGAGTCGAGGCGGAGGTCGTCGCAATAGCGACGACGGATGCCGAGACGATCACGTGGCACCACTCTCACGTTGTCTATCTTAGGATTACGCGAGTCGAGGCGAACGTCGTCGATGTAGCGACGACGGATGCCGAGACGAGCACGTGACACCACTGCCACCCTGTCTTAGTGTAATGCGAGTTGAGACGGACGTCGTCGCGGTAGCGACAACGGACGCCGAGACGAGCACGTGACACCACTGCCACCCAGTCTTAGCGTAACGCGAGTCGAGGCGAACGTCGTCACGGTAGTGATGACGGACGCCGAGACGAGCACATGACACCACTGCCACCCTGTCTATCTTAGGGTTACGCGAATCAAGGCGAACGTCATCATAGTAGCGACGACGGACGCTGAGACGACCACATGACACCACTGCCACCCTGTCTATCTTAGGGTTACGCGACTCGAGGCGGACGTGGTCGCGGTAGCGACGATGGACACCGAGACGACCACATGACACCACTGCCACCCTGTCTATCTTAGTGTTACGCGAGTCGAGGGGGACGTGGTCGCGGTAGCAACGACGGACACCAAGACGATAACATGACACCACTGCCACCCTATCTATCTTAGGGTCACGCGAGTCGAGGCGGACGTGCTCGCGGTCGCGACGACGGATGCCGAGATAAGCACGTGACACCACTGCCACCCTGTCTTAGCGTAACGCGAGTCGAGGGGAACGTCGTCGCGGTAGTGATAACAGACGCCGAGACGAGCATGTGACACCACTGCCACCTTGTCTATCTTAGGGTTACGCGAGTCGAGGCGAATGTCATCGTAGTAGTGACGATGGACGATGAGATGACCACGTGACACCACTGCCACCCTGTGTATCTTAGGATTACGCGAGTCGAGGTGGACGTGGTCGCGGTAGCGATGACTAACGCCGAGGCAAGCAGGTGACAAGCCAGACGTCGTCATAGCGGATGGTTACGCGAGTCGAGGCGGACATCATAGCGGAAGCGTCAGTGGACGCCAAGACAAGCACGTGACACCACCGCCACCCTGTCTTAGTGTAACGAGAGTCGAGGCGGACATCGTCATGATAGCGACGACGGACGCCGAGAGGAGCATGTGACACCACTGCCACCCTATCTTAGCTTAACACGAGTCGAGGCGGACGTCATCGTGGTAGCGACAATGGACATAGAGACGAGCACGTGACACCACTGCCACCCTCTCTTATCGTAACGCGAGTCGAGGCGGACGTTGTCGCGGTAGCGACGACGGACACCAAGACGAGCACGTGACACCACTGCCACCCAGTCCTAGCGTAACACGAGTCGAGGTGGACATCATCACGGTAGCGAATACGGACGCCGAGATGAGCACGTGACACCACTGCCACCCTGTCTATCTTAGGGTTACGCGAGTCGAGGCGGACGTGGTCGCGGTAGCGACGACGGACACCGAGACAAGCACGTGACACCACTGCCACCCTGTCTATCTTAGGGTCACGCGAGTCGAGGCGAGCACGTGACACCACTGCCACCCTGTCTATCTTAATGTTACACAAGTCGAGGTGGACGTCGTCATGGTAGCGACGATCGATGCCGAGATGAGTACATGACACCACTGCCGCCCTGTCTATCTCAGGGTTACGCGAGTTGAGGCGGATGTCGTCGCGGTAGTGACGACGGACGCCGAGACAAGCACGTGACACCACTGCCACCCTATCTTAGCGTAACGCGAGTCGAGGTGGACATCGTCACGGTAGCGACGTAGGACGCCGAGATGAGGACGTGACACCACTGCCACCCTATCTATCTTAGGGTCACGCAAGTCGAGGCGGACATCATCGCGGTAGCGACGACGGATGCCGAGACGAGCACTTGACACCACTGCCACCCTGTCTATCTTAGGGTTACGCGAGTCGAGGCGGACGTCGTCGAGGTAGCGATGACGGACGTCGAGACGAGTACGTGATACCACTGCCACCCTGTCTATCTTAGGGTTACGCGAGTCGAGGCGGACGTCGTCGCAGTAGCGACGATGGACACAGAGACAAGCACGTGACACCACTGCCATCCTGTCTTAGCGTAACACGAGTTGAGGCGTACGTCGTCGCGGTAGCGACGTAGGACGCCGAGACACGGACGTGACACCACTGCCACCCTGTCTATCTTCGGGTTACGCGAGCTGAGGCGGATGTCATCGTAGTAGCGACGACGGACGCTGAGATGACCACGTGACACCACTGCCACCCTGTCTATCTTAGGGTTACGCGAGTCAAGGTGGACATGGTCGCGGTAGCGACGACTGACGCCGAGACAAGCACGTGACACCACTGCCTCCCTATCTATCTTAGGGTCACCCGAGTCGAGGCGAGTTGAGGCGGACGTCATCGCGGTAGCGACGACGGACGCCGAGACAAGCACGTGACACCACTGCCACCTTGTCTATCTTAGGGTTACGCGAGTCGAGGCGGATATCGTCGCGGTAGTGACGACGGACGCCGAGACGAGCATGTGACACCACTGCCACCCCGTCTATCTTAGGCTCAAGCGAGTGCCACCCAGTCTATCTTTGGGTTACACTAGTCGAGGCAGACATCATCGCAGTAGCGAAGACGGACGTCGAGATGAGCACGTGAGACCACTTCCACCCTGTCTATCTGAAGGTTACGCGAGTCGAGGCGAACATCATAGCGGTAGCATCAGTGGACGCCAAGACGAGCACGTGACACCACTGCCACCCTGTCTTAGTGTAACGAGAGTCGAGGCGGACATCGTCACGATAGCGACGACGGACACCGAGACGAGCACATGACACCACTGCCACCCTGTGTTAGCGTAACATGAGTCGAGGCGGACGTCGTCGTGGTAGCGACGAGGAACGCCGAGACGAGCACATGATGCCACTGCCACCCCGTCTATCTTAGGGTTACGCGAGTCGAGGCGGACATGGTCGCGGAAGCGAGGACAGACGCTGAGACGAGCACGTGACACCACTGCCACCCTCTCTATCTTAGGGTCACGTGAGGAGGGGAGAGCGGAGCAGGAACAGGGCAGCGAGGAGAATCACAGGGTGCGGGGCACGGGGGGCGTACCTTTGGGGCCTCAGCGGTTTTTTTTTGTCCGTCTATTGGGGTAGATTATGAGATGGGCGGAACGGGGGAGGCGGTGGTGCGGTAGCGACGACGGACGCCGAGACGAGCACGTGACACCACTGCCACCCTGTCTATCTTAATGATACGCGAGTCGAGGCGGACGTCGTCGCGGTAGCGACGATGGATGCCGAGACGAGCACGTGACACCACTGCCACCCTGTCTATCTTAATGTTACACGAGTCGAGGCGGATGTCGTCGCTGTAGCGCCGCTGGACACTGAGACAAGCACGTGACACCACTGCCACCCTATCTTAGCTTAACGCGAGTCGAGGCGGACATCGTCGCGGTAGCGACGTAGGACGCCGAGACAAGGACGTGACACCACTGCCACCCTATCTATCTTAGGGTCATGCAAGTCGAGGCGAGTGGAGGCAGACGTCGTCGAGGTAGCGATGACAGACGCTGAGACGAGTACGTTACACCACTGCCACCCTGTCTATCTTAGGGTTACGCGAGTCGAGGCGGACGTCATCGCGGTAGCGATGACGGACACCGAGACAAGCACGTGACACCACTGCCACCCTGTCTTAGCGTAACGCGAGTCAAGGCGTACGTCGTCGCGGTAGCGATGTAGGACGCCAAGACGAGGACGTGACACCATTGCCACCCTGTCTATCTTGGGGTCATGTGAGTTCCACCCAGTCTATCATAGGGTTACGTGAGTTGAGGCGGACGTCGTCGCGGTAGCGACGACGGACGCCGAGACGAGCACGTGACACCACTACCACCCTATCTATCTGAGGGTTACGCGAGTCAAGGCGGACATCATAGCGGTACCGTCGGCGGACGCCGAGACGAGCACGTGACACCACTACCACCCTGTCTATCTGAGGGTTACGCGAGTCAAGGCGGACATCGTAGCGGCAGCGTCGGCGGACGCCTAGACGAGCACGTGACACCACTTCCATCCTGTCTTGTCATAACATGAGTCGAGGCGGACATCGTCGCGGTAGCGACGACGGACGCCGAGACGAGAACGTGACACCACTGCCACCATGTCTATCTAAGGGTTACGTGAGTCGAGGCGAAGGTCATTGCAATAGCGGCGACGGATACCGAGACGAGCACGTGACACCATGCCACCCTATCTTAGCGTAACGCGAGTCGAGGTGAACGTCGTCACGGTAGCGATGACGGACGCCGAGATGAGCATGTGACACCACTGCTAACCCTGTCTATCTTAGGGTTACGTGAGTCGAGGCAGACTTCATCACAGTAGCGACAACGGATGCTGAGATGACCACGTGACACCACTGCCACCCAGTCTATCTTAGGGTTACGCGAGTCGAGTCGGACGTGGTCGCAGTAGCGACGACGGACGCAGAGACAAGCACATGACACCACTGCCTCCCTGGCTACCTTAGGGTCACGCAAGCCAAGGCGAGTCGAGGCGGACGTCATCACGGTAGCGACGGTGGACGCCAAGACGAGTATGTCACACCACTGCCACCCTGTCTATCTTAGGGTTACGCGAGTCGAGGCGGACGTTGTCGCGGTAGCGACGACGGACGCCGAGACGAGTACGTGACACCACTGCCACCCT
Source organism: Thinopyrum elongatum (assembly GCA_011799875.1). NCBI lineage: Eukaryota > Viridiplantae > Streptophyta > Magnoliopsida > Poales > Poaceae > Thinopyrum > Thinopyrum elongatum. Next base: position 316,487,625 of record CM022298.1, read on the forward strand.
GTCTATCTTAGGGTTACGCGACTCGAGGCGGCCGTCATCGCGGTAGCGACGACGGACGCCGATACAAGCACGTGACACCACTGCCACCCTATCTTAGCGTAACGCCAGACGAGGCGAACTTCGTCGCGGTAGCGACGATGGACGCAGAGAGGAGCATGTGACACCACTTCCACCCTGTCTATCTGTGGGTTACGCGAGTCGAGGCGGACATCGTAGCGGTATTGTCGGTGGATGCGTTGACGAGCACATGACACCAATGCCACACTGTCTTAGTGTAACAAAGAGTCAAGGCGGACATCATCACAGTAGCGACGACAGACGCCGAGACAAGCACGTGACACCACTGCCACCCTGTCTTAGCGTAAAATGAGTCGAGGCGGACGTTGTCGCGGTAGCAACGACGGATGTAGAGACGAGCACGTGACACCACTGCCACCCTGTCTTTCTGTGGGTTACGCGAGTCTAGGCAGACATCGTAGCGGTAGCATCGGCAGACGCCGAGACAAGCACGTGACACCACTGCCAGCCTGTCTTGTCATAACGCGAGTCGAGGCGGACATCGTCGTGGTAGCGACGTCGGACGCCGAGAGAAGCACGTGCCACCATGTCTATCTTAGGGTTACGCGAGTTGAGGCGGAGGTTGTCGCAATAGCGACGACGGATGCCGAGACGAGCACGTGGCACCACTTCCACCTTGTGTATCATAGGATTATGCGAGTCGAGGCGAACATCGTCGTGGTAGCGACGACGGGCGCCGAGACGAGCACGTGACACCACTGCCACCCTGTCTTAGCGTAACGCGAGTTGAGGCGGACGTCTTCGCGGTAGCGACGATGGACGCCGAGATGAGCATGTGACACCATGCCACCCTGTCTTAGCGTAACACGAGTCGAGGTGAACGTCGTCAAGGTAGCGATGATGGACGCCGAGACGAGCACGTGACACCCTGTCTATCTTAGGGTTACGCGAGTCGAGGCGGACGTCATCATAGTAGCAACGACGGACGCTAAGACGACCACGTGACACCACTGCCACCCTGTCTATCTTAGGGTTACGCGAGTCAAGGCAGACGTGGTCGCGGTAGCGACGACGGACGCCGAGACGAGCACGTGACACCACTGCCACCCTTTCTATCTTAGGGTCACGTGAGTCGAGGCGAGTCGAGGCGGACGTCATCGCGGTAGCGACGACGGACGCCGAGACAAGCACGTGACACCACTGCCACCATGTCTATCTGAGGGTTACGCGAGTCGAGGCGGACGTCGTCGTGGTAGCGACGACGGACACCGAGGCGAGCACATGACACCACTGCCACCTTGTCTATCTTAGGATTACATGAGTCGAGGCGGACGTCGTTGCGGTAGCGACGACTGACGCCGAGACAAGCACGTGACACCACTGCTACACTGTCTTAACGTAAAGCGAGTCGAGGCAGACGTCGTCCCGGTAGCGACGACGGACGCCGAGACGAGCACGTGACACCACTGCCACCCTATTTTAGCGTCACGCGAGTCGAGGCAGACATCGTCGCGGTAGCGACGATGGACGTCAAGACGAGCATGTGAGACCACTGCCACCCTGTCTTAGCGTCATGATAGTCGAGGCGGACCTCGTCGCGGTAGCGACGACGGACGCCGTGATGAGCACGTGACACCACTGCCATCCTGTCAAAAAACATTCTAGATTTCTAGAATAATTCACAAATTTAAAAGTTTTTTAATTTTTTTAAAATATGTTATCGCTTTGGAAATTTTGTCGTCAATTGGAAAAGTTGTTTATAGTAGATCGACTGAAAGAATAATCCTAATTCAATCAAAAAGCTGTAGATCAATTCAATTTTTTGTTGACGAATTTATTTTTCTACGAAATTTTAATTGAAAGGGAATAGAGGGATAGTGATGCGGAGCATCCTTCCATCATCCCCATGGACTCTACACCAATGCATCAACCACCACGTGGACCTATGTCAAGAGCTAGAACACGCACAATGGAAACCGAGGTGAACTCCTTCCTACTCGACATGCATATGGACACAAACGGAAGTTGGATGCTACCTCACCAAAATGTTCTTTGTATTATTAGGTACGAAGAAGGACACTTCCAAGCAGCTGAGGAGCACCACCGAGTACAAGGAGATGCCCCCTCCCAAGTCACCAAGGAAGAAGGAGGAACCACCAAGGAGCAGGACAGGAGGTCCCAGGCGACCCCGTGAGCACGGGCCCCCGAGACCCCGTGCCCACGAACTACACAGGGAGTTACGGCTGTACCACCCCGTGCGCACGGTACCCCCGTGCGCTTGGGCCCAACTTACCCCCTGCGCACGGGCCATCCAGGATGCACGGTAGCGACGACGGACGCTGAGACGAGCACGTGACACCACTGCCACCCTTTCTATCTTAGGGTGACGCGAGTCGAGGCGAACGTCATCGCTGTAGCGACGACGGACGCCGAGACGAGCATGTGACACCATTGCCACCCTGTCTATCTTATGGTTACTCCAGTCCAAGTGGATGTCATCGCGGTAGCGACAACAGACGCCGAGACGAGTACGTGACAGCACTGCCACCCTGTCTATCTTAGGGTTACGCGAGTTGAGGCGGACGTCGTCGCGGTGGCGACAACGGACGCCGAGACAAGCACATGACACCACAGCCACCCTGTTTTAGCGTAACGCAAGTCAAGGCGGACATCGTCGTGGTATTGACGACGGATGCCGAGACGAGCTCATGACACCACTGCCACCCTGTCTATCTGAGGGTTACGCGAGTCAAGGCGGACATCGTAGCGCTAGCGTCGGCGGACGTCGAGACGAAAACTTGACACCACTGCCACCCTGTCTTAGCGTAACAAGAGTCGAGGCGGACGTCGCCGCAGTAGCGATGACGGACATCGAGACAACCACGTGACACCACTGCCACCCTGTCTTAGCGTAACATGAGTCGAGGCGGAGTCGTCGCGGTAGCGACGACGGACGTAGAGACGAGCACGTGACACCACTACCACCCTATCTCATCGTAACGCGAGTCGAGGTGGACGTCGTCGCGGTAGCAACGACGGATGCCGAGATGAGCACGTGACACCACTGCCACCCTGTCGATCTTAGGGTTATGCGAGTCGAGGCGGACGTCGTCGCGGTAGTGACGATGGACGCCTAGACGAGCACGTGACACCACTGCCACCCTGTCTTATCGTTACACGAGTCGAGGCGGACATCGTCGCGGTAGTGAAGACGGACGCCGAGACGAACACGTGACACCACTGCCACCCTGTCTATCTTAGGGTTACGCGAGTCCAGGCGGACGTCATTGCGGCAGCGAAGACGGACTCCGGGACGAGCACGTGACACCACTGCCACCTTGTCTATCTTAGGGTTACGCGAGTCGAGGCGGACGTCATCGCGGTAGCGACGATGGACGCCGAGACGAGCACGTGACAACAATGCCACCCTGTCTATCTTAGGGTTACGCGAGTCGAGGCGGACCTCGTCGCGGTAGCGACGATGGATGCTGAGACGAGCACGTGACACCACTGCCACCCTGTCTTAGCATACCGCGAGTCGAGGCGGACGAACGCGGAGACGAGCACATGACACTAATGCCACCCTATCTTACCATAACGTGAGTCGAGGCGGACGTCGTCGCGGTAGCGACGACGGACACCGAGACGAGCACGTGACCCCACTGCCACCCTGTCTATCTTAGGTTCACGAGAGTCGAGGCGGATGTCGTCGCGGTAGCAACGACGGACGCCGAGATGAGCACGTGACACCACTGCCACCCTGTCTATCTTAGGGTTATGCGAGTCGAGGCGGACGTTGTCGCGGTAGTGTGGTAGTGATGATGGACGCCGAGACGAGCACGTGACACCACTGCCACCCTGTCTTATCGTAACACGAGTCGAGGCGGACGTCATCGCGGTAGTGACGACGGACGCCGAGATGAGCATGTGACACCATTGCCACCCTATCTATCTTAGAGTTATGTGAGTCGAGGCGGACGTCATCGTGGTAGTGACGACGGACGCCGAGACGAGCATGTGACACTACTGCCACCCTGTCTTAGCATAAAGCGAGTCGAGGCGGACATCGTCGCGGTAGTGAAGACGGACGCCGAGACGAGCACGTCACACCACTGCATCTTGTATATCTTAGGGTCACGCGATTCGAGGCGAGTCGAGGCGGACGTCGTTGCGGTAGCAACGAGGGACGCCGTGTCGAGCACGTGACACCACGTCCACCCAGTCTATCTTAGGGTGACGTGAGTTGAGGCGGACATCATCGCGGTAGCGACGACGAACACCGAGACTAGCACATGACACCACTACCACCCTGTCTTTCTTAGGGTCACGCGAGTCGAGGCAGATGTCATTGTGGTAGCAACGATGGACGCCGAGACGAGCACGTGAAACCACAGCCACCCAGTCTATCTTAGGGTTACGTGAGTCAAGGCTGACATCATCGCGGTAGCAATGACGGACGCCGAGACAAGCACGTGACACCACTGCCACCTTGTCTAAGCGTAATTCGAGTCGAGGCGGATATCGTCGTGGTAGCGACGACGGATGCCGAGATGACAACGTGACACCACTGCCACCCTGTCTATCTTAGGGTTATGCGAGTCGAGGCGGACGTCGTCGCGGTAGCGACGACAAACGCCGAGACGAGCACGTGACACCACTGCCACCCTGTCTTATCGTAACACGAGTCGAGGCGGACGTCGTTGCGGTAGTGACGACGGATGCCATGACTAGCACGTGACACCACTGCCACATTGTCTATCTTAGGGTTACGCGAGTCAAGGCGGACATCGTCGCGGTAGCGAAGACGGACGCCAGGACGAGCACGTGACACCACTGCCACCTTGTCTATATTAGGGTTACGCGAGTCGAGGTGGACGTCGTCAATGTAGCGATGATGGACGCCGAGACGAGCATGTGACACCACTGCCACAATGTCAATCTTAGGGTCACGCGAGTCGAGGCGGACGTCGTCGCGGTAGCGACGATGGAAGACGAGACGAGCACGTGAGAACACTGCCACCCTGTCTATCTTAGGGATACGCGAGTCGAGGCGGACCTCATCGCGGTAGCGATGATGGATGCCGAGACAAGCACGTGACACCACTGCCACCCTGTCTTAGCGTACCGCGAGTCGAGGCGAACGTCGTCGCGGTAGATACAACGAACGCTGAGACGAGCACGTGAAACTACTGCCACCCTATCTTAGCATAACGCGAGTCGAGGCGGACGTCGTCGCGGTAGCAACGACGGACGTCGAGACTAGCACGTGACACCACTGCCACCCTGTCTATCTTAGGGTCACGAGAGTCGAGGCGGACGTCTTCGCGGTAGCAACGACGAACGCCGAGATAAGCACATGGCACCGCTGCCATCCTATATATCTTAGGGTCATGTGAGTCGAGCCGGATGTCGTCCTGGTAGCGAGGAAGGACGCCGAGACAAGCACGTGACACCACTGCCACCCTTTCTATCTTAGGGTGACGCAAGTCAAGGCGGACATCATCACGGTAGCGACGATGGACGCCGAGAAGAGTACGTGACTCCACTGCCACCCTATCTTAGCGTAATGCAAGTTAAGGCGGACGTCATCTCGGTAGCGACAATAGACGCCGAGACGAGCACGTGACACCACTGCCACCCAGTCTATCTTAGGGTTACGTGAGTCGAGGCGGACATTGTCGCGGTAGCTACAGCGGAGGCCTAGACGAGCACGTGACACCACTGCCACCCTGTCTATCTTAGGGTCACGCGAGTCGAGGCGGACGTCGTTGCGGTAGCAACGACGGACGCCGAGACGAGCACGTGACACCACTGCCACCCAGTCTATCTTAGGGTTAAGCGAGTCAAGGCGGACGTCGTCGCGGTAGCAACGACGGACGCCGAGATGAGCACGTGACACCACGGCCACCCGGTCTTAGCGTAACGCGAGTCGAGGCGGACATCATCACGGTAGCAACGACGGACACCGAGATGAGCATTTGATACCACTGCCACCCTGTCTATCTTAGGGTTACGCGAGTCAAGGCGGACGTCGTCGCGGTAGCGACGATGGACGCCGAGACGAGCACGTGACACCATTGCCACCCTGTCTTATCGTAACATGAGCCGAGGTGGATGTCGTCGCGGTAGTGACGACGGACACCGAGACGAGCATGTGACACCGCTGCCACCCTGTCTATCTTAGGGTTACGCGAGTCGAGGCGGACGTCGTCGCGGTAGCGAAGACGGACGCTGGGACGAGCACGTGACACCACTGCCACCTTGTCTATCTTAGGGTTACGCGAGTCGAGGCGGACGTCGTCGCGGTAGCGACGATGGACGTCGAGACGAGCACGTGACACCACTGCCACCCTGTCTATGTTAGGGTCACGCGAGTCGAGGCGGACGTCATCACGGTAGCGACGATGGATGCCGAGACGAGCACGTGACAACACTGCCACCCTCTCTATCTTAGGGTTATGCAAGTCGAGGAGGACCTCATCGCGGTAGCGACGATGGATGCCGAGACAAACATGTGACACCACTGCCACCCCGTCTTAGCGTACCGCTAGTCGAGGCGGACGTCGTCGCGGTAGCGACGACGAACGCTGAGATGAGCACGTGACACTATTGCCACCCTATCTTAGCATGACGCGAGTCGAGGCGGACATCGTCGCGGTAGCGACGACGGGTGCCGAGACGAGCACGTCTCACCACTGCCACCCTGTCTATCTTAGTGTCACGAGAGTCGAGGCGGACGACGTCGCGGTAGCAACGATGGAAGCAGAGATGAGCACGTGACACCACTGTCATCCTATCTATCTTAGGGTCATGCGAGTCGAGGCGGACGTCGTCGCGGTAGCGAGGACGGACACCGAGATGAGCACCTGACACCACTGCCACTCTGTCTATCTTAGGGTCAAGCAAGTCGAGGCAGCCATCATCACGGTAGCAACGATGGACGCCGAGACGAGCACGTGACATTACTGCCACCCTGTCTTAGCGTAACGTGAGTCGCGGCGGACGTCTTCGCGTTAGCGACAACGGACACCGAGACGAGCACGTGAAACCACTGCCACCCAGTCTATCTTAGGGTTATGTGAGTCAAGGTAGACATCGTCGCGGTAGCGACGACGGACGCCGAGACGAGCTTGTGACACCACTGCCAATCTGTCTTATCCTAACGCGAGTCGAGGAGGAAGTCGTCACGGTAGCAACGACGGACGCCGAGATGAGCACGTGACACCACTGCCACCCTGTCTTAGCGTAACGTGAGTCAAGGCGGACATCGTCGCGGTAGCGACGACGGACGCCGAGACAAGCTAGTGACACCACTGCCACTCTGTCTTATCCTAACGCGAGTCGAGGCGGAAGTCGTCACGGTAGCAACGACGGACGCCAAGACAAGCATCTGACACCACTGCCACCCTGTCTATCTTAGGGTTACGTGAGTCGAGGCGAACGTCGTCGCGGTAGCAACGATGGACGCCGAGACGAGCACGTGACACCACTGCCACCCTGTCTATCTTAGGGTCACGAGAGTCGAGGCCGACATCGTCGAGGTGGCAACGGCGGAAGCCTAGAGGAGCACGTGACACCAGTGCCACCCTGTCTATCTTAGGGTCACGAGTGTCGAGGCGGACGTAATCGCAGCAGCGACGACGGACACCGAGGCGAGCACATGACACCACTGCCACCTTGTCTATCTTAGGATTACATGAGTCGAGGCGGACGTCGCTGCGGTAGCGACGACTGACGCCGAGACAAGCACGTGACACCACTGCTACACTGTCTTAGCGTAAAGCGAGTCGAGGCAGACGTCGTCCCGGTAGCGACGACGGACGCCGAGACAAGCACGTGACACCACTGCCACCCTATTTTAGCGTCACGCGAGTCGAGGCAGACATCGTCGCGGTAGCGACGATGGACGTCAAGACGAGCATGTGAGACCACTGCCACCCTGTCTTAGCGTCATGATAGTCGAGGCGGACCTCGTCGCGGTAGCGACGACGGATGCCGTGATGAGCACGTGACACCACTGCCACCCTGTCAAAAAACATTCTAGATTTCTAGAATAATTCACAAATTTAAAAGTTTTTTAATTTTTTTAAAATATGTTATCGCTTTGGAAATTTTGTCGTCAATTGGAAAAGTTGTTTATAGTAGATCGACTGAAAGAATAATCCTAATTCAATCAAAAAGCTGTAGATCAATTCAATTTTTTGTTGACGAATTTATTTTTCTACGAAATTTTAATTGAAAGGGAATAGAGGGATAGTGATGCGGAGCATCCTTCCATCATCCCCATGGACTCTACACCAATGCATCAACCACCACGTGGACCTATGTCAAGAGCTAGAACACGCACAATGGAAACCGAGGTGAACTCCTTCCTACTCGACATGCATATGGACACAAACGGAAGTTGGATGCTACCTCACCAAAATGTTCTTTGTATTATTAGGTACGAAGAAGGACACTTCCAAGCAGCTGAGGAGCACCACCGAGTACAAGGAGATGCCCCCTCCCAAGTCACCAAGGAAGAAGGAGGAACCACCAAGGAGCAGGACAGGAGGTCCCAGGCGACCCCGTGAGCACGGGCCCCCGAGACCCCGTGCCCACGAACTACACAGGGAGTTACGGCTGTAGCACCCCGTGCGCACGGTACCCCCGTGCGCTTGGGCCCAACTTACCCCCTGCGCACGGGCCATCCAGGATGCACGGTAGCGACGACGGACGCTGAGACGAGCACGTGACACCACTGCCACCCTTTCTATCTTAGGGTGACGCGAGTCGAGGCGAACGTCATCGCTGTAGCGACGACGGACGCCGAGACGAGCATGTGACACCATTGCCACCCTGTCTATCTTATGGTTACTCCAGTCCAAGTGGACGTCATCGCGGTAGCGACAACAGACGCCGAGACGAGTACGTGACAGCACTGCCACCCTGTCTATCTTAGGGTTACGCGAGTTGAGGCGGACGTCGTCGCGGTGGCGACAACGGACGCCGAGACAAGCACATGACACCACAGCCACCCTGTTTTAGCGTAACGCAAAGTCAAGCGGAATAGTCGTGGATTGACGAAGGATGCCGAGACGAGCTCAGACACCACTGCACCATGTCTATCTGAGGGTTACGCGAGTCAAGGCGGACATCGTAGCGCTAGCGTCGGCGGACGTCGAGACGAAAACTTGACACCACTGCCACCCTGTCTTAGCGTAACAAGAGTCGAGGCGGACGTCGCCGTAGTAGTGATGACGGACATCGAGACAACCACGTGACACCACTGCCACCCTGTCTTAGCGTAACATGAGTCGAGGCGGAGTCGTCGCGGTAGCGACGACGGACGTAGAGACGAGCACGTGACACCACTACCACCCTATCTCATCGTAACGCGAGTCGAGGCGGATATTGTCACGATAGCTATGACGGACGCCGAGACAAGCACGTGACACCACTGGCACCCTGTCTTAGCGTAATGCTAGTTGAGGGGGACGTCGTCGCGGTAGCGACGACGGACGCCGACACACGCACGTGACAGCACTGCCACCCTGTCATATCATAATGCGAGTCGAGGCGGACGTCGTCGCGGTAGCAAAGATGGACGCCGAGACAAGCACATGACATCACTGCCACCATGTATATCTTAGGGTTACGCGAGTTGAGATGGACCTCATCGCGGTAGCGATGACGGACGTCGAGACGAGCACATGACAACACTGCCACCTTGTCTATCTTAGGATTACGCGACTCGAGCCGGACATCGTTGTGGTAGCGATGACGGACGCCGAGACGAGCATGTGACACCAATGGCACCCTGTCTTAGCGTAACGCGAGTTGAGGCAGATGTCGTCGCGGTAGCGAGGACGGACGTCGAGATGAGCACATGACACCACTGCTAGCCTGTCTATCTTAGGGTTACGCGAGTCAAGGCGGACATCATCGCGGTAGCAACGGTGGACGCCTAGACGAGCACATGACACCACTACCACCCTGTCTTAGCATAACGAGAGTCGAGGCAGACGTTGTCGCGTTAGCGGCGACGGACGCCAAGATGAGCACGTGACACCACTACCATCCTGTCTTAGCGTAACGTGAGTCAAGGCGGACGTCGTCGCGGTAGCGACGACGGATGCCGAGACGAGCATGTGATACCACTGCCATTCTGTCTTATCGTAACACGAGTCGAGGCGGACGTCATCGTGGTAGCGTCGACAGACGCTGAGACGAGCATGTGACACACACTGCCACCCTGTCTATCTTAGAGTTACGTGAGACGAGGCGGACGTAGTCGCGGTAGCGACGACGGACACCGAGACGAGCATGTGACACCACTGCCACCCTGTCTATCTTAGGGTTACGTGAGTCGAGGCGGACGAACGCCGAGACGAGCACATGACACTAATGCCACCCTATCTTAGCATAACGCGAGTCGAGGCGGACGTCATCGCGGTAGCAACGACGGACGACGAGACGAGCACGTGACCCCACTGCCACCCTGTCTATCTTAGGGTCACAAGAGTCGAGGTGGACGTCGTCGCGGTAGCAACGACGGATGCCGAGATAAGCACGTGACACCACTGCCACCCTGTCTATCTTAGGGTTATGCGAGTCGAGGCGGACGTCGTCGCGGTAGTGACGATGGACGCCTAGACGAGCAGGGACCCCAAGGCCACCTGTCTTATCGTTACACGAGTCGAGGCGGACATCGTCGCGGTAGTGAAGACGGACGCCGAGACGAACACGTGACACCACTGCCACCCTGTCTATCTTAGGGTTACGCGAGTCCAGGCGGACGTCATTGCGGCAGCGAAGACGGACTCCGGGATGAGCACATGAGACCACTGCCACCTTGTCTATCTTAGGGTTACGCGAGTCGAGGCGGACGCCATCGCGGTAGCGACGATGGACGCCGAGACGAGCACGTGACAACAATGCCAGCCTGTCTATCTTAGGGTTACGCGAGTCGAGGCGGACCTCATCGCGGTAGCGACGATGGATGCTGAGACGTGCACGTGACACCACTGCCACCCTGTCTTAGCATACCGCGAGTCGAGGCGGACGAACGCCGAGATGAGCACATGACACTAATGCCACCCTATCTTACCATAACGTGAGTCGAGGCGGACGTCGTCACGGTAGCGACGACGGACACCGAGACGAGCACGTGACCCCACTGCCACCCTGTCTATCTTAGGTTCACGAGAGTCGAGGCGGATGTCGTCGCGGTAGCAACGACGGACGCCGAGATGAGCACGTGACACCACTTCCACCCTGTCTATCTTAGGGTTATGCGAGTCGAGGCGGACGTTGTCGCGGTAGCGATGATGGACGCCGAGACGAGCACGTGACACCACTGCCACCCTGTCTTATCGTAACACGAGTCGAGGCGGACGTCATCGCGGTAGTGACGACGGACGCCGAGATGAGCATGTGACACCATTGCCACCCTATCTATCTTAGAGTTATGTGAGTCGAGGCGGACGTCATCGTGGTAGTGACGACGGACGCCGAGACGAGCATGTGACACTACTGCCACCCTGTCTTAGCATAACGCGAGTCGAGGCGGACATCATCGCGGTAGCGAAGACGGACGCCGAGACGAGCACGTCACACCACTGCATCTTTTATATCTTAGGGTCACGCGATTCGAGGCGAGTCGAGGCGCACGTCGTTGCGGTAGCAACGAGGGACGCCGTGTCGAGCACGTGACACCCCGTCCACCCAGTCTATCTTAGGGTGACGTGAGTTGAGGCGGACATCATCGCGGTAGCGACGACGGACACCGAGACTAGCACATGACACCACTGCCACCCTGTCTTTCTTAGGGTCACGCGAGTCGAGGCAGACGTCATTGTGGTAGCAACGATGGACACCGAGACGAGCACGTGAAACCACAGCCACCCAGTCTATCTTAGGGTTACGTGAGTCAAGGCTGACGTCATCGCGGTAGCAATGACGGACGCCGAGACAAGCACGTGACACCACTGCCACCTTGTCTAAGAGTAATTCGAGTCGAGGCGGATATCTTCGTGGTAGCGACGACGGATGCCGAGATGAGCACGTGACACCACTGCCACCCTGTCTATCTTAGGGTTATGCGAGTCGAGGCGGACGTCGTCGCGGTAGCGACGACAAACGCCGAGACGAGCACGTGACACCACTGCCACCCTGTCTTATCGTAACACGAGTCGAGGCGGACGTCGTTGCGGTAGTGACGACGGATGCCATGACGAGCACGTGACACCACTGCCACATTGTCTATCTTAGGGTTACGCGAGTCGAGGCGGACATCGTCGCGGTAGCGAAGACGGACGCCAGGACGAGCACGTGACACCACTGCCACCTTGTCTATATTAGGGTTACGCGAGTCGAGGTGGACGTCGTCAATGTAGCGATGACGGACGCCGAGACGAGCATGTGACACCACTGCCACCCTGTCAATCTTAGGGTCACGCGAGTCGAGGCGGACGTCGTCGCGGTAGCGACGATGGAAGACGAGACGAGCACGTGAGAACACTGCCACCCTGTCTATCTTAGGGATACGCGAGTCGAGGTGGACCTCATCGCGGTAGCGACGATGGATGCCGAGACAAGCACGTGACACCACTGCCACCCTGTCTTAGCGTACCGCGAGTCGAGGCGAACGTCGTCACGGTAGATACAACGAACGCTGAGACGAGCACGTGAAACTACTGCCACCCTATCTTAGCATAACGCGAGTCGAGGCGGACGTCGTCGCGGTAGCAACGACGGACGTCGAGACGAGCACGTGACACCACTGCCAGCCTGTCTATCTTAGGGTCACGAGAGTCGAGGCCGACGTCTTCGCGGTAGCAACGACGAACGCCGAGATAAGCACATGGCACCGCTGCCATCCTATATATCTTAGGGTCATGTGAGTCGAGCCGGATGTCATCGCGGTAGCGAGGAAGGATGCCGAGACAAGCACGTGACACCACTGCCACCCTTTCTATCTTAGGGTCACGCAAGTCAAGGCGGACATCATCACAGTAGCGACGATGGACGCCGAGAAGAGTACGTGACTCCACTGCCACCCTATCTTAGCGTAATGCAAGTCGAGGCGGACGTCATCTCGGTAGCGACAATAGACGCCGAGACGAGCACGTGACACCACTGCCACCCTCTCCTAGGGTTCGTGAGTCGAGGCGGACCTTGTCGCGGTAAGCTAATCTACAACAAGCGGAGGCCTAGACGAGCTAGTGACCACCACTGCCGACCCCTGTCTATCTTAGGGTCACGCTAGTCGAGGCGGACGTCGTTGCGTAGCAACGACTGACGCCGAGACTGAGGCACGTGACCCACTGCCACCAGCAGTCTATCTAGGGTTAAGCGAGTCAAGGCGGACGTCCGTCGCGGTAGCAACGACGGACGCCGAGATGAGCACGTGAACCCCACGGCCACCCGGTCTTAGCGTAGACGCAGTCGAGGCGGACCTCATCACGGTAGCGAACGACGGACACCGAGATGAGCATTTGATACCCACTTGCCCACCTCCTGTCTATCTAGGGTTACGCTAGTCAAGCTGGACGTCCGTCGCGTAGCGACTGATGGACTGCCGAGACGAGCACGTGACAACCATTGGCCACCCTGTCTTATCGTACATGAGCCGAGGTGTTGATGTCGTCGCGGTAGTGACGACGGCCACCGCAGACAGCATGTGACACCGTGCCCACCCTGTCTATACTTAGGGTTACGCGAGTCGAGGCGGACGTCGTCGCGGAGCGAGACGGACGCTGGACGAGCACGTGCACCACTCTCACCTTGGTCTATCTTAGGGTTCGCGAGCTAGGCGGAGTCGTCCGCGGTAGCGCGATGGACGTCGAGACGACACAGTAACAACCACTCCACCCTGTCTATTTAGGGTCACCGCGGTCGAGCGGAACGTCATCACGGTAGCGGACGAGGATGCTGAGACGAGCACGTGACAACCTGTTAGAAAACAGACCCCTCTCTACTTGGGTTATGCCAATCGAGGAGGACCTCATCCCGGTAGCGACGATGGATGTCCGAGCATAACATGTGGACAACCACTCTGCCACCCCGTCTTGCGTACCTCTTAGTCGAGGCGTACCGTCGTCGCTGTAGCTCGACGAACGCTGGATATGAGCACGTGACCTATTTGTGCCACCTAATCTTATCATGACGCGAGTCGGCGTACATCGTCGCGGTAGCGACGAGGTGCCGAGACTAGCACGTCTCACCACCCTGCCACCTCTGTCTATCTTAGTGTCACGAGAGTCGATGCGCGACGACGTCGCGTGTACAATCATGGAAGCAGAGAGAGCACTGACCACACACCCTTCATCCTATCTATTTGGGTCATGCGAGGTCGAGGCCGGACGTCGTCGCGTAGCCGGAGGACGGACACCGAGATGGAGCACCTGACCCACTGCCACTGCGTCTATCTTAGGTCAGAAGTCGAGGCAGCCATCCTCACGGTAGCAACATGGAGACGCCGAGACGGAGCCGTGACATTACGCCACCCTGTCTTAGCGTAAACGTGAGTCGCGGCGGCAGTCTTCGCGTTAGCGACAACTGGACACCGACGAGCAATTCTGAAACCACTGCCAACCGCAGTCTATCTTAGGTTAGGATTTGTGATCAAGGTAGACAATCCGCGGTAGCGCCGACGGACGCCCGAGACGAGCTTGTGACACTCACTGCCAATCTGTCTTATCCTAACGCGAGTCGATGAGGTAGTCGTCACGTTAGCAACGACGTGACGCTCGCGATGAGCACGTGACACCACTAGAGAGCACCATCAGGGGGGGGGAAGGGGGGAAGGGGGGGGCCGGGCTTCTTAGCGTAACGTGGTAAGGCGGGACATCGTCGCGCCAGGGTACAGGGGAGGGGGGATGGTCCGGACGCCGGAGTACAAAGCTAAGAAATGACATAGTGAAGGGACGACGATTTGACTTCACTGCTGTCTTATTATTCCTAACGCGAGCGAGCGGAAGTCGTCACGTTTACAATGACGGACGCCAACAATGACAAGCATACCTTTTACCCGTGGCCTACACTTATGAAGACTGCCAAACCGGGGGCAGAAGAAACGGTTCTATCTTTAGGGGGTACGAGTCGAGCGAACGGTTCGTCGCGGTAGTCACGGATGGACGTCCAGATAGCGCACGTGACACCTACCTCCCACCCCTGTCTATCTTAAGGGTCACGAGAGTCGGGCTCGACCATCCGTCGAGGTGGCACGGCGGAAGCCTAGAGAGCACTGACACCACATGCCCACCCGTTATCTTAGGGTCACGAGTGTCTAGGCCCGATCGACTATACGAAGGCAGACGACACGTACACCGAGGCGAAGCACATGACACCACTTGCCACACCTCTGTCTATCTTAGGATTACTGAGTCGAGGCGGCGGTCGCTGCGGGTAGCGACGACTGACGCCGAACAAGCACGTGACACCACTGCTACACTGTCTTAGCGTAAAGCGAGTCGAGGCAGAGTCCGTCCCGGTAGCGACGACGGACGCCGAGACAAGCACGTGAACCAACCACTGCCACCCTATTTTAGCGTCACGCGAGTCGAGGCAACATCGTCGGCGTAGCGACGATGGACTTCAAGACAGCATGTGAGAACCACTGCCACCCTGCTTATAGCGTCATGATAGTCGAGGCGGACCTCGTCCGCGTAGCGACGACGGATGCCGTGATGAGCACGTGACACCACTGCCACCATCTGTCAAAAAACATTCTAAATTTCTAAATATTCACAATTAAAAAGTTTTTTAATTTTTTTAAAATATGTTATCGCTTTGGAAATTTTGTCGTCAATTGGAAAATTTGTTTATAGTAGATCGACTGAAAGAATATCCTAATTCAATCAAAAAGCTGTAGATCAATTCAATTTTTTGTTGACGAATTTATTTTTCTACGAATTTTAATTGAAAGGGATAGAGGGATGTGATGCGGAGCATCCCTTCCATCATCCCCATGCTCTACACCATGCATCAACCACCACGTGGAACTAGTCAAGAGCTAGAACACGCACAATGGAAACCGAGGTGAACTCCTTCCTACTCGCACTGCATATGGCACACACGGAAGTTGGATCTACTCACCAAAATGTTCTTTGTATTTGAGGTACGAAGAGGACACTTCCAAGCAGCGAGGAGCTCACCACCTGAGTACAAGGAGATGCCCCCTCCCAAGTCACCAAGGAAGAAGGAGGAACCACCAAGGAGGCAGGGACAGGAGGTCCCAGGCGACCCCGTGAGCACGGGCCCCCGAGACCCCGTGCCCACGAACACACAGGGAGTTACGGCTTTAGCACCCCGTGCGCACGGTACCCCCTGTGCGCTTGGGCCCAACTTACCCCCTGCCACGGCCATCAGTGATGCACGGTAGCGACGACGGACGCTGAGACGAGCACGTGACACCACTCCACCCTTTCTATCTTAGGGTGACGCGAGTCGAGGCGAACGTCATCGCTGTAGCGACGACGACGCCGAGACGAGCATGTGACACCATTGCCACCCTGTCTATCTTATGGTTACTCCAGTCCAAGTGGACGTCATCGCGTAGCGACAGCAGACGCCGAGACGAGTACGTGACAGCACGGCCACCCTGTCTATCTTAGGGTTACGCGAGTTTGAGGCGGACGTCGTCGCGGTGGGCGACAACGACGCCGAGACAAGCACATGACACCACAGCCACCCTGTTTTAGCGTAACCAAGTCAAGGCGGACATCGTCGTGTGATGTGACACGGATGCCGAGACGAGCTCATGACAACACTCACTTGCCACCCTGTCATCTGAGGGTTACACGCTGAGCAAGGCGGACCATCGTAGCGCTCGTCGCGGCGGCCGTCGAGAGAAACTGACACAACCACCACTGCCACCCTGTCTTAGCGTAACAAGAGTCGAGGCGACGTCGCCGTAGTAGTGATGACGGACATCGGACAACCACGTGACACCACTGCCACCCGGTCTTAAAGCGTAACATGAGTCGAGGCGGAGTCGTCGCGGTAGCGACGACGGACGTAGAGACGACACGTGGACACTACCACTACCACCCTATCTCATCGTAACGCGAGTCGAGGCGGATATTGTCACGATAGCTATGACGGACGCCGAGACAAGCACTGACACCACTGGCACCCTGTCTTAGCGTAATGCTAGTTGAGGGGGACGTCGTCGCTGTAGCGACGACGGCGCGACACACGCACGTGACAGCACTGCCACCCTGTCATATCAATATGCGAGTCGAGCGGACGTCGTCGCGGTAGCAAAGATGGACCTCCGAGACAAGCACATGACTCACTGCCACCATTATATCTGGGTTACGCGAGTTGAGATGGACCTCATCGCGGTAACGATCGACGTCGAGACGAGCACATGAACAACTGCCACCATTGTCTATCTTAGGATTACGCGACTCGAGCCGGACATCTTTGTGGTAGCGATGACGGACGCCGAGACGAGCATGTGACACCAATGCACCCTGTCTTAGCGTAACGCGAGTTGAGGCAGATGTCGTCGCGGTAGCGAGGACGGACGTCGAGATGAGCACATGACACCACTGCTAGCCTGTCTATCTTAGGGTTACGCGAGTCAAGGCGGACATCATCGCGGTAGCAACGGTGGACGCCTAGACGCACATGACACCACTACCACCCTGTCTTAGCATAACGAGAGTCGAGGCAGACGTTGTCGCGTTAGCGGCGACGGACGCCAAGATGAGCACGTGACACCACTACCATCCGTCTTAGCGTAACGTGAGTCAAGGCGGACGTCGTCGCGGTAGCGACGACGGATGCCGAGACGAGCATGTGATACCACTGCCATTCTGTCTTATCGTAACACGTAGTCGAGGCGGACGTCATCGTGGTAGCGTCGACGACCTGAGACGAGCATGTGACACACCTGCCCAGCCCACCCTGTCTATCTTAGAGTTACGTGAGACAGGCGGACGTAGTCGCGTAGCGACGACGGACACCGAGACGAGCATGTGACACCCACTGCACCCTCTTGTCTATCTTAGGGTTACGTGAGTCGAGGCGGACGAACGCCGAGACGAGCACATGACACTAATGCCACCCTATCTTAGCATAACGCGAGTCGAGGCTGACGTCATCGCGGTAGCAACGACGGACGACGAGACGACACGTGACCCCACTGCCAACCCTGTCTATCTAGGGTCACAAGAGTCGAGGTGGACGTCGTCGCGGTAGCAAGCGGATGCCGAATAAGCACGTGACACCCACTGCCCCACCTCTGTCTATCTTAGGGTTATGCGAGTCGAGGCGGACGTCGTCGAGGGCGGTAGTGACGATGGACCCTAGACGAGCACGTGACACCTCCCCTGTCTTATCGTTCCCCGAAGTCGAGGCGGACATCGTCGCGGTAGTGAGACGGACGCCGAGACGAACACGTGACACCACTGCCACCCTGTCTATCTTAGGGTTCGCGAGTCCAGCGGCGTCATTGCGGCAGCGAAGACGGACTCCGGGATGAGCACATGAAGACCACTGCCACCTTGTCTATCTAAGGGTTACGCGAGTCGAGGCGGACCCATCGCTGTCGACGATGGACGCCGAGACGAGCACAGTGACAACATGCCAGCCTGTCTATCTTAGGGTTACGCGAGTCGAGGCGGACCTCATCGCGGTAGCGACGATGGATGCTGAGACGTGCACGTGACACCACTGCCACCCTGTCTTAGCATACCGCGAGTCGAGCGGACGACCGCCGAGATGAGCACATGACACTAAGCCACCCTATCTTACCCATAACTTGAGTCGAGGCGGACGTCGTCACGGTAGCGACGACGGACACCGAGACGAGCACGTGACCCCACTGCCACCCTGTCTATCTTAGGTTCACGAGAGTCGGGCGGATGTCGTCGCGGTAGCACGACGGACGCCGAGATGAGCACGTGACACCACTTCCACCCTGTCTATCTTAGGGTTATGCGAGTCGAGGGGACGTTGTCGCGGTATAGCGATGATGGACGCCGGACGAGCACGTGACACCACTGCCACCGCGTCTTAATCGAACACCGAGTCGAGGCGACGTCATCGCGGTAGTGACGACGGACGCCGAGATGAGCATGTGACACCATTGCCACCCTATCTATCTTAGAGTTATGTGAGTCAGGCGGACGTCATCGTGGTAGTGACGACGGACGCCGAGACGAGCATGTGACACTACTGCCACCCTGTCTTAGCATAACGCGAGTCGAGGCGGACATCATCGCGGTAGCGAAGACGGACGCCGAACAGCACGTCACCCACCACTGCATCTTTTATATCTTAGGGTCACGCGATTCGAGGCGAGTCAGGCGCACGTCGTTGCGGTAGCAACGAGGGACGCCGTGTCGAGAACGTACACCCCCGTCCACCAGTCTATCTTAGGGTACGTGAGTTGAGGCGGACATCATCGCGGTAGCGACGACGGACACCGAGACTAGCACATGACACCACTGCCACCCTGTCTTTCTTAGGGTCACGCGAGTAGGCAGACGTCATTGTGGTAGCAACGATGACACCGAGACGAGCACGTGAAACCACAGCCCCCATTCTATCTTAGGGTTACGTGAGTCAGGCTGACGTCATCGCGGTAGCAATGACGGACGCCGAGACAAGCACTGACACCACTGCCACCTTGTCTAAGAGTAATTCGAGTCGAGGCGGAATATCTTCGTGTAGCGACGACGGATGCCGAGATGAGCACGTGACACCACTGCCACCCTGTCTATCTTAGGGTTATGCGAGTCGAGGCGGACGTCGTCGCGTAGCGACGACAAACGCCGAGACGAGCACGTGACACCACTGCCACCCTGTCTTATCGTAACACGATTCGAGGCGGACGTCTTTGCGGTAGTGACGACGGATGCCATGACGAGCACGTGACACACGCCTGCCACATTGTCTATCTTAGGGTTACGCGAGTCGAGGCGGACATCGTCGCGGTAGCGAAGACGGACGCCAGGACGGCACGTGCACACCACTGCCACCTTGTCTATATTAGGGTTAACGCGAGTCGAGGTGGACGTCGTCAATGTAGCGATGACGGACGCCGAGACGAGCATGTGACACCACTGCCACCCCCTGTCAATCTTAGGGTCACGCGAGTCGAGGCGGACGTCGTCGCGGTAGCGACGATGGAAGACGAGACGAGCACGTGAAACACTGCCACCCTGTTCTATCTTAGGGATACGCGAGTCGAGGTGGACCTCCATCGCGGTAGCGACGATGGATGCCGAGACAAGCACTTGACAACCACTGCCACCCTGTCTTAGCGTACCGCGAGTCGAGGCGAACGTCTCACGGTAGATACAACGAACGCTGAAGGAGCACGTGAAACTACTGGCCACCCTATCTTAGCATAACGCGAGTCAGGGCGGACGTCGTCGCGGT
This sequence comes from Thinopyrum elongatum, assembly GCA_011799875.1. Taxonomy (NCBI): domain Eukaryota; kingdom Viridiplantae; phylum Streptophyta; class Magnoliopsida; order Poales; family Poaceae; genus Thinopyrum; species Thinopyrum elongatum. The sequence continues at coordinate 316,508,022 of CM022298.1, forward strand.
AGCAACGACGGACGTCGAGACAGCACGTGACACCACTGCCAGCCTGTCTATCTTAGGGTCACGAGTCGAGGCCGACGTCTTCGCGGTAGCAACGCGAACGCCGAGATAAGCACATGGCACCGCTGCCATCCTATATATCTTAGGTCATGTGAGTCGAGCCGGATGTCATCGCGGTAGCGAGGAAGGATGCCGACAAGCACGTGACAACCACTGCCCCCCTTTCTATCTTAGGGTCCGCAAGTCAAGGCGGACATCATCACAGTAGCGACGATGGACGCCGAGAAGAGTACGTGACTCCACTGCCACCCTATCTTAGCGTAATGCAAGTCGAGGCGGACGTCATCTCGGTAGCGACAATAGACGCCGAGACGAGCACGTGACACCACTGCCACCCAGTCTATCTTAGGGTTACGTGAGTCGAGGCGGACATTGTAGAGATGAGCACGTGACACCACTGCCACCCTGTCTATCTTAGGGTTATGTGAGTCGAGGCGGACGTCGTCGCGGTAGCGATGATGGACGCCGAGATGAGCACGTGACACCACTGCCACCCTGTCTTATCGTAACACGAGTCGAGGCGGACGTCGTCGCGGTTGTGACAATGGACGCCGAGACGAGCACATGACACCACAGCCACCCTGTCTATCTTAGGGTCACGCGAGTTGAGGCGGACATCGTCGCGGTAGCGAAGACGGACGCCGGGACGAGCACGTGACACCACTGCCACCCTGTTTATATTAGGGTTACGCGAGTCGTGGCGGACGTCGTCGCGGTAGTGACGATGGACGCCGAGATGAGCACGTGACACCACTGCCACCCTGTCTATCTTAGGGTCACGCGAGTCGAGGCGGACGTCATCACGGTAGCGAAGACGGACGCCAGGACAAGCACGTGACAGCACTGCCACCTTGTCTATCTTAGGGTTACGGGAGTCGAGGTGGACGTCGTCAATGTGGCGACGATGGACGCCGAGACGAGCACGTGACACCACTGCCACCCTGTCTATCTTAGGGTCATGCGAGTCGAGGCGGACATCGTCGCGGTAGCGATGATGGACGATGAGACGAGCACGTGACAACAATGCCACCCTGTCTATCTTAGGGATATGCGAGTCGAGGCGGACCTCATCGCGGTAGCGATGATGGATGCCGAGACGAGCACGCGACACCACTGCCACCCTGTCTTAGCATACCTCGAGCCGAGCCGAACGTCATCGCGGAAGCTACGACGAACGCCGAGACAAGCACGTGACACTACTGCCACCCTATCTTAGCAGAACGCGAGTCGAGGTGGACGACGTCGCGGTAGCGACGACAGACACAGAGACAAGCATGTGACACCACTGCCACCCTGTCTATCTTAGGGTCACGAGAGTCGAGGAGGATGTCTTCGCGGTAGCAACGATGAATGCCGAGATGAGCACGTGACACCACTGCCATCCTATATATCTTATGGTCATGTGAGTCGAGGCGGATGTCGTCGCGGTAGCGAGGAAGGACGCCGAGACAAGCACGTGAAACCACTGCCACCCTGTCTATCTTAGGGTCACGCAAGTCGAGGCAGACATCATCACGGTAGCGACGATGGACACCGAGACGAGTACGTGACTCCACTGCCACCCTATCTTAGCGTAATCCGAGTCGAGGCGGACATCGTCGCGGTAGCGACAATAGACGCCGAGACGAGCACGTGACACCACTGCCACCCAGTCTATCTTAGTGTTACACGAGTCGAGGCGGACATCGTCGCGGTAGCAACAGCGGACGCCTAGACGAGCACGTGACATCACTGCCACCCTGTCTATCTTAGGGTCACGCGAGTCGAGGCGGGCGTCGTTGCGGTAGCAATGACGGACGGCGAGACGAGCACGTGACACCACTGCCACCCAGTCAATCTTAGGGTTATGCGAGTCAAGGCGGACGTCGTCGCGGTAGCAACGACGGACGCCGAGATGAGCACGTGACACCACTGCCACCCGGTCTTAGCGTAACGCGAGTCGAGGCGGACATCGTCACGGTAGCGATGACGGACGCCAAAATGAGCACGTGATACCACTGCCACCCTGTCTATCTTAGGGTTACGTGAGTCAAGTTGGACGTCGTCGCGGTAGCGATGATGGACGCCGAGACGAGCACGTGACAGCACTGCCACCCTGTCTTATCGTAACGCGATTCGAGGTGGACGTCGTCACGGTAGTGACGACGGACGCCAAGACGAGCATGTGATACCACTGCCACCCTGTCTATCTTAGGGTTACGCGAGTCGAGGTGGACGTCATCACGGTAGTGACGATGGACGCCGAGACGAGCACGTGACACCACTGCCACCCTGTCTATCTTAGGGTCACGCGAGTCGAGGTGGACGTCATCACGGTAGCAACGATGGTTGCCGAGACGGGCACGTGACAACACTGCCACCCTGTCTATCTTAGGGTTATGCGAGTCGAGGCGGGCCTCGTCGCGGAAGCGACGATGGATGCCGAGACGAGCATGTGACACCACTCCCACCCCGTCTTAGCGTACCGCTAGTCGAGGCGGACGTCGTCGCGGTAGCGACGACGAACGCTGAGACGAGCATGTGACACTATTGCCACCCTATCTTAGCATGACGCGAGTCGAGGCGGACATCGTCGCGGTAGCAACAATGGACGCCGAGACGAGCATGTGACACCACTGCCACCCTGTCTATTTTAGTGTCACGGGAGTCGAGGCGGACGACGTCGCGGTAGCAACGATGGACGCAGAGATGAGCACGTGACACCACTGCCATCCTATCTATCTTAGGGTCATGCGAGTCGAGGCGGACGTCGTCGCGGTAGCGAGGACAGACGCCGAGACGAGCACGTGACACCACTGCCACCCTGTCTATCTTAGAGTCACGCAAGTCGAGGTAGCCATCATCATGGTAGCAACGATGTACGCCGAGACAAGCACGTGACATTACTGCCACCCTGTCTTAGCGTAACGTGAGTCGAGGTGGATGTGTCGCCCCCGGCTTAATCATGCACTAATCATACACGCAAATGCACACGATCAAGCCTAAGGACTGACTTGAAGATATCACAACACAACTCTAAAACATAAATAAAGTCATACAAGCTTTATATTACAAGCCAGGGCCTCGAGGGCTCGAATACATAGCTCGATGGCATCCAAGCGTCAGCGGAAGCATCAGATATCTGAGTACAGATATAAAAGAAAGATAGAAATGCCTTAAGAAGGCGGGACAAAAGAAAATACTATGATCGAAAGGTGTAGGCCTCCTGCCTAGGACCCTCCGAACCTACTCCTGGTCGACAGCCATCTCGTAGTAGAAGCCATCCTCGGGGTAGTAGTAGCGATCGTCGGTGGGGCAACTGTCTTAGGGCTCCGTCATCGGATCACGACGAACTGATAGGGGGAGAAAAGGAAAGCAAAGCAACCGTGAGTACTCTGAAGTACTCAGCAAGCAAGGATCTACACTACATATGCATCATTATCAAAGGGAGGCTGTATATGTGGACTGGGCTGCAGAAATGCCAGAATAGAGAGGAAAGCCTAGTCCTATCGAAGACTAGCATCTTCAAGCATCCTCAAGCATCTTCGAGCCTCTTGCAGCATATAGAGGAGTATAGAGCAGCATAGTATAAAGTAGTAGTGGTAGTAGCAAGCAACAGTCTCGCCCAGAGATCCTTCCTCGTCTCCCGGCGAGAAAGCGATCCCGGAGCCACATATCCAGGTATCATCTCAATTCTAGCTGTACCGATCGGGATACAACTCCGAGTGTCCTTTACCGTAGGACCGGCTATCGATAGATGTGTTCTTCCCTGCAGGGGTGCACCAACTTACCCACCACGCTCGCTTAACTCCGGCCGAACACACTTTCCTGGGCCATGCCCAGCCTGGTTGTTCGGCGGCAAAGGCAAGGTCGACAGTAATGTAGCCAAATCACCGGAGCTGCGTCAGCGCCGGGCTCTATCGAGAGAGAAGAGAGGGAAGAACAGTAAATACAGAGCAAACAAGTGCTATACAAAGTATGACATGATAATACGCAGTGCCGGGTGTGTCTTAACGTAAGGTTGCATGTCACCGAGGACGGAGGAATCCATCCGGGAATGTTTTCCCGGTTCCGAACATTTGTCGGACAAAGGACCGGAGGGGATCGGTTCCATGTTCGGATAGTTAGGTACGTGTGACGGACGAACGGACCGCGTACCGGCTTCGTCTCGTCGTTCTGAGCAACTTTCATGTTTTAAGTTTTTCGATCCGAGCTACGGTTTAAAAGTTATGAATTTCTAAAGATTTAAATATTTTCTGAAATTATTTATTTTAACAGAAATTGAATTATGACATCATCCTGGCGTCACCATTGCGTCAGCGGTCAACAGACCCGCTGACCGGTCAACTGGGCCCATGTGGGGCCCTCTTGCAGTGTCTGGGTGTTGCCCAGTCAGCATTTGACTAGGTCAACGGGACCCAGGGGCTTGTGGGGGCCACTGGTCAGCGACCCAGAGGGTGGCCCCGAGGCGGCCACGTCAGCGCGGCCGGCGGTGGAACTCCGGCGATGCGGATCGCGGCGGAGGAGCTCGGGACTCATCGGAAAACAGTTGTGGCGCCCCGTTCGGACCGCGGCCAGGTGCGTTCGGAAGCTGGAGAGCTCGCACATCCATCTACGACGTCAAAACGAGTGGGGGTGGCCGGAAACGCGCCGGCGTCGAGCCGTGGCGGTGACGGTGTTCGGGTCCCGACGGAAATGGTGCGAGGGGCAACGAAAGATCGAGCCGAGAGCATGGGCGGCACCAGAGAAGATCACTGAGCTCACTGGGGAGCTCGGGCGAGCGTGGCAGTGGCTGTGGCCACGACCACGAGCTCGTCGGTGGCGTGGTGTTCGGGCATTTCGAGCACGGCTCCGACGGCGACGGGAACGCATGGGGAAGAGAGGGGAAAAGAGGAGGAGCTCACAGCGTAGGCGCAAGAGGGCCCGGTGAAAGTTTAGGAGCTGCAGCTGCGGTGAATCGACGGCGGCGCCATCGGTGCCCGAAGGTTGAAGACGGCCTTGACCCAGTGCTGCGGTGAGCTCCTACTTGCGTGGCTGGGTGCAGTCGAAGTGGCGCTCGCCAACGGAGCAGATGGACACTGAGCGGCGTCGAGGAGAGGCCGGTGGTCGCGTCTGCGGGTGACGAACGGCGGCGAGCCCGCTCGGAACAAAGAGGAGAGGGGCGAGGAAGCGGTGGAGAGAGGGAGGAGAGGGCGCCGAATGAGGGAGGTGTCCAGGGGAGAGGAACAGGGGTGTGCTTATCCCCTCGCCCCACTCACGCTCGTCATGGTGGCGAGCAGCGAGTGGTGCGGCGAGCGCGGCCATGGCGGTGGTGACACGCAGGAGGGGAACAGGTGAGGGAGGTGGGCTGGGCCGGCTCCAGGTAAGTGACTTTAACCTTTTCTTTTATTTTTGTTTTTCTTTTATTTATTCCATAGAGAGAGAGATAATTATTTAGGCACCCATTTCAATTTGGAAAAATATGGGGAGTGTCCCAATAAATCCCTGGTGCTTTTAGACAGTGTCACAAAAAGTTTGGGAATTTTTGGAGATCATTTGGTCTTTTCAAAAAAAAATGAAAAGGGCATTTAACTTGCTGTTTTGGCTCTGTTTAAATTGTTTTGGTCCATTTCAAGTTGATGGTGATGTTGTTTTCCTTAACAACATTTGTTTTGGAATATTGCCAACAAGATGAACATTTTTGTTTTCAATCTAGAGCAACTTTTATTTTCATTTTGAATTTGAATTTATTTCAGAGTGGAGTTTGAAATGAAGTGTCTAACCACTGTGATCTAGCATTGCAAATGGGTATGACTTGGCATGATTATCATTATGTCACAGTGCTTATTACACAGGGGTGTTACAAGTTCTCCTCCTCTAAAAGAAATTCTCGTCCCGAGAATTCAAGAGGTAGAAGGAAAGAGGTGGGGGTATTCCTTGCGAAGATGATCCTCGCGTTCCCAGGTGGCTTCATCTTCAGTGTGATTCGACCACTGCACTTTCAGGAACTTGGTGACCTTCTGACGGGTTCGACGTTCAGCTTCATCGAGAATGCGGATCGGATGCTCCTTATAAGATAGATCATCTTGCAATTCGAGCATCTCGTGATCCACTGCTCTGTGCGGAGACTCCTTAAAGCATTTTCGAAGTTGCGACACATGGAAGACGTCGTGGATATGAGAGAATTGCGGCGGCAACTCCAATTTATAAGCCACTTGTCCACGTCTGGCAACAATGCAAAAAGGACCAATATAGCGGGGACCTAACTTGCCCTTGATTCCAAAACGATGGGTGCCCTTCATGGGAGTGACACGCAGATAAGCTTGATCAGCAGGTTGATAAGTCAAACCCCATCGTTTGCGATCATAGTTTCTCTTCTGGCGGTTCTGAGCCTCCTTGAGATTTTCTCGGACTATGCGGACTTGCTCTTCAGCGTGTTGGATAATATCCGGACCCACGAGCGGTCGTTCCCCAGTTTCTGACCAATTCAGAGGGGTTCGACACTTACATCCATAAAGCACTTCGAAGGGAGCCATTTTCATGCTGGCTTGATAGCTGTTGTTATAAGAGAACTCCGCATACGGGAGAGATTCTTCCCACTTCTTGCCGAAAGAAATAACACAAGCCCAAAGCATGTCTTCAAGCACTTGATTTACTCGTTCAACTTGACCTTGGGATTGAGGATGATAAGCTGAACTCCAGGTGATATGAGTTCCCATAGCTTCCTGGAAACTTTCCCAGTATTTGGAGGTGAATAGACTGCCACGGTCCGAACTGATCTCTTTCGGAATACCGTGGAGTGAAAAAATTCTGGAGATGTATAATTCTGCTAACTGACTAGCAGTGATCATCTCCTTGACAGGCAGAAAATGTGCAACTTTAGAAAGTTGGTCGACGACGACAAGAATAGCATCGTGACCTTTCTGAGTCTTAGGAAGACCAGTAATGAAATCCATCTGCACTTTATCCCACTTCCACAAGGGAATAGGGAGCGGTTGCAGAATTCCAGTAGGCTTCTGATGTTCTGCTTTAACGCGACGGCAAACATCACATTCAGCAACATATCGAGCAATGTCCTGCTTCATTCTAGACCACCAGTACCTTTGACGGAGATCACGATACATCTTGGTGCTACCCGGATGAATAGACAGCGGTGTATCATGTGCCTCCTTCATGACTTTGTCAGTCATAAGCTCAAAGCGAGGTACTACAATACGGTCTCTGAAATACAAGGTTCCATCTTCAGACAGCGAGAAATCCCTGTACTTTTCCAGGTGAAGATCCTTCTTCATCAGAGCAACTTCAGCATCTTTAGCTTGTGCATTCTTAACAGCCTTCTCAAATTCTGGTTCAACAACCAAGTTTGATAGGTATCCTTGAGGAACTATCTCGATATTTAGCTTTCGAAGTTCTTCATACAGGAGGGGTTGCTCTAGTTGAACTTCAAGTTCACATCAATAGGATTTACGGCTCAATGCATCAGCCATTACATTAGCCTTGCCAGGGGTATAAGAAATACCCAAATCAAAGTCAGCAATGGTCTCCATCCGTCTTTGCTGACGGAGGTTCAGAGATGGTTGAGTGAACAAGTACTTCAGACTTTTATGATCTGTGTAGATCTCGCAACGATTACCGAGGAGGTAATGTCGCCACAACTGCAGTGCATAGATGACGGCAGCTAGTTCTAGATCATGTACCGGATAATTCTCTTCATGCGGGCACAACTGAAGAGAGCCATAGGCAATCACTTTACGCTCTTGCATTAGGACACAGCCTAATCCTTCACGGGATGCGTCGCAATATATCACAAAATCCTTGCGAGAATCTGGAGGAGCATGTACTGGGGCGGATGTCAGCTTGTCTTTGAGTGTTTGAAAACTTTCCTGACATTTTTCTATCCATTCATACTTTACGCCCTTGTGAAGAAGATCTGTCAGAGGCTTAGCAATCTTTGAGAAATTCTCGACAAAGCGGCGGCAATAGCTTGCAAGACCGAGAAAACTTCTCACTTGCTTGACGTTCTTCGGGGGATTCCAGTCCAGGATAGCTTGAACTCGTTCTGGGTTAACAGCTATGCCATCTTTTGAAATCACATGGCCGAGGTATGTCACTTCAGATAACCAGAACTCGCATTTGGAAAACTTGGCATACAGTTGGTGTTCACGCAACTTTTCCAGTACAAGCCGAAGATGTTCAGCATGTTCTTCTTCATTCTTCGAATATACCAGAATATCATCCAGATATACCACGCCGAATTTGTTGAGATAATCCATGAAGATGTAATTCATTAACCGGGAGAAGGTAGCTGGAGCATTAGTCAGACCGAAGGACATGACAGTGTACTCATAAGAACCATAGAGAGTAACGAATGCTGTCTTCGGAATATCCTCTTCACGAACTCGGATCTGCTGGTATCCCAATCTCAAATCAAGCTTAGAGAATACTGAGGAACCAGCAAGTTGATCATACAGATCGTTGATTCTGAGAAGCGGATACTTGTTCTGAATTGTTGCTTGGTTGATAGGTCGGTAATCTTGAACCAACCGATTCGTACCATCCTTCTTCTTGACAAAGAGGGAAGGTGCTCCCCAAGCAGAGGAACTGGGGCGGATGAAACCTTTCTTAAGTGACTTGTCAATTTCTTCCTTGAGTTCAAGAAGGTGGTGCGGAGGCATCTTATAAGGACGCTTCGCAATAGGGGTAGTGCCAGGCTTCAAGTCGATGACAAACTCGACAGCTTTAGCAGGGGGAATTCCTGGAAGTTCTTCGGGAAAGACATCTTGAAAATCACGAACAAATGGAATGTTCTCGATGCCTTCAAGAGGTGAAGCATTTAATGCATTCAGAACATATATCTGATTCTCTGCATTCTGAACTGTTCGAGCTGAGTACTGTACTTTCTGGCCGGAAGGGATGGGTGAGCTGGACTGTCTTAGTGGCACAGTCAATCAAATCTTTATTCGCTGTCAACCAATCCATACCAAGAATGATGTCAATGTTGGAAGGTCCGAGCACAATAAGGGAAGCCGGAAAAAGTAGACCTCCAATCTCAATGTGGTTGTGGGGGATTACTATTGAGGTTTGCCACTTAGACCCCGGGGATTGAATCGCTAAAGGAGTGGACAAATTTTCCGTACCTAACCCATGCAACTGAGCAAATTGTTGGACACGAAAGCATGTGATGCTCCTGAATCGAAAAGAACAGAAGCCGGCACTGAATTAACGCGAAGGGTTCCCATCACAATCTTTGGTGACTCGCGAGCTTCTTAAATCTTGACATGGGTGACTTGACCTCGAACTATAGCGGATGGCCTGGCATTAGAGCTTCTGAGACGACGGTTGCGACAACTCTTCTTTCGACCAACAGGAGGATGTGGTGCAACCTAAGGAGATGCCATAGCACTAGGCGGTCCATCCTGAACTGTTAGCTGCCTTGGCGGTGAAGGCAGACGAGGTGCAACATAAGATGGTCTTGGTGTTGGAGCCGGTCGGTGATGAACATTGTGCGGAATCCAAACCCGACGTTTCTGAACAGGCTGACCCGAGGATGAGCCTACATCACGAGTGCGTTTGAGCGACTCCTGATGTTTAGCCAGACCAGTTTCAACTCGGTAGGCTTGACTGACAAGTGTCGCAAAGTCCTCACAATCATGGACAAGAAGTGCGAGCTGTATATCGGAACGTAGTCCTTCCCGGAATTTCTCCTGCTTGCGAGCGTCGGTGTCGATGTCATCTTTAGCATAGCGGGATAATTCAAGAAATTCCCTCTGATATTCATCCAGAGTCATTTTGCCCAGTGATAGTTTGCGGAACTCCTGCTTCTTCTGGTCGATCAGACCTCGTGGAATGTACCGTGCACGAAAAGCTGACTGGAATTCTTACCAAGTGGGTACAGATTCAGCAGGCATTATACTCTTGTGGCTTTCCCACCATTGAGCAGCTGGACCCTTCAAGTGAAATGTCGCGAAGGTGACATAACTGGCAGGGGCAACGTTGGCTGACTCCATCTCAAACATGATGTCACGAAGCCAATCATCAGCATCCATAGGATTGGTGGAGCTGCGGAAAACAGACGGGTTGAGGCGCACGAATTCTGGCAAAGTTATTGGAGCAGTCTGTTGCTGAGCATTTTGAGTTGGGAACTGAGCCAATACTCCGGTCATAAACTGACGGTTGAGTTCAAACTGCTGCCTCATTTTAGCAATATAAGATGGAGGTGGAGGATCGTCAGCCATCCTGCCAAATCAACAGGGGCAGTTTAGCAAGAAAACTGCAGGTGTATGGAATGATTCATGAAGTAAGGTGCACAACAGAAGGAAGTGCAATAGATACTTCATCATATTCGCACCAGACATTCAAATCCACACATAGCCTCGGTTACAATCCGACATTACAACAGCTGAAAAGAGAAGGCTAGACAACTAGGCGGCGCGCAGGCACGCGGTAAGGAAGTACACAATGAGACATAGCAAAGGCTACATCAACGTCGGAGAAAACTGTAGGAGCGAGGAATCTGCAAGTGACAACACAGGGTGCCCTCGATAAGAGGATCCTGTAAGCAGAACCTGGCCCTCAATCTTGAAGCAAGGGGGGATAACTTCAGAACTCCGAGTGGATGTGATCACGAGAACCTAATGTTGGAGTTAGTAAAAAAATTTAACCCGAATAGAAGAGAGAGTAGAGTCCCAGAGTAAAGGTCGAGGAGTAAAAGATCCTAATACCACCCAATTGGCGACGTGGGCCCGTAAGCCACACAGCCAAATTAGTAAAACAGTTTTGGACCACTAGACTCAACTTCGGCCAAGGAGTTGGAAAGGAGGACTCCTAGAGGCAGTCGGCTCTGATACTAACCTGTGACGCCCCCGGCTTAATCGTGCACTAATCATACACACAAATGCACACGATCAAGCCTAAGGACTCACTTGAAGATATCACAACACAACTCTAAAACATAAATAAAGTCATACAAGCTTTATATTACAAACCAGGGCATCGAGGGCTCGAATACATAGCTCGATGGCATACAAGCGTCAGCGGAAGCATCAGATATCTGAGTACAGATATAAAAGAAAGACAGAAATGCCTTAAGAAGGCGGGACAAAAGAAAATACTACGATCGAAAGGCGTAGGCCTCCTGCCTAGGACCCTCCGAACCTACTCCTGGTCGACAGCCATCTCGTAGTAGAAGCCATCCTCGGGGTAGTAGTAGCGATCGTCGGCGGGGCAACTGTCTTAGGGCTCCATCATCGGATCACGACGAACTGATAGGGGGAGAAAAGGAAAGCAAAGCAACCGTGAGTACTCTGAAGTACTCAGCAAGCAAGGATCTACACTACATATGCATCAGTATCAAAGGGAGGCTGTATATGTGGACTGGGCTGCAGAAATGCCAGAATAGAGAGGAAAGCCTAGTCCTATCGAAGACTAGCATCTTCAAGCATCCTCAAGCATCTTCGAGCGTCTTGCAGCATATAGAGGAGTACAGAGCAGCATAATATAAAGTAGTAGTGGTAGTAGCAAGCAACAGTCTCGCCCAGAGATCCTTCCTCGTCTCCCGGCGAGAAAGCGATCCCGGAGCCACATATCCAGGTATCATCTCAATTCTAGCTGTACCGATCGGGATACAACTCCGAGTGTCCTTTACCGTAGGACCGGCTATCGATAGATGTGTTCTTCCCTGCAGGGGTGCACCAACTTACCCACCACGCTCGCTTAACTCCGGTCGGACACACTTTCCTGGGCCATGCCCGGCCTCGGCCAAACGACACACCGCAACCCTACCTACAGCTCAGCAGAGAGGTCCCCGTCGGTCTACCTCCTAAGTGCTCAGGGGTCTTGGGCCATCGCCCTGTGCACTCCGGCTCGTTGCGCGCAGGGTGGATACCAGCGCCTCAGCGCGATCCGACCATGCCGCCATGCTGAACTGGACGTCTGACAGAGCTTTTGGCTGATGTTACGATGCAGAACGCCCATACTATGCCCACGTGATGGTTAGTGCTATCCGACTAGAGGCCGGCCCAGATTAATATCCAAATCGTTAGGACTAGGGGCTTGCGGAAACGGGCAGAGACTCACGAAAGATGTGACCCCGTCGCCCCGTCTCGAGGACTTGCTGCAAGGTCTAAGAATGCCCGGCCGCGCCTCGTGGAATAACTCACGGGTAACTATCCATCATCTGCGGGTACCCCTCAGGGTCGACCCGCCTTTCCAAATATGAGTATCAACAGGAATGTAAGGCATCCGTGAGGCTACCATATCAAGGGGAATCCGAGGCATCACCCTCGATGGACTCCCACCTGATGTAAAATCAAGGTGGACGTAGGAGGAATCACCCTTGAGGTCCACGCTTGAGGTGTTGCGTGGCTTTGTCAGTATCGGGGGTGGTGTAGGAGGTATCACCCTCGCTTACCACGACCGATCAACTAACCTACAAGGTTATCATCAGAAGTGCTGACGAGGTATCACCCTCGGCACTCGATAGTAACCCAGTAGTGTGGAGCAACGAAGGGGAAGTGAGGTGCGGTGCCAGGTGTCTGATCTTCGATCCCGTTGGTCGGGTCTTCTGAAACTCCAGCGGGGCAGTCGGGATAAAGTGGGGGTCACTAGTGGGGCTCTACCCAAACTATACTAAGCAGTTTAGGATGAACAGTAAGGTATCAACAGCAGGTTACAATAATTAGGCTATGCAGCAGACATAGGATAACAGTATCAGTAGCAAATTCTAATGCAAGCATGAGAAAATAGAATACGCGATATCGGGATGATCAAAGGGGGGGGGCTTGCCTGGTTATTCGGCGGCAAAGGCAAGGTCGACAGTAATGTAGCCAAATCACCAGAGTTGCGTCGGCGCCGGGCTCTATCGAGAGAGAAGAGAGGGAAGAACAGTAAATACAGAGCAAACAAGTGCTATACAAAGTACGACATGATAATACGCAGTGCCGGGTGTGTCTTAACGTAAGGTTGCATGTCACCGAGGAAGGAGGAATCCATCCGGGAATGTTTTCCCGGTTCCGGACATTTGTCGGACAAAGGACCGCAGGGGATCGGTTCCATGTTCAGATAGTTAGGTACGTGTGACGGACGAACGGACCGCATATCCGGCTTCGTCTCGTCGTTCTGAGCAACTTTCATGTTTTAAGTATTTCGATCCGAGCTACGGTTTAAAAGTTATGAATTTCTAAAGATTTAAATATTTTCTGAAATTATTTATTTTAACAGAAACTGAATTATGACGTCATCCTGGCGTCAGCATTTCATCAGCGGTCAACAGACCCGCTGACCGGTCAACTGGGCCCATGTGGGGCCCTCTGGCAGTGTCTGGGTGTTGCCCAGTCAGCATTTGACTGGGTCAACGGGACCCAGGGGCTTGTGGGGGCCACCGGTCAGCGACCCAGAGGGTGGCCCCGAGGCGGCCACGTCAGCGTGGCCGGCGGTGGAACTCCGGTGACGCGGATCGCGGCGGAGGAGCTCGGGACTCCCCGAAAAACGGCTGTGGCGCCCAGTTCGGACCGCGGCCAGGTGCGTTCGGAAGCTGGAGAGCTCGCGCATCCATCTATGGCGTCAAAACGAGTGGGGGTGGCCGGAAACGCGCCGGCGTCGAGCCGTGGCGGTGACGGCGTTCGGGTCCCGACGGAAATGGTGCGAGGGGCCACGAAAGATCGAGCCGAGAGCATGGGCGGCACCAGAGAAGATCACTGAGCTCACTGGGGAGCTCGGGCGAGCGTGGCAGTGGCTGTGGCCACGACCACGAGCTCGTCGGCGGCGTGGTGTTCAGGCATTTCGAGCACGGCTCCGACGGCGACGGGAACGCGCGGGGAAGAGAGGGGAAAAGAGGAGGAGCTCACAGGGTAGGCGCAAGAGGGCCCGGTGAAAGTTTAGGAGCTGCAGCGGCGGTGAATCGAAGGCGGCGCCATCGGTGCCCAAAGGTTGAAGACGGCCTTGACACAGCGCTGCGGTGAGCTCCTGCTTGCGTGGCTGGGTGCAGGCGAAGTGGCGCTCGCCCACGTAGCAGATGGACACGGAGCGGCGTCGAGGAGAGGCCGGTGGTCGCGTCTGTGGGTGACGAACGGCGGCGAGCCCGCTCAGAACAAAGAGGAGAGGGCGAGCAAGCGATGGAGAGAGGGAGGAGAGGGCGCCGAATGAGGGAGGTGTCCAGGGGAGAGGAACGGGGGTGTGCTTATCCCCTCGCCCCACTCGCGCTCGTCGTGGTGGCGAGCAGCGAGCGCGGCCATGGTGGTGGTGACACGCAGGAGGGGAACAGGTGAGGGAGGTGGGCTGGGTCGGCTCCAGGTAAGTGACTTTAACCTTTTCTTTTATTTCTGTTTTTCTTTTATTTATTCCACAGAGAGAGAGATAATTATTTAGGCACCCATTTCAATTTGGAAAAATATGGGGAGTGTCCCAATAAATCCCTGGTGCTTTTAGACAGTGTCACAAAAAGTTTGGGAATTTTTGGAGATCATTTGGACTTTTCAAAAAAAAAGGGCATTTAACTTGCTGTTTTGGCTCTGTTTAAATTGTTCTGGTCCATTTCAAGTTGATGGTGATGTTGTGTTCCTTAACAACATTTGTTTTGGAATATTGCCAACAAGATGAACATTTTTGTTTTCAATCTAGAGCAACTTTTATTTTCATTTTGAATTTGAATTTATTTCAGAGAGGAGTTTGAAATGAAGTGTCTAACCACTGTGATCTAGCATTGCAAATGGGTATGACTTGGCATGATTATCATTATGTCACAGTGCTTATTACACGGGGGTGTTACAGCGGACGTCTTCGCGGTAGCGACAACGGACGCCGAGACGAGCACGTGACACCACTGCCACCCTGTCTTAGCGTAACGTGAGTCAAGGCGGACATCGTCGCGGTAGCGACGACGGACGCCGAGACGAGCATGTGACACCACTGCCACTCTGTCTTATCCTAACGCGAATCGAGGCGGATGTCGTCACGGTAGCAATGACGGACGCCGAGACAAGCATCTGACACCACTGCCACCCTGTCTATCTTAGGGTTACGTGAGTCGAGGCGAACGTCATCGCGGTAGCGACGATGGACGCCGAGACGAGCACATGACACCACTGCCACCCTGTCTTATCGTAACGCGAGTCGAGGCGGACGTCGTCGCGGTAGCGACGAAGGACGCCGAGACTAGCACGTGACACCACTGCCACCCAGTCTATCTTAGGGTCACGCGAGTCGAGCCGGACATCGTTGCGTTAGCGATGACAGACGCTGAGACAAGCACGTGACACCACAGCCACCGAGTCTATCTTAGTGTTAGGCGAGTCGAGGCGGATGTCCTCGCGGTAGCCACGACGGACGCCGAGATGAGCACGTGACACCACTGCCACCCTGTCTATCTTAGGGTCACGCGAGTCGAGGCGAGTCGAGGCGGACGTCGTCGGGGTAGCGACGACGGACGCCGAGACGAGCATGTGACACCACTGCCACCCTATCTATCTTAGGGTCACACGAGTAGAGGAGGACATCATCGCGGTAGCGACGATGGACGCCGAGACGAGCACGTGACACCACTCCCACCCTGTCTATCTTAGGGTCACGCAAGTCGAGGCGGACGTCGTCGTGGTAGCGACAACGGACGCCGAGACGAGCACGTGACACCACTGCCACCCAGTCTATCTTAGGGTTACGCGAGTCAAGGCGGACGTTGTCGCGGTAGCGACGATGGACACCGAGATGAGCACGTGACACCACTGCCACCCTGTCTTAGCGTAACGTGAGTCGAGGCGGACATCATCGCAGTAGCGACGACGGACACCGAGACGAGCACGTAAAACCACTGCCACACTGTCTTAGCGTAACACGAGTCAAGGCGGACGTTGCTGCGGTAGCGACGACGGACGCCAAGACGAGCAGGTGACACCACTGCTGCCCCGTCTATCTTAGGGTCACGCAAGTCGAGGTGAGTCGAGGCGAACGTCGTCGAGGTAGCGACGACGGACGCCGAGACAAGCACGTGACACCACTGCCACCCTATCTATCTTAGGGTCACGAGAGTCGACCGGATGTCGTCGCGGTAGCGATGGTGGACACCGACACGAGCACGTGACACCACTGCCACCCTGTTTATCTTAGGGTTACGCGAGTCGAGACGGACACCGAGACGAGCACGTGACACCACTGCCACCGTGTTTTAGCGTAACACGAGTCCAGGCGGACGTCGTCGCGGTAGCGATGACGGATGCCGAGACGAGTACGTGACACCACAGCCATCCTGTCTATCTTAGGGTCACGTGATTGGAGGCGACTTGAGGCGGACGCCGTCGCGGTAGCGACGACGGACGCCAAGATGAGCATGTGACACCACTGCCACCCTGTCTTAGCGTAACGCGACTCGAGGCGGACATCATCGCGGTAGCGACGATGGACACCGAGACTAGCACGTGACACCACTGCCACCCTGTCTATCTTAGGGTCACGCGAGTCGAGGCGGACATCGTCACGGTAGCGACGATGGACACCAAGAAGAGCACGTGACACCACTGCCAACCTGTCTATCTTAGGGTCACGTGAGTCGAGGCGGACATCCTCACGGTAGCGACGATGGACGCCGAGACGAGCACGTGACACCACTGCCACCCTGTCTTAGTGTAACGCGAGTCGAGGCGGGCATCGTCGCAGTAGCGACAACGGATGCTGAGACGAGAACATGACACCACTGCCACCCTGTCTTAGTGTAACGCGAGTCGAGGAGGACATCATCGCGGTAGCGACGATGGACGCCAAGAATAGCACGTGACACCACTGCCACCCAGTCTATCTTAGGGTCACGCGAGTCGAGGCGGACATCGTCGCGGTAGCGACGATGGACGCCGAGACGAGCACGTGACACCACTGCCACCCTGTCTGAGCGTAACGCGAGTCGAGGCGGACATCATCGCGGTAGCGACAACGGACGCCGAGACGGGCACATGACACCACTGCGACCCAGTCTATCTTAGGGTCACGTGAGTCGAGGCGGACGTCGTCGCGGTAGCGATGATGGACGCCGAGACGAGAACGTGACAGCACTGCCACCCAGTCTATCTTAGGGTTATGCGAGTCGAGGCGAGTCGAGGCGGACGCCGTCATGGTAGCGACGACGTATGCCGAGACGAGCACGTGACACCACAGCCACCATGTCTATCTTGGGGTCACGCGAGTCGAGGCGGACATCGTCGTAGTAGCGATGATGTACGCCGAGACGAGCACATGACAACACTGCCAACCTATCTATCTTTGGGTCATGCGAGTCGAGGTGAACATCGTCACGGTAGCGACAATGGACGCCAAGAAGAGCACGTGACACCACTGCCACCCTGTCTATCTTAGGGTCACTTGAGTCGAGGCGAACATCGTTGCGGTAGCGACGATGGACGCCGAGACAAGCACGTGACACCACTGCCACCCTGTCTTAGCGTAACGCGAGTCGAGGCGGACATCATCGCCGCAGCGACAACGGACGCCGAGACAAGCACGTGACACCACTGCCACCCTGTCTATCTTTGGGTCACGCGAGTCGAGGCAGACATCATCGCGGTAGCGACGATGGACACCAAGAAGAGCACGTGACACCACTGCAACCCTGTTTATCTTAGGGTCACGCGAGTCGAGGCGGACATCATCGCGGTAGCAATGATGGACGCCGAGACGAGAACATGACACCACTGCCACCCTGTCTTAGCGTAACGCGAGTCGAGGCGGACATCGTCGCGGTAGCAACAACGGACACCGAGACGAGCACGTGACACCACTGCCACCCAGTCTATCTTAGGGTTACGCGAGTTGAGGCGGACATCATCGCGGTAGGAACGACAGACGCCTAGACGAGCACGTAACACCACTACCACCCTGCCTAAGCGTAATGAGAGTCGAGGAGGACGTGGTCGCGGAAGCGACGACGGACGCCGAGATGATCATGTGACACCACTGCCACTATGTCTTATCGTTACGCAGGTCGAGGTGGACGTCGTCGCGGTAGCGACGACGGACGCCGAGACGAGCATGTGACACCACTACCACCCTGTCTTACCGTAACGTGAGTCGTGCGGATGTCATCGCGATAGCGATGACGGACGCCGAGACGAGCACGTGACACCACTGCCATCCTGTCTATCTTAGGTTCACGCGATTCGAGGCAAGTCGAGGAGGACGTCATCGCGGTAGCGATGACGGACGGCGAGACGAGCACGTGACACCACTGCCACCCTGTCTATCTTAGGGTTACGCGAGTCGAGGTGGATGCCATTGCGGTAGCGATGATGGACGCGGAGAAGAGCACGTGACACCCCTGCCATCCTGTCTATCTTAGGGTTATGCGTGTCGAGGCAGACGTCACGGTAGTAATGACGGACGCCGAGACGAGCATGTGACACCACTGCCACCCTATGTTAGCATCACACGAGTAAAGGCGGACGTCATCGCGGTAGTGATGATGGACGCCGAGACGAGCACGTGACACCACTGCCACCCTGTGTTAGTGTAACGCGAGTCAAGGCGGGCGTCGTCACGGTAGCGACGACGGACACCGAGATGAGCACGTCACACCACTGCCACCCTGTCTTAGCGTAACGTGAGTCAAGGCGGACGTCGTCACGGTAGCGACGACGGACGCCGAGACTAGCACGTGACACCACTGCCACCCTGTCTATCTTAGGGTCACGTGAGTCGAGGCGGACGTCATCGCGGTAGCGACGACAGACGCTGAGAGAAGCACGTGACACCACAGCCACCCTGTCTATCTTAGGTTCACGTGATTCGAGGCAAGTCGAGGAGTACGTCATCGCGGTGGCGACGACGGACGCCAAGACTAGCACGTGACACCACTGCCACCCAGTCTATCTTAGGGTTACATGAGTTGAGGCGGACAACATCGCGGTAGCGACGACGGACGCCGAGACAAGACGTGACACCACTGCCACCCTGTCTTAGCGTAACGCGAGTCGAGGCGGACATCGTCGCCGTAGCGACAACGGACGCCGAGACGAGCACGTGACACCACTGCCACCCTGTCTATCTTTGGGTCACGCGAGTCGAGGCGGACATCATCGAGGTAGCGACGATGGACACCAAGAAGAGCAAATGACACCACTGCAACCCTGTCTATCTTAGGGTCACGCGGGTCGAGGCAGACATCGTCGCGGTAGCAACGATGGACAGCGAGACGAGAACATGACACCACTGCCACCCTGTCTTAGTGTAACGCGAGTTGAGGCGGACATCGTCGCGGTAGCGACAACGGATGCCGAGACGAGCACGTGACACGACTGCCACCCAGTCTATCTTAGGGTTACGCGAGTTGAGGCGGACATCGTCGCAGTAGGAACGACAGACGCCTAGACGAGCACGTAACACCACTACCACCCTGCCTAGGCGTAATGAGAGTCGAGGAGGACGTGGTCGCGCTAGCGACGACGGACGCCGAGATGAGCATGTGACACCACTGCCACTCTGTCTTATCGTTACGCAGGTCGAGGTGGACGTCATCGCGGTAGCGACGACGGACGCCGAGACAAGCATGTGACACCACTACCACCCTGTCTTACCGTAACGTGAGTCGTGGCGGACGTCGTCGCGCACGTGACACCACTGCCATCCTGTCTATCTTAGGTTCACGTGATTCGAGGCGAGTCGAGGAGGACATCATTGCGGTAGCGATGACGGACGGCGAGACGAGCACGTGACACCACTGCCACCCTGTCTATCTTAGGGTTACGCGAGTCGAGATGGATGCCATTGCGGTAGCGATGATGGACGCCGAGAAGAGCACGTGACACCCCTGCCATCCTGTCTATCTTAGGGTTATGCGTGTCGAGGCAGACGTCACGGTAGTAATGACGGACGCCGAGACGAGCATGTGACACCACTGCCACCCTATGTTAGCATCACACGAGTAAAGGCGGACGTCATCGCGGTAGTGATGATGGACGCCGAGACGAGCACGTGACACCACTGCCACCCTATGTTAGCGTAACGCGAGTCAAGGCAGACGTCGTCACGGTAGCGACGACGGACGCCGAGATGAGCACGTCACACCACTGCCACCCTGTCTTAGCGTAACGTGAGTCAAGGCGGACGTCATCACGGTAGCGACGACGGACGCCGAGACTAGCACGTGACACCACTGCCACCCTGTCTATCTTAGGGTCACGTGAGTCGAGGCGGACGTCATCGCTGTAGCGACGACAGACGCTGAGAGAAGCACGTGACACCACAGCCACCCTGTCTATCTTAGGTTCATGTGATTCGAGGCAAGTCGAGGAGTACTTCATCGCAGTAGCGACGACGGACGCCGAGACTTGCACGTGACACCACTGCCACCCAGTCTATCTTAGGGTTACATGAGTTGAGGCGGACAACGTCGCGGTAGCGACGACGGACGCCGAGACAAGACGTGACACCACTGCCACACTGTCGTAGAGTAACGCTAGTCGAGGCGAACGTCATCGCGGTAGCGACGATGGACGCTGAGACGAGCAGGTGACACCACTGCCACACTGTCTTAGTGTAATGGGAGTCGAGGTGGATGTCATCCGGTAGCAACGACGGACGCCAAGACAAGCATGTGGCACCACTGCCACACTGTCTATCTTAGGGAAACTTGAGTCGAGGGGAGTCGAGGCTAACCTCGTCGCGGTAGCGACGACGGATGCTGAGACGAGCACGTGACACCACAGCCACCCTGTCTATCTTAGGGTTACGCGAGTCGAGGCGGACGTCATCGCGGTAGCAACGATGGATGCCGAGACGAGCACGTGACACCACTGCCACCCTGTCTATCTTAGATTCACGCGAGTCGAGGCGGACGTCGTCGCGGTAGCGACGAAGGACGCCGAGACTAGCACGTGACACCAATGCCACCCAGTCTATCTTAGGGTCACGCGAGTCGAGCCGGACGTCGTTGCGTTAGCGACGACAGACGCTGAGATAAGCACGTGACACCACAGCCACAGAGTCTATCTTAGTGTTACGCGAGTCGAGGCGGACGTCCTCGCGGTAGCCATGACGGACGCCGAGATGAGCACGTGACACCACTGCCACCCTGTCTATCTTAGGGTCAGGCGAGTCGAGGCGGACGTCGTCGGGGTAGCGACGACGGACGCCGAGACGAGCATGTGACACCACTGCCACCCTATCTATCTTAGGGTCACACGAGTAGAGGAGAACGTCGTCGCGGTAGCGACGATGACGCCGAGACTAGCACATGACACCACTCCCACCCTGTCTATCTTAGGGTCACGCAAGTCGAGGCGGACGTCGTCGCGGTAGCGACAACGGACACCGAGACGAGCACGTGACACCACTGCCACCCAGTCTATCTTAGGGTTTCGCGAGTCAAGGCGGACGTTGTCGCGGTAGCGACGATGGACACCGAGACGAGCACGTGACACCACTGCCACCCAGTCTATCTTAGGGTTACGCGAGTCAAGGCGGACATTGTCGCGGTAGCGACGATGGACACCGAGACGAGCACGTGACACCACTGCCACCCTGTCTTAGCATAACGTGAGTCGAGGTGGACGTCATCTCAGTAGCGACGACGGACACCGAGACGAGCACGTAAAACCACTACCACACTGTCTTAGCGTAACACGAGTCGATCAGATGTCGTCGTGGTAGCGACGGTGGACACCGACACGAGCCCGTGACACCACTGCCACCCTGTTTATCTTAGGGTTACGCGAGTCAAGGCGGACACCGAGACGAGCACGTGACACCACTGCCACCATGTTTTAGCGTAACACGAGTACAGGCGGACGTCGTCGCGGTAGCGATGACGGATGCCGAGACGAGAACATGACACCACTGCCATCCTGTCTATCTTAGGGTCACGCGATTCGAGGCGAGTTGAGGCGGACGCCATCGCAGTAGCGATGACGGACGCCGAAATGAGCATGTGTGTCAGGACCCCGATTCCAAGTCACATCGATCTAGCCGGTAACACCTCATATCACTCTGCGGCCTCACGCACGGTATTCCCACGGGTGTCGCCTTACCATGGCCCGGGACCGTTTGCGCCTTTTGGCTCACATATATGATAGTGTCGCTAGCATCCATATGACAAAGAACCCGGGCCGAAATGACTAGTCGTGAACCCAAAGTGGTACTAACTTACGGGGACAGGCATACATGACCCAGCAACGAACGTGTCGGTCATCAGCGAGTGAATTCAGGCTGTAGCAACTGGGCTAGCAGGACTCTGGGAATCCGGGCTGTAGCAGGCTAATAGGACTCCGAAAGACACCGCGTGATGTTTCCCCGAAGGGACAGACACAGGATCGAGGAAGGACACATGCCGGCCAGTCTAAGTGTTCCGGACCAGTAGCAAGCTAACAGGACTCCGGTAAACCGGGCTGTAGCAGACTACCAAGGCTCAGTGAAAGCACCAGACTACATTTCCCCATAAGAGAGGCTACCAAGGATAAACAACTAGGTTGTCGGATCCCACACATACCAAGCATTTCAATCATACACACAATATGCTGGATATGGGCAAATACAACATGGCGTCACAACCAGACTCTACGACTCAGAGTATTTATTCATTAGGCTCCGAGGAGCCAAGTATTACAAACATCGGTCTCATGACCCAACATTCAGAGCATACAAGTCAAAGCACATGCGGAAGCTTAACATGTCTGAGTACAGACATCTACAAATGAAAAAGGCTGAGAAGCCTCACTATCTACCAGATCCTGCCGAGGGCACAAGATCGTAGCTGAGGTAACAAGCTAAACGTCGAAGTCCACGCGGAACTACTAGCGAGACTGAGTCTCTCTGCAAAAACATAAATTAAGCAAACGTGAGTACAAATGTACCCAGCAAGACTTACATCAGAACTAACTACATATGCATCGGTATCAACAAAGGGGGTGGTGGAGTTTAACTGCAGCAGGCCAGCTTTGACTCAGTGGCTAACCTGAACTACGACAGCAAGTAACTCTTTTGAGGTGGCGCACACGAGTCCACATATTCACCATATCAATACACCACTATGGATCCGCTCCCGTCTCCCTACGAGAACGCCATCCATGGCACTCACGCTTATCTTGTGAGTTTTAGAGTATCCACTTTCACTTGTCTATGAACTGTATAGGCAACCCAGAAGTCCTTTACCGCGGACACGGCTATTCGAATAGATCATATTAACCCTGTAGGGGTGTACTTCTTCACACATGTTTCTACCACTTAGCGTCAGCACATGACATGTGCTCGGTAGAGTTCAAGCGAAAGCCGACGTGGGTGTAGACCACGACCTAACTAACCACACAAGTCTCTAGTCCAGGTTTATCACCTATTCGGGTTCCATCCGCGAGGAGATCCGGCCGGGGTTTCGCTCACAGCCCCAAACGATGTGTGCAGGGTTCCCGAGACACCAAACGGGCGCTCGGTACACCGGGCCACGGTGTATCTACCGCAACATAGCCCACCCCTAGGGTCAGCACTACGCACGGCCTCCAACACATATCCTACAAGCACCAGAAACTAGTTGCAACTCCTGGACAGAGGACAGGGGCGGTTAATAAGTCGAGCGGGGTCATATTTCAGGGCCCAACGTGTGGTAGTAGCTGTTCATGGATCACAAACACAGAACTCAGTTCCTGAGGACGGTTTCAATGAGACAACCCACCATGTACTCCTACATGGCCTCTCACCGCTACCTTTACCAAATCATGTTCACACACTTAGCTCACACACAGTAGGACATGTTCATCACCTCTGAATCATCCCCGATGAATCAGACCCGACTCAACTCTAAGCAGTAGCAGGCATAACAAACAGGCATGAATGAGTAGGCACATCAGGGCTCAAACAACTCCTACTCATGCTAGTGGGTTTCATCTATTTACTGTGGCAATGACAGGTCATGCAGATGAAAAGGGGTTCATCTACCGCAGCATGTAACAGTTGAATCGATGTTGTCCTAGTGCATTACAAGAGAGCAGGAGCGAGAGAGTGGGATTGTATCGGAATAAACAAGAGGGTTTTGCTTGCCTGGCACTTCTGAAGATAATATAGTTCTTCATCGGTGTCATCGAACACGTCGTCGGAACCACGTCTACTGAGAGGGAGCAACCACCGGAAAACACAAGAGGAACCACAATCAATGCAATGCACATTCATATGAATGATATGTCATATTAAGGTACTGAATTGACCAAGTGAAACAGTTAGTGATATTCATTGAAGTGGAATTCAAACCTATAGCAAATTCCAACTCCAAAACTAATTAGTATTTATTCCATAATCATGAATTGTCCTATTCAGTGAGGTTAACTTGTTCAAACATGCATGAAAACGCCATATTCAGATTCTTTGGATTTTTCTGATCATTTTTCATATATAAATTATTTCATTCTGAGCTATAGTTTTTTTTCTATGAATTTTAGAAGTTTTGGACATTTTCTAAAATTTTCTGATTATTTTAAATCCAGAAAATGATTTACTGCATCAGCATGACGTCGGTGTGACATCAGCAGGTCAACGGAGACGGTCCAGGTCAAACCTAACCAGTGGGACCCACTGGTCAGTGACACAGTGACATTTAGTGTCACAGACAGGTGGGTCCGGTCAACGGCCACGTCAGCGAGGTCAACGCCGACGCGTGGGGCCACTGTGTTTAGATTAAACTTAAACTATTTTTGTTAGATGGTTAGTTAGGCAGTGGGGCCCGCATGTCAGCGAGCCAGGGGGTTAGTTAGTGGGTCATTAGCCACTAATGATGTTGCCACGTCAGGACGCCGGAGTTGAACGCCGGCGAGCACGCAAACATGGCGGCGACGCTCGGGAACGCGCTACGGGCGGCGGCTGGACGCGCGAAGACCACCAGAAGATAGCCCGCGCTCGACCGCGTCTAGAGAAGTGATCGGGAGGCCTCGGGGTCACCGGAAATGACGACGGTGAGCACAGAGGCGGCGGCCGGGGTTCGGTGTTTGCGGGGTTGGTGCTACGGTGCACGGGAGGGCGAGCTGGTGGGCGCGTTCGGCTCCTGGGGCTGCAACAAACGCGCTGATGAGCTCGAACGCGGGTGGCAGCAGCTGTGGCCGCGGCGGCGCCATGGACGGCGGCAGCGAGCTCTTGGGCGCGGCAGCGCTAGCGCTAGAGGGCGAGTTAGACTGCGGGGAGAGAGGGGAAAGGCGCAGGTGCTCACGGCGGTTCTTCTGGTGCAGCTGGGTGGCTCAGGGAAGCACTGGCGACGACGAATGGGTGATGGCGATCTCGGCGACCCGAGAAGGAAGAAGACGGTGGTGACGGTGAGGCAGGGCGCCCGGCGACGTGTAGCTGGATGGGGATGAAGAAGAGGTCGTGGCGGAGCTCTGGAGCACGTCGAGCGGCCGAGGGGGAGGCTCTGGGTGCGGCAACGGCGAGCGGTGGCGACGAGCTCCGCTCAGGCTGCGCGGGAGAGAGAGCAGAGAAGGGGGAAGAGGTCCAGGGAGAGTGAGAGAAATCCAGGGAGTCGGGGCGATGTACGTGGCGTCGTCAGCCGCGTCGGGGAGGAGCCAGGCAGGCAGGGAGGGAGGAGGTGGCCGCACGGCAGTGCGCGCGCGTCGGGCACGCGCCCGTCCTCCTGGCAAGGAGGAAGACGACAGGAGGAGGTGGCCAGGTGGGCTGGGCCGCCAGCTGGGCTGCACAGGACCTGGGCCAGCCAGGTAAGGCCAAGTAACTCTCTCTCTCTCTTTTATTTCTGTTTTTTTTTCTATTTTCTGTAGTTGTGTTTGGCTTTATTAAAAATGCCAGAGCATTTCCAAAAATCACCAAACTGCTCATGCCCACTGTATAGAGTATATCCAACATGGAACATTTCAGTTTGGGATTATTTGGACATTTAAAATATTTAATAGCATTTAAATGTCCAAATGCAAATAACATAAGATTTAATTCAGTGACCCAATGATGTCCTAGAAAATTGTGCACCATTTTTGTCAGAGGTTCTAGACCAAGGCAAAGATGATGAACATTTTAGAAGGGCATTTCAGGTTCATTGAAAAGGATTTTAGTAAACCCTAATTGGTTTAAGTGGTGCTGGGGGTTTCTGTCATCCCCATTTCAACTTCATTTGAAATTAAACATGATGCACACATGAAACTGGCCTAGCCAGAACTAGGGATGTGACAACTCACCCCCACTCAAAAGAATCTCGTCCCGAGATTCAAGCATAGGGTAAGATGAAGGGGGGGAAGCAGACTAACACAATCTTCACGATCCAGGTTGCATCTCATAAGAACGTTGATTCGATCACCATCTTTGTCTTGATGTCTTGCTCCGAGAACTCCAACCAACATGACAACGAGAGGAAAGGAAAAAGAACTCTAGAAGGATCAATCTCCTAGAAGATCGAACAACTCAGGATCAAATCACGGAATGAGACATGGCAACATCTCTCGAGCTGAGACACGAAGCATACATCTAGAGGGATGGAGTGAAACAGATGACGGAAGTTCACTAGGTAGACAACAATTCCACACTTAAGAAGGTGGTGAACGGTTGTCAACGTAGCGAGGATTTGAGTTGCCATGATACCATAACGAGACACCTCAGGAAAAATGACTCGTAGACTTATTACCTTAAGTGGCAAAAAGAATTACTTTTGATATAGAGATCATTGAGACTCTCTATACCAGCCTAAGGCAAATCTCGAGCGATCGTTTGGAGGAGTTCGGTAGAATGGCATACTTCGACTAGTATGGATGATGTGGATTACCTTGTTGAAGACAACACAAGGGATGATTTTGCTTATCAACGGGAATGGGTGGAATCCGTGGTAGAACTACCTTGAAGATGATCCTGATCAGTAATTGCCGAGAAGGGTAGTCCATAGTAGGATGGTATAATGGCGGTGCAAGCTGGAACAAAATGCAAATGCTGGGAATGATTCTTAGTAACTAGGGAGAAGCTCAACAGTAGAGAGTGATTCCACTGTTGGAATGGTTATAGCATAACCAAAGAAAACTGGGAGCAAATCCCAATTAATGCCAACGATAAACCCAATGTTTGCACGTGCTCTCAAGAACTTGAGCATTTCCATATTCATCAAGGTCTTACCAACATCCGTGTCGAGGATCCTGGCAACCCAACATACTACCATGATGAATAGTGATGGATAATGCAGATGCAAAGGAAGATAACATCTACTCAGATTTCACCCTAGCGAGGCCAAGGAAAGAAAATCTAGATGATCGACCGAGAGACATTTAGCACTCCGCTTCTAATGTTCTCCTTGATGTACTAGCGTAACCCATTTGATATGGTTTGGCATCTTGAACATCAAGTAGAAGGTCGGACTTCGGGAGCGTAAGAATCCATAATGAATAACTACAGAAGTAAATCCTACGGAATCCTTATGGGGAGGTGGCCAACTTTATCAATCAAGATACTACAATAATAGGTCTTCCGGCTGGGTGTGTTGTCCACGACATCCACTTACCGGGTTACAGAGACCAATATTATAGCTCTTAGGAGACGTTCCAACCATCATATCTGCCTGAGATTCAGATCTGGTTGGTAACAGGATATTTCAGACAGCATGTCCGGAAAAGGGAAGTTTGCAACACAAACCGACAAGATGGCGTTGTGAGATTCTCGGGAGATGAACTTTGGTAGCAAGCTCCAAAACATGAGCGGGTTCTGCTACAAACATGTGAACACGCTGTGCCAGACAAGCATGGCCACAGGATAGTCTTACAATAAAACACTACCGAGTTCTGGTTGGGGACCGTCAATGAGGATATCGAAGTCCTTGCATACGGCATGCTCTTAAGAAGGAACTTCTTCTCCTTGAACAAGTCAATCAGTGGCTTGGTGTGCTAGGAACACATATGGAGTGGAGGCGGCCAACCTATCAAACCATAGGGCACTTCGCACGTGCATGACTAACTTGGGATGATTCCAAAGGAAGCAAAACAATATCTCTCGAATTCACGGTGGCAACTTGCATCGAATGCACATGAATTAGAGGAAGTCACTTCTTTCATCCAAACATATGCTCCATGAGCTAGCATGAAGAAATGCTTACAAAAGTTTCCAATACTAACTTAAATGTTCAACATGAATCATGGACAAGATAAGGATGTTGTCGATGGGCTCAACAATAATTTATCAAGATTCCCATAAGATGGGGTTACATGATTATGTGAACAAGATGATAGCATGGGTCAGGCCAAAAGATATAATGGTGTATGCCCGAGGAAACAACCACGGATAAGACAACATTACGAACATCGTTGGTTCTGATTTGATTTGATGATAGCCCATACTCAAATCAAAGTTTGGATAAGATAATAGGTCCAACAATTGATAACAAGGATCAATCAATGAAAGTATCATCTTTCTTCAACACACACACACACGAGGATATCCCTTAGGAATGAACTGAGTCAGACAAGCTCTCATCTTCCAACTCTCCAAGTTGTTGTTTAGCTTAACCAACTAGCATCAGGGTATCCGACACAGATTCTTGGAGAAAGGGTGGTTTACAAGAAACCAACTTGATCAAGAACTCAACATAGCGGTCAGGTGACAACCTGGTAGCACTTCCGAGAAGATATTCGGAAAGTCATGAACCACCGATATGTAACTAAGCTCGAGAACAATCTTGCTTTTCAGGGCAAGACAATGTGATCAAATAAGCAAGGGATTGACATAATCCTAACTCATTGATCGAAGGGTGCACCCGAAATATGGACTAGGTGGCACGATCAACCTTAGGGTGATGATTCAACAATCAACACACTAAGAATGAGATTATTGTCCATTAACTACCAAGCAACAGGGTTGCTGGGAGTGTTTATTTCACACATCACGATTCCCTTGTCGGTATTCCGGTTGCAACAACACGGAGACCGAGGAATGAAGAACTATGGCGAGAAGTATCACTTCGTCAAGAATTCATAAGAGGTTGTGCAATTTTCATGACATTCTTGACATAAGACGGTAATACTTCAGGGTAGAACAAAATCAAAAGCTGGATTGGCATTTTGATCTGCAGAGCACAACTATTTTGACCCAATCCGGGATATGGATGAGGTACTGGAGTTTGTTTCTCCTAGTCATTCCGGAATAGAACGGCTTGACGGACCACAAGAATAATAAGCATTGATAACATGAATGCACAATTAGTCCGGACTATCAATTGATAGACAGAGGTCAGAATACAACTAAAGAGAGACAACTCAAAGGAACATATAGTTTTCTGAGTTGCGGATGCATAGATTTAGTATGTCAAACAAGTTCAACATATTTCTTCCAGATAATCCATGCAGAAAGGTAGGACTGGCAGATTCACAATGTAGAATGGAGAACTCATCTAGAGCACTCTGGTTGTGATCTTTTGGTTCAAAGAACTTCTGCCTTAATGGTTCATGGTATTTGGAAGAAGGAAATACCACGGACCTCGAGGACTGTCGCAAGGTTACTAATATCCTAAAGGAACTAGCGAACACTAACAATAGGAAGAAAGTAGAGTGAATCTTGGGCTCAAGAACCCGGAAATAGAATGCCTACTAACTAAATGGCATCACGGGATGCTTTCGAGAATGACGGCCAGAATCATCACACTAGGAATATAAAGCAATACTAGATTACTTGGTGGTTCTCTAGGATGCCTAGGGTCATAATACTAGCTCCAACACATATGTCAAGGCAATGGAGTACCTCAACAGACCGTTACTGTGCTTAATCTGGCCCAAAGGGACGCGGAAACAGAGGGAAAGGATTTTGCAAATGCATCAGATTGTTTGGAAACCTGGGATGACTCGGACAGCATAACGGCTGTAAATGCTCAAAAGATTTGAGACATCCTGCAATTGGTGGCATAACCACTTAGCAACACAATATCAAGGTTCTGAGATCAACTAGCAACACACAAAAGTAGTAGGAACAGAACAGAGGCTTGAAACCAACAATCCTATAAGTTGCTACGGATTAGTAACACGTGATCCTGATAGAAAGATAAGAAGCCTAGTTCTTAAACCCCGTAGCAAAGAAGAGGTTGACTCGGATCAGAAAGGCATAAGGTAAAGGAGTAAAAAGAGCATTACGTTCCCTTCCACAATCAATTCCCTTATATAACTAAAGCATTTCTAGACTCAACTTCGACCAGTTTGGCTTGGTAATCCTATAGGCAGTCAGGCTCTGATACCAACGCTATCAGGACCCCGATTCCAAGTCACATCGATCTAGCCGGTAACACCTCATATCACTTTGCGGCCTCACGCACGGTATTCCCACGGGTGTCGCCTTACCATGGCCCGGGACCGTTTGCGCCTTTTGGCTCACGTATATGATAGTGTCGCTAGCATCCATATGACAGAGAACCCGGGCCAACATGACTAGTCGTGAACCCAAAGTGGCATTAACTTACGGGGACAGGCATACATGACCCAGTAACGAACGTGTCGGTCATCAGCGAGTGAATTCGGGCTGTAACAACTGGGCTAGCAGGACTCCGGGAATCCGGGCTATAGCAGGCTAACATGACTCCGAAAGACACCGCGTGACGTTTCCCCGAAGGGACAGACACAGGATCGAGGAAGGACACATGCCGGCCAGTCTAAGTGTTCCGGAGCAGTAGCAAGCTAACAGGACTCCGGTAAACCGGGCTGTAGCGAACTACCAAGGCTCAGTGAAAGCACCAGAATACATTTCCCCATAAGAGAGGCTACCAAGGATAAGCAACTAGGTTGTCGGATCCCACACATACCAAGCATTTCAATCATACACACAATATGCTGGATATGGGCAAATACAACATGGCATCACAACCAGACTCTACGACTTAGAGTATTTATTCATTAGGCTCCGAGGAGCCAAGTATTACAAACATGGGTCTCATGACCCAACATTCAGAGCATACAAGTCAAAGCACATGCGGAAGCTTAACATGTGTGAGTACAGACATCTACAAATGAAAAGGGCTGAGAAGCCTGACTATCTACCAGATCCTGCCGAGGGCACAAGATCGTAGCTGAGGTAACAAGCTAAACGTCGAAGTCCACGCGGAACTACTAGCGAGACGGAGTCTCTCTGCAAAAACATAAATTAAGCAAACGTGAGTACAAATGTACCCAGCAAGACTTACATCAGAACTAACTACATATGCATCGGTATCAACAAAGGGGGTGGTGGAGTTTAACTGCAGCAGGCCAGCTTTGACTCAGTGGCTAACCTGAACTACGACAGCAAGTAACTCTTTTGAGGTGGCGCACACGAGTCCACATATTCACCATATCAATACACCACTATGGATCCGCTCCCGTCTCCCTACAAGAACGCCATCCATGGCACTCACGCTTATCTTGCGAGTTTTAGAGTATCCACTTTCACTTGTCTATGAACTGTACAGGCAACCCAGAAGTCCTTTACCGCGGACACGGCTATTCGAATAGATCATATTAACCCTGCAGGGGTATACTTCTTCACACATGTTTCCACCACTTAGCGTCTGCACACGACATGTGCTCGGCAGACTTCAAGTGAATGCCGACGTGCGTGTAGACCATGACCTAACTAACCACACAAGTCTCTAGTCCAGGTTTATCGCCTATTCGGGTTCCATCCGCGAGGAGATCCGGCCGGGGTTTCGCTCACAGCCCCAAACGATGTGTGCAGGGTTCCTGAGACACCAAACGGGCGCTCGGTACACCGGGCCACGGTGTATCTACCGCAACATAGCCCACCCCTAGGGTCAGCGCTACGCACGGCCTCCAACACATATCCTACAAACACCAGAAACTAGTTGCAACTCCTGGACAGAGGACAGGGGCGGTTAATAAGTCGAGCGGGGTCATATTTCAGGGCCCAACGTGTGGTAGTAGCTGTTCATGGATCACAAACACAGAACTCAGTTCCTGAGGCCGGTTTCAATGAGACAACCCACCATGTACTCCTACATGGCCTCTCACCGCTACCTTTACCAAATCGTGTTCACACACTTAGCTCACACACAGTAGGACATGTTCATCACCTCTGAATCATCCCCGATGAATCAGACCCGACTCAACTCTAAGTAGTAGCAGGCATAACAAACAGGCATGAATGAGTAGGCACATCAGGGCTCAAACAACTCCTACTCATGCTAGTGGGTTTCATCTATTTACTGTGGCAATGACAGGTCATGCAGAGGAAAAGGGGTTCAACTACCGCAGCATGTAACAGTTGAATTGATGTTGCCCTAGTGCAGTACAAGAGAGCAGGAGCGAGAGAGTGGGATTGTATCGGATTGAACAAGGGGGTTTTGCTTGCCTGGCACTTCTGAAGATAATATAGTTCTTCATCAGTGTCATCGAACACGTCATCGGAACCATGTCTACTGAGAGGGAGCAACCACCGGCAAACACAAGAGGAACCACAATCAATGCAATGCACATTCATATGAATGATATGTCATATTAAGGTACTGAATTGACCTAGTGCAACATTTAGTCATATTTATTGAAGTGGAATTCAAACCTATAGCAAATTCCAACTCCAAAACTAATTACTATTTATTCCATAATCATGAACTGTCCTATTCAGTGAGGTTAACTTGTTCAAACATGCATGAAAATGCCATATTCAGATTCTTTGGATTTTTCTGATCATTTTTAATATATAAATTATTTCATTCTGAGCTATAGTTTATTTTCTATGAATTTTAGAAGTTTTGGACATTTTCTGGAATTTTCTGATTATTTTAAATCCAAAAAATGATTTACTGCGTCAGCATGACGTCGGTGTGACGTCAGCAGGTCAACGGAGACGGTCCAGGTCAAACCTGACCAGTGGGACCCACTGGTCAGTGACATTTAGTGTCACAGACAGGTGGGTCCGGTCAACGGCCACGTCAGCGAGGTCAACGCCGACGCGTGGGGCCACTGTGTTTAGATTAAACTTAAACTATTTTTGTTAGATGGTTAGTTAGGCAGTGCGGCCCGCATGTCAGCGAGCCAGGGGGTTAGTTAGTGGGTCATTAGCCACTAATGACATTGCCATGTCAGCACGCCGGAGTTGAACGCCGGCGAGCATGCAAACGCGGCGGCGACGCTCGGGAACGCGCTACGGGCGGCGGCTGGACGCGCGAAGACCACCAGAAGATAGCCCGCGCTCGACCGCGTCTAGAGAAGCGATCGGGAGGCCTCGGGGTCGCCGAAAGCGACGACGGCGAGCACAGAGGCGGCGGCCGGGGTTCGGTGTTTGCGGGGTTGGTGCTACGGTGCACGGGAGGTCGAGCTGGTGGGCGCGTTTGGCTCCTGCGGCTGCAACGAACGCGCTGATGAGCTCGGACGTGGGTGGCAGCAGCTGTGGCCGCGGCGGCGCCATGGACGGCGGTAGCGAGCTCTCGCGCGCGGCAGCGCTAGCGCTAGAGGGCGAGTTAGAATGCGGGGAGAGAGGGGAAAGACGCAGGTGCTCACGGCGGTTCTTCTGGTGCAGCTGGGTGGCTCAGGGAAGCGCTGGCGACGACGAGCGGGCGATGGCGATCTCGGCGACCCGAGAAGGAAGAAGACGATGGTGACGGCGAGGCAGGGCGCCCGGCGACGTGTAGCTCGATGGGGACGAAGAAGAGGTCGTGGCGGAGCTCTGGAGCACGTCGAGCGGCCGAGGGGGAGGTCCTGGGTGCGGCAACGGCGAGCGGTGGCGACGACCTCCGCTCGGGCTGCGCGGGAGAGAGAGCAGAGGAGGGGGAAGAGGTCCAGGGAGAGTGAGAGAAATCCAGGGGGTCGGGGCGATGTACGTGGCGTCGTCAGCCGCGTCTGGGAGGAGCCAGGCAGGCAGGGAGGGAGGAGGTGGCCGCACAGTGGTGCGCGCGCGTCGGGCACGCGCCCGTCCTCCTGGCAAGGAGGAAGACGACATGAGGAGGTGGCCAGGTGGGCTGGGCCGCCAGCTGGGCTGCACAGGACCTGGGCCAGCCAGGTAAGGCCAGGTAACTCTCTCTCTCTATTATTTCTGTTTTTTTTCTATTTTCAGTAGTTGTGTTTGGCTTTATTAAAAATGCCAGAGCATTTCCAAAAATCACCAAACTGCTCATGCCCACTGTATAGAGTATATCCAACATGGAACATTTCAGTTTGGGATTATTTGGACATTTAAAATATTTAATAGCATTTAAATGTCCAAATGCAAATAACATAAGATTTAATTCAGTGACCCAATGATGTCCTAGAAAATTGTGCACCATTTTTTTCAGAGGTTCTAGACCAAGGCAAAGATGATGAACATTTTAGAAGGGCATTTCAGGATCATTGAAAAGGATTTTAGTAAACCCTAATTGGTTTAAGTGGTGCTGGGGGTTTCTGTCATCCCCATTTCAACTTCATTTGAAATTAAACATGATGCACACATCAAACTGGCCTAGCCAGAACTAGGGATGTGACAATGTGACACCACTGCCACCCTGTCTTAGCGTAACGCCACTCGAGGCGGACAACATCGCGGTAGCGATGACGGACGCCGAGACTAGCACGTGACACCACTGCCACCCTGTCTATCTTAGCGTCACGTGAGTCGAGGCGGACGTCATCGCGGTAGCGACGACGGACGCCGAGACGAGCACGTGACACCACTGCCACCCACTCTATCTTAGCATTACGCGAGTCGTGGCGAGTCAAGGCGGACGCCATCATGGTAGCGACGACGTATGCCGAGACGAGCACATGACACCACAGCCACCCTTTCTATCTTAGGGTCACACGAGTCGAGGCGGACATCGTCGCGGTAGCGACGACGGACGCCGAGACGAGCACATGACAACACTGCCACCCTGTCTATCTTTCGGTCACGCGAGTCGAGGCGAACATCGTCACGGTAGCGACGATGGACACCAAGAAGAGCACGTGACACCACTGCCACCCTGCCTATTTTAGGGTCATGTGAGTCGAGGCGGACATCCTCGCGGTAGCGACGATGGACGCCGAGACGAGCACGTGACACCACTGCCACCCTGTCTTAGCGTAACGCGAGTCGAGGCGGGCATCGTCGCGGTAGCGACAACGGATGCCGAGACGAGCACGTGACACAACTGCCACCCTGTCTATCTTGGGGTCACGTGAGTCGTGGCGGACATCATCGCGGTAGCGACGATGGACGCCAAGAATAGCACGTGACACCACTGCCACCCTGTCTATCTTAGGGTCACGCCAGTCGAGACGGACATTATCGCGGTAGCGACGATGGACGCCGAGACGAGCACGTGACACCACTGCCACCCTGTCTGAGCGTAACGCGAGTCGAGGCGGTCATCATCGCGGTAGCGACAACGGACGCCGAGACAAGCACGTGACACCACTGCGACCTAGTCTATCTTAGGGTTACATGAGTTGAGGCGGACATCATCGCGGTAGGAACGGCGGACGCCTAGACGATCACGTAACACCACTACCACCCTGCCTAAGCGTACTGAGAGTTGAGGTGGACGTGGTCGCGGTAGCGATGACGGACGCCGAGATGAGCATGTGACACCAATGCCACTCTGTCTTATCGTTACGTGAGTCGAGGCGGACGTCATCGCGGTAGCGATGACGGACGCCGAGACGAGCATGTGACACCACTACCACCCTTTCTTAACGTAACGTGAGTCGAGGCGGACATCGTCGTGATAGCGATGACGGACGCCGAGACGAGAACGTGACACCACTGCCATCCTGTCTATCTTAGATTAACGCGATTCGAGGTGAGTCGAGGAGGACGTCATTGCGGTAGCGACGACGGACGCCGAGACGAGCACGTGAGACCACTGCAACCCTGTCTATCTTAGGTTTACGCGAGTCGAGGTGGATGCCATTGCGGTAGTGATGATGGACGCCGAGACGAGCACGTGACACCCCTGCCATCCTGTCGATCTTAGGGTTATGCGTGTCGAGGCAGACGTCACGGTAGTGATGACGGACACCGAGACAAGCATGTGACACCACTACCA
This sequence comes from Thinopyrum elongatum, assembly GCA_011799875.1. Taxonomy (NCBI): domain Eukaryota; kingdom Viridiplantae; phylum Streptophyta; class Magnoliopsida; order Poales; family Poaceae; genus Thinopyrum; species Thinopyrum elongatum. The sequence goes on from CM022298.1 coordinate 316,543,927, forward strand.
CCCTGTCTGTCTTAGGGTGACGTGTAAAGGCGGACGTCGTCGCGATAGTGATGATGGACGCCGAGACGAGCACTTGACACCACTGCCACCCTGTGTTAGCGTCACGGGACTCAAGGCGGACATCGTCACGGTAGCGACGACGGACACCGAGATGAGCACGTCACACCACTGCCACCCTGTCTTAGCGTAACGCGAGTCAAGGCGGACGTCATCACGGTAGAGACGACGGACGCCGAGACTAGCACGTGACACCACTGCCACCCTCTCTATCTTAGGGTCACGTGAGTCGAGGCAGACGTCATCGCGGTAGCGACGACAGACGCCGAGAGAAGCACGTGACACCACAGCTACCCAGTCTATCTTAGGTTCACGCGATTCGAGGCGAGTCGAGGAGGACGTCATCGCGGAAGCGACGACGGACGCTGAGACTAGCACGTGACACCACTGCCACCCAGTTTATCTTAGGGTTAGGTGAGTTGAGGCGGACGTCATCACGGTAGCGACGATGGACGCTGAGACGAGCAGGTGACACCACTGCCACCCTGTCTTAGCGTAATGGGAGTCGAGGTGGATGTCGTCCGGTAGCAACGACGGACGCTGAGACAAGCACTTGACACCACTGCCACACTATCTATCTTAGGGTCACTCGAGTCGAGGGGAGTCGAGGCTAACATCGTCGCGGTAGCGATGACGGACGCTGAGACGAGCACGTGACACCACAGCCACCCTGTCTATCTTAGGGTTACACGAGTCGAGGCGGACATTGTCGCGGTAGCGACGATGGATGCCGAGACGAGCACGTGACACCACTGCCACCCTGTCTATCTTAGATTCACGCGAGTCCACGCGGACATCGTCGCGGTAGCGACGACGGACGCTGAGACTAGCACGTGACACCACTGCCACCTAGTCTATCTTAGGGTCACGCGAGTCGAGCCGGACATCATCGCGGTAGCGACGACAGACGCCGAGAGAAGCACGTGACACCACAGCCACCCAGTCTATCTTAGGATTACGCGAGTCGAGGCGGACGTCGTCGTGGTAGCGACGACGGACACCAAGATGAGCATGTGACACCACTGCCATGCTGTCTATCTTAGGGTCACGCGAGTCAAGGCGAGTCGAGGCAGATGTCATCGCGGTAGCGACGACGGTCGCCGAGACGAGCATGTGACACCACAGCCACCCTGTCTATCATAGGGTCACACGAGTAGAGACGGACGTCGTCGCGGTAGCGACGACGGACGCCGAGACTAGCATGTGACACCACTCCCACTCTGTCTATCTTAGGGTCACGCGAGTCGAGGCGGACGTCGTCGTGGTCGCGACGACGGATGCCAAGACGAGCACATGACACCACTGCCACCCAGTCTATCTTAGGGTTACGCGAGTCAAGGCGGACATCGTCGTGGTCGCGACGACGGATGCGGAGATGAGCACGTGACACCACTGCCACCCTGTCTTAGTGTAACGTGAGTCGAGGCGGACGTCATCGCGGTAGCGACGACGAACGCAGAGACGAGCATGTGAAACCACTGCCACACTGTCTTAGCGTAACGCGAGTCAAAGGGTGTCGCGGTAGCGACAACGGATGCCAAGATGAGCAGGTGATACCACTGCCGCCCTGTCTATCTTAGGGTCACGCGAGTCGAGGCGAACGTCGTCGCGGTAGCGACGACGGACGCCGAGACGAGCACGTGACACCACTGCCACCCTATCTATCTTAGGGTCACGAGAGTCAACCGGACATCATCGCGGTTATCTTAGGGTTATGCGAGTCGAGGCAGACACCGAGATGAGCACGTGACACCACTGCCACCATGTTTTAGCGTAACACGAGTCCAGGCGGACGTCGTCGCGGTAGCGACGACGGACGCCGAGACGAGCACGCGACACCACTGCCATCCTCTCTATCTTAGGGTCACGTGATTCGAGGCGAGTCGAGGTGGACATCATCGCGGTAGCTACGACGGACGCCGAGACGAGCACGTGACACCACTGCCACCATGTCTATCTTAGGGTTACGTGAATCGAGGCGGACGTCGTTGCGGTAGCGTCGATGGATGCCGAGACGAGCACGTGACACCCCTGCCACCCTATCTATGTTAGGGTTACGCTTGTCGAGGCGGACGTCGTCACGGTAGTGATGACGGACGCCGAGATGAGAATGTGACACCACTGCCACCCTGTGTTAGCGTAACGCGAGTCAAGGCAGACGTCGTCACGGTAGCGACGACGGATGCCGTGATGAGCACGTCACACCACTACCACCCTGTCTTAGCGTAGCGCGAGTCGAGGTGGACATCGTTGCGGTAGCGACGACGGACGCCGAGACTAGCACGTGACACCATTGCCACTCTGTCTATCTTAGGGTCACGTGAGTCGAGGCGAACATCAACGCGGTAGCAACGACGGACGCCGAGACGAGCACGTGACACCACTGCCACCCTGTCTATCTTAGGGTCATGAGAGTCGAGCGGACATCGTCGCGGTAGCGATGGCGGACGCCGAGACGAGCACGTGACACCACTGTCACCCTGTTTATCTTAGGGTTATGCGAGTCGAGGCGGAAACCGAGATGAGCACGTGACACCACTGCCACCGTGTTTTAGCGTAACACGAGCCCAGGCAGACATCGTCGCGGTAGTGAGGACGGACGCCGAGACTAGCACGTGACACCACTCCCACTCTGTCTATCTTAGGGTCACGCGAGTTGAGGCGGACGTCGTCGCGGTAGCGATGACGCACGTCGAGACGAACACGTGACACCACTGCCACCCTGTCTATCTTAGGGTTACGCGAGGCGAGGCGTACGTCGTTACGGTAGCGATGATGGATGCCGAGACGAGCACGTGACACCCTTGCCACCCTATCTTTCTTAGGGTTACGCGTGTCGAGGTAGACGCCGTCGCAGTAGTGATGATGGATATAGAGACGAGCACGTGACACCACTGCCACCCTGTGTTAGCATAACGCGAGTCAAGGCGGACGTCGTCATGGTAGCGACGGTGGACGCCGAGACGAGCACGTGACACCACTGCCACCCTGTCTTGGCGTAACGCGAGTCGAGGCGGACGTCGTCGCGGTAGCGACGACGGACGCCAAGACTAGCACGTGACACCACTGCCACCCTGTCAATCTTAGGGTCACGTGATCCGAGGCGGACGTCGTCGCCGTAGTGATGATGGACACGGAGACGAGAACGTGACACCACTGCCACCCAGTCTATCGTAGGGTTACGTCAGTCAAGGCGAGTCGAGGCGGACGCCGTCGCGGTAGCGATAATGAACGCTGAGACGAGCACGTGACACCACTGCCACCCTGTCTATCTTACGGTCACGTGAGTCGAGGCGAGCGGAGGCGGATGTCGTCGCGGTAGCGACGACGGACGCCGAGACGAGCACGTGACACCACAGCCACCCTGTCTATCTTAGGGTCACGCGAGTCAAGGGGAGTCGAGGTGGACGTTGTCGCGGTAGCGACGACGGACGCTGAGACGAGCATGTGACACAACAGCCACCCTGTCTATCTTATGGTTACGTGAGTCGAGGCGGTCGTCGTCGCTACCGCGACGACGGACGCCGAGACGAGTACGTGACACCACTGCACACTGTCTATCTTAGGGTTACGCGAGTCGAGGCGGATATCGTCACGGTAGCAACAATGGATGCCGAGACAAGCACAGGACACCACTGCCACACTGTCTTAGCGTAACGCTAGTCGAGGCGGACGTCATTGCGGTTGCGACGACGGACGCCGAGACGATCCGGTGACACCACTGCCACCCTGTCTTAGCGTAATGGGAGTCGAGGTGGATGTCGTCCGGTAGCAACGACGGTCGTCGAGACAAGAACGTGACACCACTGCCACCCTGTCTATCTTAGGGTCACACGAGTCGAGGCGAGTCGAGGCTAAATTCGTCATGGTAGCGACGACGGACGCTGAGACGTGCACGTGACACCACTGCCACCCTGTCTATCTAAGGGTTAAGCGAGTCGAGGCGGACGTTGTCGCTGTAGCGATGATGGATGCCGAGACGAGCACGTGACACCACTGCCACCCTGTCTATCTTAGATTCACGCAAGTCGAGGCGGACGTCGTCGCGGTAGCGACGACGGACGCCGAGACTAGCAAGTGACACCACTGCCACCCAGTCTATCTTAGGGTCAAGCGAGTCGAGCCAGACGTCGTCGCGTTAGCGATGACAGACGCTGAGACAAGCACGTGACACAACAGCCACCGAGTCTATCTTAGTGTTACGCGAGTCGAGGCGGACGTCGTTGCGGAAGCGATGACGGACGCCGAGATGAGCACGTGACACCACTGCCACCCTGTCTATCTTAGGGTCACGCGAGTCGAGGCGAGTCGAGGCGGACGTCGTCGCGGTTGCGATGACGGACGCCGAGACGAGCACGTGACACCACTGCCATCCTGTCTATCCTAGGGTCACGCAATTCGAGGCGAGTCGAGGCGGACGTCCTCGCGGTAGCGACGACGGACGCCGAGATGAGCATGTGACACCACTGCCACCCTGTCTTAGCGTAACGTGACTCGAGGCGGACATCGTCGCGGTAGCGACGACGGACGCCGAGACTAGCATGTGACCCTACTGCCACCCTGTCTATCTTAGGGTCACGTGAGTCGAGGCAGACGTCGTCGCGGTAGCGACGACGGACACCGAGACGAGCACGTGACACCACTGCCACCCAGTCTATCTTAGGGTTACGCGAGTTGAGGCGAGTCGACGCGGACGCCGTCATGGTACCGACGACGTATACCCAGACGAGTACGTGACACCACTGCCACCCTGTCTATCTTAGGGTCACGCGAGTCGAGGCGGACATCATCGCGGGAGCGACGACGGACGCCGAGACGAGCACATGACAACACTGCCACCCTGTCTATCTTTGTGTGAGGGAGTGGAGGCGGACATCGTCACGGTAGCAACGATGGACGCCAAGAAGAGCACGTGACACCACTGCCACCCAGTCTATCTAAGGGTCACGCGAGTTGAGGCGGACATCGTCGCGGTAGCGACGATGGATGCCGAGACAAGCACGTGACACCACTGCCACCCTGTCTTAGCGTAACGCGAGTCGAGGCAGACATCGTCGTGGTAGCGACAACGGATGCCGAGATGAGCACGTGACACCACTGCCACCCTATCTATCTTTGGGTCACGCGAGTCGAGGCGGACATAGTCGCGGTAGCGACGATGGATGCCAAGAAGAGCATGTGACACCACTGCGACCCTGTCTATCTTAGGGTCACGCGAGTCGAGGCGGACATCGTCGCGGTAGCTACAATGGACGCTGAGACGAGCACGTGACACCACTGCCACCCTGTGCTAGCGTAATGTGAGTCGAGGCGGACATCATCACGGTAGCGACAACGGACGCCGAGACGAGCACGTGACACCACTGCCACCCAGTCTATCTTAGGGTTACACGAGTCGAGGCGGACATTGTCACGGTAGGAACGGCGGACGCCTAGACGAGCACGTGACACCACTACCACCCTTCCTAAGCGTAATGAGAGTCCAGGCAGACGTGGTCGCGGTAGCGACGACGGACGCCGAGATGAGCATGTGACACCACTGCCACTCTATCTTATCATTACGCGGGTCGAGGCGGACGTCGTCGTGGTAGCGACGACGGACGCCGAGACAAGCTTGTGACACCACTGCCACCCTGTCTTAACGTAACGTGAGTCGAGGCGGACGTCATCGCGATAGCGACGACGGATGCCGAGACAAGCACGTGACACCATTGCCATCCTGTCTATCTTAGGTTCACGTGATTCGAGGCGAGTCGAGGAGGACGTCATCGCAGTAGCGACGCTGGACACCAAGACGAGCACGTGACACCACTGCCACCCAGTCTATCTTAGGGTTACGCGAGTCCAGGCGGATGCCATTGCGGTAGCGATGATGGACGCCGAGACAAGCACGTGACACCCCTGCCATCTTGTCTATCTTAGGGTTATGCGTGTTGAGGCAGACATCGTGGTAGTGATGACGGACGCCGAGACGAGCACGTGACACCACTGCCACCTTGACTCGCATTACGCTAAGACAGTGTGGTAGTGATGATGGACGCCGAGACGAGCACGTGACACCACTGCCACCCTGTCTTAGTGTAATGTGAGTCGAGGTGGATGTCGTCCGGTAGCAACGACGGATGCCGAGACTAGCACGTGACACCACTGCCACCCTGTCTATCTTAGGGTCACACGAGTCGAGGCGAGTCGAGGCTAACGTCATCGCGGTAGCGACGACGGACGCTGAGACGAGCACATGACACCATTGCCACCCTGTCTATCTTAGGGTTAAGCGAGTCGAGGCGGACGTTGTCGCGGTAGCGACGATGGATGCCGAGACGAGCACGTGACACCACTGCCACCCTGTCTATCTTAGATTCACACGAGTCGAGGTGGACGTCGTCGCGGTAGCGATGACAGACGCCGAGACTAGCACGTAACACCACTGCCACCCAGTCTATCTTAGGGTCAAGCAAGTCAAGCCAGACATCGTCGCGTTAGCGACGACAGACACTGAGACAAGCACGTGACACAACAGCCACCGAGTCTATCTTAGTGTTACGCGAGTCGAGGTGGACATCATCGCGGTAGCGACGACGGACGCCGAGATAAGCACGTGAAACCATTGCCAACCTGTCTATCTTAGGGTCACGTGAGTCGAGGCGAACATCGTCGCGGTAGCAACGACGGACGCCGAGACGAGCACGTGACACCACTGCCACCCTGTCTATCTTAGTGTCACGAGAGTCGAGCGGACATCGTCGCGGTAGCGATGGCGGACGCCGAGACGAGCACGTGACACCACTGTCACCCTGTTTATCTTAGGGTTATGCGAGTCGAGGCGGAAACCGAGATGAGCACGTGACACCACTGCCACCGTGTTTTAGCGTAACACGAGTCCAGGCAGACATCGTCGCGGTAGTGAGGACGGACGCCGAGACTAGCACGTGACACCACTCCCACTCTGTATATCTTAGGGTCACGCGAGTTGAGGCGGACGTCGTCGCGGTAGCGATGACGCACGTCGAGACGAACACGTGACACCACTGCGACCCTGTCTATCTTAGGGTTACGCGAGTCGAGGCGTACGTTGTTACAGTAGCGATGATGGATGCCGAGACGAGCACGTGACACCCTTGCCACCCTATCTTTCTTAGGGTTACGCGTTTCGAGGTAGACGTCGTCGCAGTAGTGATGATGTATATAGAGACGAGCACGTGACACCACTGCCACCCTGTGTTAGCATAACGCGAGTCAAGGCGGACGTCGTCATGGTAGCGACGGTGGACGCCAAGACGAGCACGTGACACCACTGCCACCCTGTCTTGGCGTAACGCGAGTCGAGGCGGACGTCGTCTCGTTTGCGACGACGGACGCCAAGACTAGCACGTGACACCACTGCCACCCTGTCAATCTTAGGGTCACGTGATCCGAGGCGGACGTCGTCGCCGTAGCGACGACGGACACGGAGACGAGCACGTGATACCATTGCCACCCAGTCTATCGTAGGGTTACGTGAGTCAAGGCGAGTCGAGGCGGACGCCGTCGCGGTAGCGATAACGAACGCTGAGACAAGCACGTGACACCACTGCCACCCTGTCTATCTTAAGGTCACGTGAGTCGAGGCGAGCGGAGGCGGACGTCGTCCCGGTAGCGACGACGGACGACGAGACGAGCACGTGACACCACAACCACCCTGTCTATCTTAGGGTCACGCGAGTCAAGGGGAGTCGAGGCGGACGTTGTCGCGGTAGCGACGACGGACGCCGAGACGAGCATGTGACACAACAGCCACCCTGTCTATCTTATGGTTACGTGAGTCGAGGCGGTCGTCGCCGCTATCGCGACGACGGACGCCGAGACGAGTACGTGACACCACTGCACACTGTCTATCTTAGGGTTACGCGAGTCGAGGCGGACATCGTCACGGTAGCAACAACCGATTCCGAGACAAGCGCATGGCACCACTGCCACACTGGCTTAGCGTAACGCTAGTCGAGGCGGACATCATTGCGGTTGCGACGACGGAGGCCGAGACGAGCCGGTGACACCACTGCCACCCTGTCTTAGTGTAATGGGAGTCGAGGTGGATGTCGTCCGGTAGCAACGACGGACGCCGAGACAAGAACGTGACACCACTGCCACCCTGTCTATCTTAGGGTCACACGAGTCGAGGCGAGTCGAGGCTAAAGTCGTCACGGTAGCGACGACGGACGCTGAGACGTGCACGTGACACCACTGCCACCCTGTCTATCTTAGGGTTAAGCGAGTCGAGGCGGACGTTGTCGCTGTAGCGATGATGGATGCCGAGACGAGCACGTGACACCACTGCCACCCTGTCTATCTTAGATTCACGCAAGTCGAGGCGGACGTCGTCGCGGTAGCGACGACGGACACTGAGACTAGCAAGTGACACCACTGCCACCCAGTCTATCTTAGGGTCAAGCCAGTCGAGCCAGACGTCGTCGCGTTAGCGAATACAGACGCTGAGACAAGCACGTGACACAACAGCCACCGAGTCTATCTTAGTGTTACACGAGTCGAGGCGGACGTCGTCGCGGTAGCGATGACGGACGCCGAGATGAGCACGTGACACCACTGCCACCCTGTCTATCTTAGGGTCACGCGAGTCGAGGCGAGTCGAGGCGGACGTCGTCGCGGTTGCGATGACGGACGCCGAGACGAGCACGTGACACCACTGCCATCCTGTCTATCCTTGGGTCACACGATTCGAGGCGAGTCGAGGCGGACTTCATCGTGGTAGCGACGACGGACGCCGAGATGAGCATGTGACACCACTGCCACCCTGTCTTAGCGTAACGTGACTCGAGGCGGACTTCGTCGCGGTAGCGACGACGGACGCCGAGACTAGCATGTGACCCCACTGCCACCCTGTCTATCTTAGGGTCACGTGAGTCGAGGCGGACGTCGTCACGGTAGCGACGACGGACGCGGAGATGAGCACGTGACACCACTGCCACCCAATCTATCTTAGGGTTACGCGAGTCGAGGCGAGTCGACGCGGACGCCGTCATGGTACCGACGACGTATACCGAGACGAGTACGTGACACCACTGCCACCCTGTCTATCTTAGGGTCACGCGAGTCGAGGCAGACATCATCGCGGGAGCGACGACGGACGCCGAGACGAGCACATGACAACACTGCCACCCTGTCTATCTTTGTGTCACGCGAGTGGAGGCGGACATCGTCACGGTAGCAACAATGGACGCCAAGAAGAGCACGTGACACCGCTGCCACCCAGTCTATCTAAGGGTCACACGAGTTGAGGCGGACATCATCGCGGAAGCGACGATGGATGCCGAGACAAGCACGTGACACCACTGCCACCCTGACTTAGCGTAACGCGAGTCGAGGCGGACATTGTCGCGGTAGCGACAACGGATGCCGAGATGAGCACGTGACACCACTGCCACCCTATCTATCTTTGGGTCACGCGAGTCGAGGCGGACATAGTCGCGGTAGCGATGATGGACGCAAAGAAGAGCATGTGACACCACTGCCACCCTGTCTATCTTAGAGTCACGCGTGTCGAGGCGGACATCGTCGCGGTAGCTACGATGGACGCCGAGACGAGCACGTGACACCACTGCCACCCTGTGTCGCATTACGCTACGACAGTGTGGTAGTGAGATGGGAGTTGCCTAGACGAGCCCGTACACCACTGCCACCTCTTCTTATTGTATTAGTCGTGGTGGATGTTGTCTTCCGGTAGCACGTACGGTATGCCGAGACAGCACGGTGACACCAATGCCACCTGTCTATCTTAGGGTCACCAGCGATGCGACGTCAGGCTAACGTCTCGCTGTAGCGACGACGGACGCTGAACGAGCACATGACACCAGTTTGCCACCTGTCTATCTTAAGGGTTTAAGCGATCTATGAGCTGACTGTCGCGTTAGCGACGATGTATGCCGAACGACACGTGACAACCACTGCCACCCTGTCTATCTTAGATTCACACAGGTCGAGGTGGACGTCGTCCGTACGTGTAGCGATACGACCCGATACTAGCACGTAACCACTCTGCCACCCAGTCTATCCTTAGGTCAGCAGTCAATGCCATACATCGTCGCGTTAGCGACCACCACTGAGACAAGCACGTGACACAACATCCACCGAGTCTATCTTAGTGTTACTCGAGTCGAGTGGACATCATCGCGGTAGCGACGACGGACGCCGACATAACACGTGAACCCTTGCCACACTGTCTATCTTAGGGTCCCGTGAGTCGAGGCGAACATCGTCGCGGTAGCAACACGTACGCCGAGACGAGCACGTGACCCACCTTGCCACCCTGTCTATCTATTGTCACGATAGTCTAGAGCGGACATCGTCGCGGTAGCGATGGCGGACGCCGAGACGAGCACGTGACAACCAACTGTCACCCCCTTTATCTTAGGGTTAGCGAGTCGACGGAACCGAGATGAGCACGTGACACCACTGCCACCGGTGTGTTTTAAGCGTAACACGAGTCCAGGCAGCAACATCGTCGCGGTATGAGTGACGGACGCCGGAGACTAGCATTGACACCACTCCCACTCTGTTATATCTTGGGTCACGCGAGTTTGAGGGGGTTTGGCGGACGTCTCGCGGTAGCGATGACCAACGTGAGACGACAACGTGACACCACTGCGACCCTGTCTATCTTAGGGTTACGCGAGTCAGAGCGTACGTTGTTACAAGTAGCGTGATGGGATGCCGAGACGAGCACGTACACCCTTGCCACCCTATCTTCTTAGGGTTACGCGTTTCGTCGAGTGATCGTGTCTCGCAGTAGTGAATGTAGTATAGAGACAGCCACGTGACACCACTGCCACCCCGCTGTGTTAGCATAAAACGCGAGTCAAGGCGGACGTCGTCATGGTAGCGACGGTGGAAACACGCCAAGACGAGCACTTGAAACCACTGCCACCCTGTCTTGGCGTAACGCGAGTCGAGCGGACTCGTCTCGTTTGCGACGACGAACGCCAAGACTACACGTGACACCCTGCCACCCTGTCAATCTTAGGGTCCACTGATCCGAGGCGTGACGTCGTCGCCGTAGCGACGACGGACACGGATACGAGCCGTGATACCATTGCCACCCCGTCTATCGTAGGGTTACGTGAGTCAAGGGAGTCGAGGCGACGCCGTCGCGGTAGCGATAACGAACGCTGAGGACAAGCACTTGACACCACTGCACCCACCCCTGTCTCTCTTAAGGTCACGTTAAGTCGAGCGAGCGGTAGGCGGACGTTCGTCCCGGTATCGACGACGGCCGCGAGACGAGCACTTGACACACACCCCCTGTCTATCTTAGGGTCACGCGAGTCAGGGGAGTCGAGGGGCGCGTTGTCTCGCGGTAGCGACGACGGACGCCGAGACGACATGTGACACAAACAGCCACCCTGTCTATCTTATGGGTACGTAGTCGAGGCGGTCGTCGCCGCTATCGCGACGACGGACGCCGAGACGAGTACGTGACACCACTGCACACTGTCTATCTTAGGTTACGCGAGTCGGGCGACATCGTCACGGTAGGCAAAAACCGATTCCGAGACAACGCATGCACCACTTCCACACTGGCTTACGTAACGCTAGTCGAGGCGGACAGTCATTGCGGTTGCGACGCGGAGGCCGAGACGAGCCGGTGACACCACTGCCACCCTGTCTTAGTGTAATGGGAGTCGAGGTGGATTGTCGTCCGGTGAGCAACGACGGACGCCGAGACAAGAACGTGACAAATGACCACTACTGCCACCCTGTTCTATCTTAGGTCACACGAGTCGAGCGAGTCGAGGCTAAGTCGTCACGGTACGACGACGGACGCTGAGACGTGCACGTGACACCACTGCCACCCGGGTCTATCTTAGGGTTAAGCGAGTCTCGAGGCGGACTTGTCGCTGTAGCGATGATGGATGCCGAGACAGCAACGTGACACCACTACTGCACCACCTGTCTATCTTAGATTTCCACGCAAGTCTAGGCGGACGTCGTCGCGGTATCGACGACGGACACTGAGACTAGCAAGTGACAACCAACTGCCCACCCAGTCTATCTTAGGTCAAGCCAGCGAGCCAGACGTCGTCGCGTTAGCGAATACAGACTGCTGAGCCAAGCACGTGACACAACAGCCACCGAGTCTATCTTATGTTTACACGAGTTCGAGGCGGACGTCGTCGCGTTAAGCGTGACGGACGCCGGAATGAGCACGTGACACCACTGCCACCCTTTCTATCTTAGGGTCACGCGAGTCGGGCGAGTCGAGGCGGACGTCGTCGCGGTTGCGATGACGGACGCCGAGACAGCACGTGACACCACTGCCACCGTCTATCCTTGGGTCACAACCCGATTCGAGGCGAGTCGGAGGCTGATTCATCGTGGTAGCGACGACGGACGCCGAGATGAGCATGTGACACAAGCACTGCACCCACCCTGTCTTAGCGTAACGTGACTCGAGGCGGACTCGTCGCGGTAGCGACGACGGACGCCGAGACTGCATGTGACCCCACAGCCACCCCCTGTCTACTTAGGGTCACGTGAGTCGAGCGGACGTCGCACGGTACGACGACGGACGCGGAGATGAGCAACGTGACACCACTTGCCACCAATCATCTTAGGGTTACGCGAGTCGAGGCGGTTTCGACGCGGACGCCGTCATGGTACCCACACGACGTATACCGACGAGTACGTGACACCACTGCCACCCCTGTCCTATCTTAGGTCACGCAGCGAGGCAGACATCATCGCGGGAGCGACGACGGACGCCGAGACGACACATGACAACACTGCCACCCTTTCCGTCTCTTTGTGGTCACCCGAGCTGTAGGCTGGGACATCGTCA
>CM022298.1:316556837-316608992 GCA_011799875.1 Thinopyrum elongatum
CGGTAGCAACAATGGACGCCAAGAAGAGCACGTGACACCGCTGCCACCCAGTCTATCTAAGGGTCACACGAGTTGAGGCGGACATCATCGCGGAAGCGACGATGGATGCCGAGACAAGCACGTGACACCACTGCCACCCTGACTTAGCGTAACGCGAGTCGAGGCGGACATTGTCGCGGTAGCGACAACGGATGCCGAGATGAGCACGTGACACCACTGCCACCCTATCTATCTTTGGGTCACGCGAGTCGAGGCGGACATAGTCGCGGTAGCGATGATGGACGCAAAGAAGAGCATGTGACACCACTGCCACCCTGTCTATCTTAGAGTCACGCGTGTCGAGGCGGACATCGTCGCGGTAGCTACGATGGACGCCGAGACGAGCACGTGACACCACTGCCACCCTGTGCTAGCGTAACGTGAGTCGAGGCGGACATCATCGCGGTAGCGACAACGGACGCCGAGACGAGCACGTGACACCACTGCCACCCAGTCTATCTTAGGGTTACACGAGTCGAGGCGGACATTGTCACAGTAGGAACGGCGGACGCCTAGACGAGCACGTGACACCACTACCACCCTTCCTAAGCGTAATGAGAGTCCAGGCGGACGTGGTCGCGGTAGCGACGACGGACGCCGAGATGAGCATGTGACACCACTACCACTCTATCTTATCATTACGCGAGTCGAGGCGGACGTCGTCGTGGTAGCGACAACGGACGCCGAGACAAGCTTGTGACACCACTGCCACCCTGTCTTAACGTAACGTGAGTCGAGGCGGACGTCATCGCGATAGCGACGACGGACGCCGAGACAAGCACGTGACACCATTGCCATCCTGTCTATCTTAGGTTCACGTGATTCGAGGCGAGTCGAGGAGGACGCATCGCAGTAGCGACGCTGGACACCGAGACGAGCACGAGACACCACTGCCACCCAGTCTATCTTAGGGTTACGCGTGTCGAGGCGGATGCCATTGCGGTAGCGATGATGGACGCCGAGACAAGCACGTGACACCCCTGCCATCCTGTCTATCTTAGGGTTACGCGTGTTGAGGCAGACATCGTGGTTGTGATGACGGACGCCGAGACGAGCACGTGACACCACTGCCACCTTGACTCGCGTTACGCTAAGACAGTGTGGTAGTGATGATGGACGCCGAGACGAGCACGTGACACCACTGCCACCCTGTCTTAGCGTAATGGGAGTCGAGGTGGATGTCGTCCGGTAGCAACGACGGATGCCGAGACAAGCACGTGACACCACTGCCACCCTGTCTATCTTAGGGTCACACGAGTCGAGGCGAGTCGAGGCTAACGTCATCGCGGTAGCGACGACGGACGCTGAGACGAGCACGTGACACCACTGCCACCCTGTCTATCTTAGGGTTAAGCGAGTAGAGGCGGACGTTGTCGCGGTAGCGACGATGGATGCCGAGACGAGCACGTGACACCACTGCCACCCTGTCTATCTTAGATTCACACGAGTCGAGGCGGACGTCGTCGCGGTAGCGACGACGGACCCCGAGACTAGCACGTAACACCACTGCCACCCAGTCTATCTTAGGGTCAAGCAAGTCGAGCCAGACGTCGTCGCGTTAGCGACGACAGACACTGAGACAAGCACGTGACACAACAGCCACCGAGTCTATCTTAGTGTTACGCGAGTCGAGGTGGACGTCATCGCGGTAGCGACGACGGACGCCGAGATGAGCACGTGACACCACTGCCACCCTGTCTATCTTAGGGTCACGCGAGTCGAGGCGAGTCAAGGCCGACGTCGTCGCGGTTGCGATGACGGACACCGAGACGATCACGTGACACCACTGCCATCCTGTCTATCCTAGGGTCACGCGATTCGAGGCGAGTGACACCACTGCCACCCTGTCTTAGCCTAACGTGACTCGAGGCGGACATCATCGCGATAGCGACGACGGACGCCAAGACTAGCACGTGACACCACTGCCACCCTGTCTATCTTAGGGTCACGTGAGTCGAGGCAGACGTCATCGCGGTAGCGACGACGGATGCCGAGACGAGCACGTGACACCACTGCCACCCAGTCTATCTTAGGGTTACGCGAGTCGAGGCGAGTCGAGGCGGACTCCGTCATGGTACCGACGACGTATGCCGAGACGAGCACGTGACACCACTGCCACCCCGTCTATCTTAGGGTCACGCTAGTAGAGGCGGACATCATCGCGGGAGCGACGACGGACGCCGAGACGAGCACATGACAATACTGCCACCCTGTCTATCTTTGGGTCAAGCGAGTCGAGGCGGACATCATCACGGTAGCAACGATGGACGCCAAGAAGTGGACGTGACACCACTGCCACCCAGTCTATCTAAGGGTCATGCGAGTTGAGGCGGACATTGTTGCGGTAGCGACGATAGACGCCGAGACAAGCACGTGACACCACTGCCACCCTTTCTATCTTTGAGTCACGCGAGTCGAGGCAGACATCGTCGCGGTAGCTACGATGGACGCCAAGAAGAGCATGTGACACAACTGCCACCCTGTCTATCTTAGGGTCACGCGAGTCGAGGCCGACATCGTCGCGGTAGCGACAATGGACGCTGAGACGAGCACGTGATACCACTGCCACACTGTCTTAGCGTAACGCGAGTCGAGGCAGACATCATCGCGGTAGCGACAACGGACGCCAAGACGAGCACGTGACACCACTGCCACCCAGTCTATCTTAGGGTTACACGAGTCGAGGCGGACATTGTCGCGGTAGGAACTGCGGATGCCTAGACGAGAACGTGACACCACTACCACCCTTCCTTAGCGTAATGAGAGTCCAGGCGGACGTGGTCGCGGTAGCGACGACGGACGCCGAGACGAGCATGTGACACCACTGCCACTCTATCTTATCATTACGCGAGTCGAGGCAGACGTCGTCGCGGTAGCGACGACGTACACCGAGACAAGCATGTGACACCACTGCCACCCTGTCTTAACGTAACATGAGTCGAGGCGGACGTCATCGCGATAGCGATGACGAACGCCGAGACGGGCACGTGACACCATTGCCATCCTGTCTATCTTAGGTTCACGTGATTCGAGGCAAGTCGAGGAGGACGTCCTCGCGGTAGCGACGATGCACGCCGAGACGAGCACGTGACACCACTGCCACCATGTCTATGTTAGGGTTACGCGAGGCGAGGCGGATGCCATTGCAGTAGCGATGATGGACGCCGAGACGAGCACGTGACACCCCTGCCATCCTGTCTATGTTAGGGTTACGCGTGTTGAGGCAGACGTTGTGGTAGTGATCACAGACGCCGAGACGAGCACGTCACACCGCTGCCACCTTGACTCGCGTTACGCTAAGACAGTGTGGTTGTGATGATGGACGCCGAGACGAGCATGTGACACCACTGCCACCTTGTGTTAGCGTAACGCGAGTCAAGACGGACATCGTCACGGTAGCGACGACGGACGCCGAGACGAGCACGTCACACCACTGCCACCCTGTCCTAGCGTAACACGAGTCAAGGCGGACGTCGTCACGGTAGCGACGACGGACGCCGAGACTAGCACGTCACACCACTGCCACCCTGTCTATCTTAGGGTCACATGAGTCGAGGCGGATGTCATCGCGGTAGCGACGACGGACGTCGAGATGAGCACGTGACACCACTACCACCCTGTCTTAGCGTAACGCGAGTCGAGGCGGACATCATCGCGGTAGCGACAACGGACGCCGAGACGAGCACGTGACACCACTGCCACCCAGTCTATCTTAGGGTTACACGAGTCGAGGCGGACATTGTCGCGGTAGGAACGGCGGACGCCTAGACGAGCACGTGACACCACTACCACCCTTCCTAAGCGTAATGAGAGTCGAGGAGGACGTCATCGCACTAGCGACGACGGACACCGAGACAAGCATGTGACACCACTGCCACCCTGTCTTAACGTAACGTGAGTTGAGGCGGACGTCATCGCGATAGTGACGACGGACGCCGAGACAAGCGCGTGACACCATTGCCATCCTGTCTATCTTAGGTACACGTGATTCCAGGCGAGTCGAGGAGGACGTCATCGCGGTAGCGACGATGGACGCCGAGACGAGCACGTGACACCACTGCCACCCAGTCTATCTTAGGGTTACGCGAGTCGAGGCGGATGCCATTGCGGTAGCGATGATGGACCCCGAGACGAGCACGTGACACCCCTGCCATCCTGTCTATCTTAGGGTTACGCGTGTTGAGGCAGACGTCGTGGTAGTGATGACGGACGCCGAGACGAGCACGTGACACCACTGCCACCTTGACTCGCGTTACGCTAAGACAGTGTGGTAGTGATGAAGGACACCGAGACGAGCACGTGACACCACTGCCACCCTGTCTTAGCGTAATGGGAGTCGAGGTGGATGTCGTCCGGTAGCAATGACGGACGCCAAGACAAGCATGTGACACCACTGCCACCCTGTCTATCTTAGGGTCACACGAGTCGAGACGAGTCGAGGCTAACGTCGTCGCGGTAGCGACGACGGACGGTGAGACGCGCACGTGACACCAATGCCACCCTGTCTATCTTAGGGTTAAGCGAGTCGAGGCGGACGTTGTCGCGGTAGCAATGATGGATGCCGAGACGAGCACGTGACACCACTGCCACCCTGTCTATCTTAGATTCACGCGAGTCGAGGCGGACGTCGTCGCGGTAGCGACGACGGACGCCGAGACTAGCACGTGACACCACTACCACCCAGTCTATCTTAGTGTCAAGCGAGTCGAGCCAGACGTCGTCGCGTTAGCGACGATAGACACTGAGACAAGCACATGACACCACAGCCACCGAGTCTATCTTAGTGTTACACGAGTCGAGGCGGATGTCGTCGCGGTAGCGACGATGGACGCCGAGATGATCACGTGACACCACTGCCACCCTGTCTATTTTAGGGTCACGCGAATCGAGGCGAGTCGAGGCCGACGTCGTCGTGGTTGCGATGAAGGATGCCGAGACGAGCACGTGACACCACTGCCATCCTGTCTATCCTAGGGTCACACTATTCGAGGCGAGTCGAGGCTTACATCGTCACGATAGCGACGACGGACGCCGAGATGAGCATGTGACACCACTGCCACCCTGTCTTAGCGTAACGTGACTCGAGGCGGACATCATCGCGGTAGCGACGACGGACGCCGAGACTAGCACGTGACCCCACTGCCACCCTGTCTATCTTAGGGTCCCGTGAGTCGAGGCGGACGTTATCGCGGTAGCGACGACGGATGATGAGACAAGCACGTGACACCACTGCGACCCAGTCTATCTTAGGGTTACGCGAGTCGAGGCGAGTCGAGGCGGACGCCGTCATGGTACCGACGACGTATGCCGAGATGAGCACGTGACACCACTGCCACCCTATCTATCTTAGGGTCAAGCGAGTCGAGGTGGAAATCGTCGCGGGAGCGACGACGGACGCCGAGACAAGCACATGACAACACTGCCACCCTGTCTATCTTTGGGTCAAGCGAGTCGAGGCGGACATCGTCACGGTAGCAACGATGGACGCCAAGAAGTGCACGTGACACCACTGGCACCCAGTCTATCTAAGCGTCACGCGAGTTGAGGCAGACATCATCGCGGTAGCGACGATGGACGCCGAGACGAGCACGTGACACCACTGCCACCCTGTCTTAGCGTACCGTGAGTCGAGGCGGACATTGTCGCGGTAGGGACAAGGGACGCCGAGATGAGCACGTGACACCACTGTCACCATATCTACCTTTGGGTCACGCGAGTCGAAGCGGACATCGTCGCGGTAGCGACGATGGACGCCAAGAAGAGCATGTGACACCACTGCCAGCCTGTCTATCTTAGGGTCACGCGAGTCGAGGCGGTCATCATCGCGGTAGCGACGATGGACGCCGAGACGAGCACGTGACACCACTGCCACCCTGTCTTAGCATAACGCGAGTCGAGGCGGACATCATCGCGGTAGCGACAACGGACACCAAGACGAGCACGTGACACCACTGCCACCCAGTCTATCTTAGGGTTACACGAGTCGAGGCGAACATTGTCGCGGTAGGAACGGCGGACGCCTAGACAAGCACGTGACACCACTACCACCTTTCCTAAGCGAAATGAGAGTCCAGGCGGACGTGGTCGCGGTAGCGACGACTGACGCCGAGACGAGCATGTGACACCACTGCCACTCTATCTTATCATTACGCGAGTCGATGCGGACGTCGTCGCGGTAGCGACGACGGACGCCGAGACAAGCATGTGACACCACTGCCACCCTGTCTTAACGTAACATGAGTCGAGGCGGATGTCATCGCGATAGCGATGACGGACACCGAGACGAGCACGTGACACCATTGCCATCCTGTCTATCTTATGTTCACGTGATTCGAGGCGAGTCGAGGAGGACGTCATCGCGGTAGCGACGATGGACGCCGAGATGAGCACGTGACACCACTGCCACCCTGTCTATCTTAGTGTTACGCGAATCGAGGCGGATGCCACTGCGGTAGCGATGATGGACGCCGAGACGAGCACGTGACACCCCTGCCATCCTGTCTATCTTAGGGTTTCGCGTGTTGAGGCAGACATCATGGTAGTGATGACGGATGCCGAGACGAGCACGTGACACCGCTGCCACCTTGACTCGCGTTACGCTAAGACAGTGTGGTAGTGATGATGGACGCCGAGACGAGCACGTGACACCACTGCCACCCTGTGTTATCGTAACACGAGTCAAGACGGACATCGTCACGGTAGCGACGACGGACGCCGAGACGAGCACGTCACACCACTTCCACCCTGTCCTAGCGTAACACGAGTCAAGGCGGACGTCGTCACGTTAGCGACGACGGACGCCGAGACTAGCATGTGACACCACTGCCACCCTGTCTACCTTAGGGTCATATGAGTCGAGGCGGACGTCATCGCGGTAATGACGACGAACGTCGAGACGAGCACGTGACACCACTACCACCCAGTCTATCTTAGGGTTACGCGAGTTGAGGCGGACGTCATCGCGGTAGCGACGACGGACGACGAGACGAGCATGTGACACCACTGCCACCCTGTCTATCTTAGGGTCACGCGAGTCGAGGCGACTGGACGCCGCGATGAGCACGTGACAACACTGCTACCCTGTCTATCTTAGGGTCACGCGAGTCGGGCGAGTCGAGGCGAACGTCGTCGCGGTAGCGACGACGAACGCCGAGACTAGCACGTGACACCACTGCCACCCTGTCTATGTTAGGGTCACGCGAGTCGAGGCGGACGTCATCGCGGTAGCGCCACGACGACATCCGCTGAGACGAGCACGTGATACCACTGCCACCCAGTCTATCTTAGGGTTACGCGAGTCAAGGCGGACATCGTCGCGGTAGCATGGACAGACGCTGAGACGAGCACGTGACACCACTGCTTCCCTGTCTTAGCATAATGCGAGTCGAGGTGGACGTCGTCGCGGTTGCGACGACGGACGCCGAGACTAGCACGTGACACCACTGCCACCCTGTCTATCTTAGGTTCACGTGAGTCGAGGCGGACGTCATCGCCGTTGAGATGACGGACGCCGAGACGAGCACGTGACACCATTGCGACCGAGTCTATATTAGGGTTACGCGCGTCGAGGCGGACATCGTTGCGGTAGCGTCGATGGACGCCAAGACGAGCACGTGACACCCCTACCACCCTATCTATGTTAGGGTTACGCGTGTCGAGGCGGACGTTGTCGCGCTAGTGATGATGGACGCCGAGTCGAGCACGTGACACCAGTGGCACCCTGTCTTAGCGTAACGCGAGTCGAGGCGGACATCATCGCGGTAGCGATGACGGACGCAGAGACTAACACGTGACACCACTGCCACCGTGTCTATCTTAGGGTCACGTGAGTCGAGGCGGACGTTGTCGCGGTAGCGATGACAGACACCGAGTCGAGCACGTGACACCACTGCCACCCAGTCTATCTTAGGGTTACGCGAGTCGAGGCAAGTCGCGGCAGACGCCATTGTGGTAGCGACGACGGACACCGAGACAAGCACGTGACACCACTGCCACCCTGTCTATCTTAGGGTCACGCGAGTCAAGGTGGACATCATCGCGGTAGCGACGACAGACGCTGAGACGAGCACATGACAACACTGCCACCCTATCTATCTTAGGGTCACGCGAGTCGAGGCGAGTCGAGGCGGACGTCATCGTGGTAGCGACGACGAACGCCGAGACTAGCACGTGACACCACTGCCACCCTGTCAACATTTGGGTCACGCGTGTCGAGGCGGACATCGTCGCGGTAGCGACGATGGACGCCAAGACGAGCACGTGACACCACTGCCACCCTATCTATCTTAGGGTCACGTGAGTCGAGGCGGACATCATCGCGGTAGCGATGATGGACATCGAGACGAGCATGTGACACCACTGCCACCCTGTCTTAGCGTAACGCGAGTCGAGGCGGACATCATCACGGTAGCGACAACGGACGCCGAGACGAGCTTGTGACACCACTGCCACTCTGTCTTATCGTTACGCGAGTCGAGGCAGACGTCGTCGCAGTAGCAACGACGGACGCAGAGACGAGCATGTGACACCACTGCCACCCTGTCTATCTTAGGGTTACATGAGTCGAGGCGGACGTCGTCGCGGTAGCGACGACGGACGCCTAGATGAGCACGTGACACCACTGCCATCCTGTCTATCTTAGGTTCACGCGATTCGAGGCGACTCAAGGCGGACGTCGTCGCTGTAGCGACGATGGACACCGGGACGAGCACATGCACCACTGCCACCCAGCCTATCTTAGGGTTACACGAGTCGAGGCGGATTCCATTGCGGTAGCGACGATGGATGCCGAGACGAGCATGTGACACCCCTGCCACCCTGTCTATCTTAGGGTTACGCGTGTCGAGGCGGATGTCGCGGTAGTGATTATGGACGCCGAGACGAGCACGTGACACCACTGCCAACCTGTGTTAGCGTCACACGAGTCAAGCCGGACATCGTCATGGTAACGACAACGGACGTCGAGACGAGCACGTGACACCACTGCCACCCTGTCTATCTTAGGGTCACGCGAGTCGAGGCGAGTGGACGCCGCGACGAGCACGTGACAACACTGCCACCCTGTCTATCTTAGGGTCACGCGAGTCGAATCGAACGTCGTCGCGGTAGCGACGACGAACGCCGTGACTAGCACGTGACACCAGTGCCACCCTATCTATGTTAGGGTCACGCGACTCAAGGCGGACGTCGTCGCGGTAGCGCCGCGACGACATCCACTGAGACAAGCACGTGAGTTGAGGCGGACATCATCGCGGTAGCGACGACGGACACCGAGTCGAGCACGTGACACCACTGCCAGCCAGTCTATCTTAGGGTTACGCGAGTCGAGCCGAGTTGAGGCGGACGCCATTGTGGTAGCGATGACGGAAGCCGAGACGAGCACGTGACACGACTGCCACCCTTTCTATCCTAGGGTCACGCGAGTCGAGGCGGACATCATCGCGGTAGCGATGACGGACGCCGAGACGAGCACATGACAACACTGCCACCCTGTCTATCTTAGGGTCACACGAGTCAAGGCGAGTTCAGGCGGAAGTCATCGTGGTAGCGACGACGAACGCCGAGACTAGCACATGACACCACTGCCACCCTGTCAACCTTTGGGTCACGCGTGTCGAGGCTGACATCGTCGCGGTAGCGACGATGGACGCCAAGACGAGCACGTGACACCACTGCCACCCTATCTATCTTAGGGTCATGTGAGTCGAGGCGGACATCATCGCGTTAGCGATGATGGACGTCGAGACGAGCATGTGAGACCACTGCCACCCTGTCTTAGCGTAACGCGAGTCGAGGCGGACATCGTCGCGGTAGCGACAACGGACGCCGAGACGAGCATGTGACACCACTGCCACTCTGTCTTATCGTTACGCGAGTCGAGGCAGACGTTGTCGCGGTAGCAACAACGGACGCAGAGACGAGTATGTGACACCACTGCCACCCTTTCTATCTTAGGGTTACGTGAGTCGAGGCGGATGTCGTCGCGGTAGCGACGACGGACACCGAGACAAGAACTTGACACCACTGCCATCCTGTCTATCTTAGGTTCACGCGATTCGAGGCGAGTCGAGGCGGACGTCGTCGCGGTAGCGACGACGGACAACGAGACAAGCACGTGCACCACTGCCACCCTGCCAAACTTAGGGTTACACGAGTCGATGCGGATGCCATTGCGGTAGCGATGATGGATGCTGAGACGAGCACGTGACACCCCTGCCACCCTGTCTATCTTAGGGTTACGCGTGTCGAGGCGGACGTTGCGGTAGTGATGATGGATGCCGAGACGAGCACGTGACACCACTGCCAACCTGTGTTAACGTCACACGAGTCAAGGCGGTCGTCGTCATGGTAGCGACGATGGACGGCGAGATGAGCACGTGACACCACTGCCACCCTGTCTTAGTGTAACACGAGTCAAGGCGGACGTCGTCGCGGTAGCGACGACGGACGCCGAGACTAGCACGTGACACTACTGCCACCCTGTCTATCTTAGGGTCACGTGGGTCGAGATGGACGTCATCGCGGTAGCGACGACGAACGCCGAGACGAGCACATGACACAACTGCCACCCTGTCTTAGCGTAACGCGAGTCGAGGTGGATGTTGTCGCGGTAGCGACGACGGACGGCGAACGAGCATGTGACACCACTACCACACTGTCTTAGCGTAACGCGAGTCAAGACGGACGCCATTGTGGTAGCGACGACGGACGCCGAGACAACCACGTGACACCACTGCCACCCTGTCTATCTTAGGGTCACGAGAGTCGATGTGGACGTCGTCGCGGTAGCAACGGCGGATGCCGACACGAGCACGTGACACCACTGCCATCCTGTTTATCTTAGGATTACGCGAGTTGAGGCGGACATCATCACGGTAGCAACAATGGACAACGATACTAGCACGTGACACCACTGCCACCATATCTATCTTAGGGTCACATGATCTGAGGCGGACTTCGTCGCGGTAGCGACAACGGACGCCGAGACGAGCACGTGACAGCACTGCCACCCAGTCTATCATAGGGTGACGTGAGTCGAGGCGGACGCCGTCGCGGTAGCGATGACGAAAGCCGAGACAAGCATGTGACAACACTGCCAACCTTGTCTATCTTACCGTCACGCGAGTCGAGGCGAGTCGAGGCGGACATCGTCGGGGTAGCGACGACGGACGCCGAGACGAGCACGTGACACAACTACCACCCTGTCAATCTTATGGTTATGCGAGTCGAGGCGGTCGTCGTCGCTACCGCGACGACGTACACCGAGACGAGTACGTGACACCACTGCACCCTGTCTATCTTACGGTTACGCGAGTTGAGGCGGACGTCGTCGCAGTAGCAACGACGGACACTGAGACAAGCATGTGACACCACTTCCACAATGCCTGAGCGTAACGCTATTCGAGGCGGAAATCATCGCGGTAGCGATGACGGACGCCGAGACGAGCAGGTGACACCACTGCCACCCTGTGTTAGCGTAATGGGAGTCGAGGTGGATGTCGTCCGATAGCAACGACGAACGCCGAGACAAGCACGTGACACCACTGCCACCCTGTCTATCTTAGGGTCACATGAGTCATGGGGAGTCGAGGCTAACGTCGTCGCGATAGCGACGACAGACGCTGAGACGAGCACGTGACACCACTGCCACCCTGTCTATCTTAGGGTTACGCGAGTCGAGGCCGACGTTGTCGCGGTAGCGACGATGGATGCCGAGACGAGCACGTGACACCACTGCCACCCTGTCTATCTTAGATTCACGTGAGTCGAGGCGGACATCGTCGCGGTAGCGAGGACGGACGACGAGACTAGCACGTGACACCACCGCCACCCAGTCTATCTTAGGGTCACGTGAGTCGAGCCAGACATCGTCGCGGGAGCGACGACAGACGCAGAGACACGCACGTGACACCACAGCCACCCAGTCTATCTTAGTGTTACGTGAGTCGAGGCGAGTCGATGTGGACGTCATCGCGGTAGCGACGACGGACGCCGAGACAAGCATGTGACACAACTGCCACCCTGTCTATCTTAGGGTCACGTGAGTCGAGATGGACGTCATCGCGGTAGCGACGACGGACGCCGAGATGAGCACGTGACACCACTGCCACCCTGTCTTAGCGTAACGCTAGTCGAGGCGGACGTCGTCGCGGTAGCGACGACGGACGCCGAGACGAGCATGTGACACCACTACCACACTGTCTTAGCGTAACGCGAGTCAAGGTGGACGTGGTCGCGGTAGTGACGACGGACGCCGAGACGAGCACGTGACACCACTGCCACCCTGTCTATCTTAGGGTCACGAGAGTCGAGGTGGACGTCGTTGCGGTAGCAACGGCGGATGCCGACACGAGCACGTGACACCACTGCCACACTGTTTATCTTAGGGTTATGCGAGTTGAGGCGGACATCATCGTGGTAGCAACAACGGACGCCGAGACTAGCACGTGACACCACTACCACCCAGTCTATCGTAGGGTGACGTGAGTCGAGGCGAGTCAAGGCGGACGCCATCACGGTAGCGACGACGAACGCCGAGACAAGCACATGACACCACTACCAACCCTGTCTATCTTAGGGTCACGCGAGGCGAGTCGAGGCGGATGTCGTCGTGGTAGCGACGACGGACACCGAGACGAACACGTGACACCACTACCACCCTGTCGATCTTAGGGTCACGCGAGTCAAGGCGAGTCGAGGCGGATGTCGTCGTGGTAGTGACGACGGACGCTGAGACGAGTACGTGACACCACTGCACCCTGTCTAACTTAGGGTTACGCGAGTCGAGGCGGACGTTGTCGCGGTAGCAACGATGGACGCTGAGACAAGCACGTGACACCACTTCCACACTGTCTTAGCGTAACGCTAGTCGAGGCGGATGTCGTCCGGTAGCAACGACGAACGCCGAGACAAGCACGTGACACCACTGCCACCCTGTCTATCTTAGGGTCACATGAGTCGTGGCGAGTCGAGGCTAACGTCGTCGCGATAGCGACGACGAATGCTGAGACAAGCACGTGACACCACTGCCACCCTGTCTATCTTAGGGTTGCGCGAGTCGAGGCGGACGTTGTCGCGGTAGCGACGATGGATGCCGAGACGAGCATGTGACACCACTGCCACCCTATCTATCTTAGATTCACGCGAGTCGAGGCGGACATCGTCGCGGTAGCGACGACGGACGCCGAGACTAGCACGTGACACCACTGCCAGCCAGTCTATCTTAGGGTCATGTGAGTCGAGCCAGACGTCATCGCGGTAGCGACGAGAGACACCGAGACAAGCACGTGACACCACAGCCACCCATTCTATCTTAGTGTTACACTAGTCGAGGCGAGTCGATGCGGACGTCATTGCGGTAGCGACGACGGACGCCGAGACGAGCACGTGACACCACTGCCACCCTGTCTATCTTAGGGTCACGTGATTTGAGGCAAGTCGAGGCGGACGTCGTCGCAGTGGCAATGATGGACGCCGAGACTAGCACGTGACACCACTGCCACCGTGTCTATCATAGGGTCACGCGAGTCGAGGCGGACCTCGTCGCGGTAGCGACGATGGACGCCGAGATGAGCACGTGACACCACTGCCACCCTGTCTATATTAGGGTCACGTGAGTTGAGGCGGACATCATCGCGGTAGCGATGATGGACGCCGAGACGAGCACGTGACACCACTGCCACCCTGTCTATCTTTGGGTCACGCGAGTCGAGGCGGACATCATCACGGTAGCGACGATGGACGCCAAGAAGAGCACGTGACACCACTGCCACCCTGTCTATCTTAGGGTCACGTGAGTCGAGGCGGACATCGTCGCGGTAGCGACGATGGACACCGAGACGAGCACGTGACACCACTGCCACCCTGTCTTAGGATAACACGAGTCGACGCGGACATCATCGCGGTAGCGACAACGGACGTCAAGACGAGCACGT
This sequence comes from Thinopyrum elongatum, assembly GCA_011799875.1. Taxonomy (NCBI): domain Eukaryota; kingdom Viridiplantae; phylum Streptophyta; class Magnoliopsida; order Poales; family Poaceae; genus Thinopyrum; species Thinopyrum elongatum. The sequence goes on from CM022298.1 coordinate 316,570,811, forward strand.
GACACCGCTGCCACCTAGTCTATCTTAGGGTTACGCGAGTCGAGGTGGACATCGTCACGGTAGGAACGGCGGATGCCTAGACGAGCACGTGACACCACTACCACCCTGTCTTAGTGTAACGAGAGTCGAGGCGGACATGGTCGCGGTAGCGACGACGGACGCCGAGACGAGCATGTGAGACCACTGCCACTCTGTCTTATCGTTACGCGAGTCGAGGTGGAAGTCATCGCGGTAGCAACGTCGGACGCTGAGACGAGCATGTGACACCACTGCCACCCTGTCTATCTCAGGGTTACATGAGTCGAGGCGGACGTCGTCGCGGTAGCGACGACGGACGCCGAGACGAACTTGTGACACCACTGCCACCTTGTCTTAGTGTAACGTGAGTCGAGGCGGACGACGTCACGGTAGCGACGACGGACGCGGAGACGAGTACATGACACCCCTGCCACCCTGTTTATCTTAGGGTTACGCGTGTCGAGACGGACATCGTCGATGTAGTGATGATGGACACCGAGAAGAGCACGTGACACCACTGTCACCCTGTGTTACCATAACACGAGTCAAGGCGGACGTCGTCACGGTAGCGATGACGGACGCCGAGACGAGCACGTGACACCACTGCCACCCTGTCTTAGCGTAACGCGAGTCAAGGCGGACGTCGTCACGGTAGCGACGACGGACGCCGAGACTAGCACGTGACACCATTGCCACCCTGTATATCTCAGGGTCATGTGAGTCGAGGTGGATGTCGTCGCGGTAGCGACGACGGACAACGAGATGAGCACGTGATACCACTGCCACCCTGTCTATCTTAGGGTTACGCGAGTCAAGGCGGACGTCATCGCGGTAGCGACGACGGACACCGAGACGAGCACGTGACACCACTGCCACCCTGTCTATCTTAGGGTCACGCGAGTCGAGGGGAGTGAAGGCGGACGTCGTCGCGGTAGCGACGACGGACATCTAGACGAGCACGTGACAACAGTGCCACCCTGTCTATCTTAGGGTCACGCGGGTCGAGGCGTTCGTCGTCGCGGTAGCGACGATGAACACTGAGACTAGCACGTGACACCACTGCCTCATGTCTATGTTAGGGTAACACGAGTCGAGGTGGACGTCATCGCGGTACCGACGATGGACGTTGAGACGAGCACGTGATAGCACTGCCACACTGTCTTAGCGTAACACGAGTAAAGGTGGACGTTTTCGTGGTAGCGACGACGGATGCCAAGACGAGCACGTGACACCACTGCCACCCTATCTATCTTAGGGTCACGAGAGTAGAGGTGGATGTCGTCGCGGTAGCGACGGCGGACGCCGACACGAGCACGTGACACCACTGCCACCCTGTTTATCTTAGGGTTACGCGATTTGAGGTGAGTTGAGGCGGACGTCGTCACGATAGCAACGATGGACGCCGAGACGAGCAGGTGACACCACTGCCACCCTGTCTATCTTAGGGTTACGCGAGTCGAGGCAGACATCATCGCGGTAGCGACGACAGATGCTGAGACGAGCACATGACACCACTGCCAGCCAGTCCATCTTAGGGTTACGCTAGTCGATGCAGACATCGTCGCGGCAGCGACGACGGACGCCGAGACAAGCACGTGACACCACTGCCACCCTGTCTTTCTTAGGGTCATGCGAGTCGAGGCGAGTCAAGGCGGACGTCGTCGCGGTAGCGACGACGGACGCTGAGACTAGCACGTGACACCACTGCCACCCTGTCTTTCTTAGGGTCATGCGAGTCGAGGCGAGTCAAGGCGGAAGTCGTCGCGGTAGCGACGACGGACGCTGAGACTAGCACGTGACACCACTGCCACCCTGTCTATGTTAGGGTCACGCGAGTCGAGGCAGACGTCATCGCGGTAGCGCCGCGACGACATCCGCCGAGACGAGCACGTGACACCACTGCCACCCAGTCTATATTAGGGTTACGCGAGTCAAGGCGGACATCGTCGCGGTAGCAACGATGGACGCCGAGACGAGCCCGTGACACCACTGCCACCCTGTCTTAGCGTAACGCGAGTCGAGGCGGACGTCGTTGCGGTAGCGACGACGGACGCCGAGACAAGCACGTGACACCACTTCCACACTGCCTTAGCGTAACACGAGTCAAGGTGGATGTTGTCGCGGTAGCGACAACTGATGCCGAGGCAAGCACGTGACACCACTGCCACCATGTCTATCTTAGGGTCACGAGAGTCGAGGCGGACATCGTCGCGGTTGCGACGGCGGACGCCGACACGAGCACGTGACACCACTGCCACCCTGTTTATATTAGGGTTAAGCGAGTCAAGGCGGACACCGTCGCCGTAGCAACAACGGACATCGAGATGAGCATCTGACACCACGGCCACATTGTCTTAGCTTAACGCGAGTCGAGGCGGACGTCATCGCGGTAGATACGACGGACGCCGAGAAGAGAAAGTGGCACCACTACCACCCTGTCTATCTTAGGGTCACGTGATTTGAGGCGAGTCGAGGCGGACGTCGTCGCGCTAGCGACGATGGACGCCGAGGCGAGCACGTGACACCACTGCCACCCTGTCTATGTTAGGGTTACGCGAGTCGAGGCAGACGTTGTCATTGTAGCGATGATGGACACCGAGACGAGCACGTGACACATCTGCCACCCTGTCTTAGTGCAACGCGAGTCGAGGCGGACGTCGTCGCGGTAGCGACGACGGATGCCGAGACGAGCATGTGACACCACTGCCACCCTGTCTTAGCATAACGCGAGTCGAGGCGTACGTCATCGCGGTAGCGATGACGTACGCCGAGACAAGCACGTGACACCACTGCCACCCTATCTACCTGAGGGTTACGCGAGTCGATGAGGACATCATCGCGGTAGCGACGACGGACGGTGAGACGAGCACGTGACACCACTGCTACCCTATCTAACGGTTACGCGAGTCGAGGAGTACGTGGTCGCGGTAGCGACGACGGACCCCGAGACGAACACGTGAGACCACTGCCACCCTGTCTATCTTATGGTTAAGCGAGTCGAGGCGGACGTCGTCGCGGTAGCGACGACGGACGCTGTTGGGGATATAACTATTGAGTATGAACCGCCCGGGAGGGGCCAGGTTATGCTCATAGTGATTTACCTGTATTGAAGCCCATGAAGACATAGAAGATGGTGACTTACGAAGGAGACTTAATAAGAACTCCCAAAGCCCAAAGGCGAGTTACGGCCCATAGATGTAAACCGCCATAAGTATATGACTTGTATTGTAAGATAGGAAAGAGTGGATACCGAGCCGGACACGTTTATGAGCTGGCCGGGATTCTGTGAACCGCCGGGCGTCAACCTGTGTATATAAAGGGACGACCCGGCGGCGGTTTAGGGACAAGAAAGAATAGATCGAGAGCCAGGTTAAGCGTATTCGCTCCCTGGTCATCAAAACCCTAGCAATACCACCTCAAACTGGATTAGGCCTTCACCTTCACCGCAAGGGGCCGAACCAGTATAAACTCCCCGTGTCCTTTGTCCTGATTAACCCCTTTAAACTAACCTCATTGCGATGGCTCCACGACTAAGTCCTCAGACTAGGACATCTGCCATGACTATTCCACGACAGTTGGCGCCCACCGTGGGGCCAGCGCACGGTGGTTTCCAGTTCTTGAAGGGCAACTTCGAAGGGATCAAGCGATACGCTATGGGCCGGATGACCAAGAGTCGTCATAGCAAGCTCTACATCAACGACGAAGGCTGGGGCCCCGAGGCCGGCTCAATTGAGTACGGGTACCGGTTCCCCTTCGGTGGAATTCACATCTTCATTGGCAAGATCGGCGAACCGGGCCCTGAGCCGGACACCTGCACCGACATCATCGAGACGGCTCAGCGTGCAAAACCAGACCGAGTTCAGCCCGCCATGAGTCGTGCCTTCATGGGATTCATCAATGGTGCGGAATCTGAGGATAAATCGGTATCTGACGGTGAGACAGTTGTCTATTCTGATGGCGAGTCATCCACCGATGAAACCAAGTCATTGTACCGACTGCAAGACGGTCGGCTTGGGGGCTGTTCCGATGGCGATAGTATTCCGGACCCCTACAAGCCGCCGAACCGGGTTACAATCTTCATGGCCGGTACGCAGCCAGTGCAGCACTCTTCAACTGCAGCGGCATTGATTTCCGGGTCAGCAGCGGCGATGACAGCCGGGGCAGCAGGCCCTGCGCGCCCGCCGGCTCAAGTCTTGTCCGGTTTACTAGACGCCTTGGCAATACTGCTGACGACGGAGGTTAACCCAGATAATCAAGATCAGCATAACAAGGAAGTCATGAAATTGCGAGATCAGATAGCTCAAGCTAAGGAAGACCTGGCAGCTGAAGATGCCAGGATGGCTGCGGAGCGGGTTACGTTGGATGCTCAGGCGCAGCGGATTCAGTCGGAGTCTTACCGGCTCATGCTAGATCAGAACGCTGGAAACAAAGTCATGAGGAGGAGGCATCAGTCTCGCCTGCCACCAGTTTACGAGGCGAGGAACCTCTTTAACACGTCAGGAGCAGGAACCAGTAACCCGCCAGTGGCGGACTGGGTTGAAGCTCCTAGGACGGGAGCGCCGGTTCAGCCACGCACCACGGATCCGCCTCGTCAGAACAATATCCCGCCGCAACACATGCCAACACCACCGGGTCATTAATCTAACCCTTTGGATAACATGATCGCTGCGGCGTCACGATTGGCGGCTATCCCGGTGGAAGGCGAGTCTCCAACGGCGGTTGAGATGTGGAGGGCTAGAGAGCTCCTTCAGACAGCATTGGTTCAGTAGCAGGCTTATTCTTACAGTCGAAGCTGGATTCATTCCACCCCTCGCCCAAGCAGGAGTTACAGTAGGCATATTGATGAACCAGCTGTGTCAAGGAGTGGGCGGAACCATAACCTGCCTTGTGGACATAACCCGGCGGGCGGTGGTGCTGATGCTCAGAACGTGGTGGATCAAGGTAGAGCACGTCGAGAGGCCGAGCTGGCGGCGCAATATGCGGCCCGTCAACCTTCTCCGGTTCGTCCGACAACTTCGGTGGAGCCAGGTGTAACCTTTAGGAATTTGAGCGTGCCATGTTTAGTGCCGGCCATACGTAATGAGCGTCTGCCCAAGGATTTTAAGGGTCCTTGCAAGGTGCCTAACAATACAGCCGATTTACCTCCTGAAGCATGGATCGAGAGTTATGAGATGGCCATGGAATTGCTAGATGTTAGCGATGCGGCGTGTGCTAAATATTTTCCCCTGATGTTGGATGGAACGGCTCGCACTTGGTTGAAGGGGCTCCCTGCCAACTCCATTGGGTCATGGGCCGAGTTAAAGGCCCGGTTTATCCAGAATTTCAAAGATACATGCAAGCAGCCGATGTCAATTGTGGATCTGGATGCCTGTATCCAAGAAGAGGGTGAGTCCACAACCCATTGGGTGCGCCGGGTTTCGACCATCTTACATTCATCGGATCGCATCAATGCCGGTTCAGCGGTCATAATGTTGGAGAAGAATTGCCGGTTTACGCCTCTTAAGCAGAAGTTGGGTCGGCTCAAGCGCCACTGCAATGACATGGGAGAGCTGATGGTGGCTCTGGTTAAGTACGCTGACTCTGATGGTACCAAGGACCCCGAGTATGATGATGACAAGCCAGGAAAGGGAAAGAAGAGCAGCAGCACCAGAGGACAGCAGCATAATCTGGCGAATCAGGGAGGCAATGGTAAGAGCAAAGCTGATAATAGTTTGGACTTTGTGGCTAACACCAACGCACAGAATAATGGCCAGCGTCGTAAAGGTAAACCGCCACCACGGGCCAGAGGGTCAGGCTTTAATCTTGAGCAGATGCTAAATCAGCCCTGCCCAAGGCATGGGACGCGAGAAAGACCATCTGGCCACCTCTGGAAGGATTGCTACATCATGAAGGAGTATAAAAATTCCAATCTTTTTCAAGACAATCAGGGACCAGGTGGTGGTTCAGGGTCTGGTTCTCATGGGCCGGGTTACGGCGGTGGCGGTTCTAGTTTTGGATTCCAAGGTAATCAGGGCAATCAAGGCAATCAGGGTGGCTACCATCAACAGTCAGGTCAGGGGAATCAGCAGCAGCAATCTGGGTATCAGAGTAACCCAAAGCAGTTGAATAGTGGGCAGTATCACGTCTTCACCACAAATTTATGCAAACAGGATCAGAAGCTTCATAAAAGGGCAGTGAACACCGTTGAACCGGCGGTTCCCCGTTACTTGCGCTGGTCTGAGCAGCCCATCGTGTGGAATCGGGAAGATCACCCGCCCCGGGTTGATAATCCGGGTCACCTAGCATTGGTGGTTGCACCCAGGTTGGAGGGTATAAGTTTACCAAGGTACTCATGGATGGAGGGAGCAGCATCAATATCCTTTATTACGAAACTTTCCGTCGCATGGGGTTGAAAGATAAAAATATTAAACCGTCGAATACAGTTTTTCATGGTGTGGTGCCTGGTAAGTTGGCGTACCCTGTTGGTAAGATAGCTCTGGAAGTTGCCTTTGGAGATGATCATGACTCTAGGTCAGAGACATTGACCTTTGAAGTAGTTAAGATTCACAGCCCGTATCACGCTCTGTTTGGACGGCCGGCTTATGCCAAGTTAATGGCACGGCCTTGTTATGTTTATCTGCAGCTCAAGATGCTGGGTTACAAGGGGACCATCACAGTACATGGGAGCCGAAAGATAGCCTTGGAATGTGAAGAAGGTGATGCGGCTTATGCTGAGTCAGTTTGTGCAACGGAGGAGTTAAAATTTTACAAGGACAATGTTGATCCGGCGGATATGACGTCTTTGAAAAAGCAAACTACAGAGCATGATCCGGTTTTGAAGTTTAAATCGGCTGATGACACTAAGATGGTTGATTTTGTTCCTGGCGATTCATCCAAGCAGTTCAACATCAGTGCTAATATGGATCCGAAATAGGAAAGTGCGCTCATCGAGTTCATCCGTGAGAACTGGGACATCTTTGCGTGGAAACCTTCTGACATGCCAGGTGTACCGAGGGAACTCGCTGAGCACACTCTTAATATTAATCCCAAGTTTAAATCGGTCAAGCAGTTTCTTCGTCGTTTCAATGAAGAAAGGCGTAAGGCCATTCATGAGGAGGTAGCCCGGCTCTTGGCGGCTGGGTTTATTGTTGAAGTTTTTCATCCTGAGTGGTTGGCTAACCCGGTGCTGGTACTTAAGAAGAACGACACTTGGCGCATGTGTGTGGACAACACGGATTTAAACAAGGCTTGTCCGGCTGATCCTTTTGCTCTCCCTCATATTGATCAGATTATTGATGCTACGGCGGGTTGTGAGCGTTTGTGTTTTTTGGATGCTTATTCTGGTTATCATCAGATCAAGATGGCAGTTAAGGACCAGGAGAAGACAGCTTTCATAACTCCCTTTGGAGCCTTCTGCTATGTGTCTATGCCTTTTGGGCTCAAGAGTGCCCAGGCGACTTACCAGCGATGTGTGCAGAATTGTCTTCATAATCAGATTGGACGCAATGTTCATGCTTATGTGGATGATATTGTGGTGAAATCTAGAAAGAAGGAGACGTTGATAGACGACTTGAAGGAAACCTTTGATAATCTCCGAGTTTATAAGATGATGCTTAATCCGACCAAGTGTGTTTTTGGTGTGCCGGCGGGCAAGCTTTTGGGCTTTCTGGTGTCTAACAGGGGCATTGAAGCTAATCGGGAGAAGATCAAAGCCATTACTTCTCTGGCTCAACCGGCGTGTAACAATGATGTTCAACATCAGGCGGGTCGTATTGCGGCGCTAAGCCGGTTCATAAGCCGCCTCGGTGAGAAGGCCATCCCTTTGTATCAGATGATGAAAAAGACAGATGACTTCGTCTGGAGTGACGCTGCTAATGAGGCATTTGAGGCGCTTAAGAAGCAGCTGGCTGAGCCGCCGGTCCTAGCTGCACCCGTTGATAAGGAGCCGTTGTTGTTATATGTGGCTGCTAATAGCCGGGCTGTCAGTGTGGCTATTGTGGTTGAAAGGAAGGAGGCAGGCAAGGAATATCTGGTTCAACGGCCGGTTTATTATATCAGCGAAGTGCTTATTGAGTCCAAGCAGAGATACCCACATTGGCAGAAGCTTGTACATGGGGTTTTCATGGCAAGCCGGAAGCTTAAGCAATATTTTCAGGGTCACCCCATTACTGTGGTTAGCTCTGCTCCTTTAGGAGATATCATCCAAAACACGGAAGCAACAGGCCGGGTTGCCAAATGGGCCATTGAACCTGGGCCTCATGGTTTGAAGTATATGCCTCGCACGGCCATCAAGTCTCAAGCACTGGTGGATTTCATCAATGACTAGACAGAGCTGCAGATGCCTGAGGAAAAACCAGATAACACGTATTGGACTATTCACTTTGATGGGTCCAGGCAATTGGACGGCTCGGGGGCTGGAGTCGTGCTAGCTTCCCCTCGAGGTGATAAATTTTGTTATGTTCTCCGTTTGATGTTCCCTTGCACTAACAATGCACCTGAATATGAGGCCTTGCTCCACGGTCTTCGGATGGCTAAGGAGATGAACTTAAGCCGGGTAAGGTGCTTTGGTGACTCAGATTTGGTGGCTCAACAAGTCTCTAGTACTTGGGATTCTAAGGATCCCCTCATGGCGGCATATCGACAAGAGGTGGATGTTATTGCTGGTCACTTCAAGGGTTATCAAGTTGAGCATGTTGATCGGAGGAAAAATGAAGTGGCTGATGCCTTAAGCCGGTTGGGTTCTCAACGTAAACCGGTGCCACCTAATATCTTTCTTGACGTTTTGCATAACCCGTCGGTCAAGTTACCTACAGAGGAGGATTTGGCTATTCCTGACCCGGAAGCTCAGTTGGTGGCGGCTCTTCATGTTATTCCTGATTAGATAGTTCCATATTTGGCATATATGACCCGGGGCGAGTTACCTGAGGATGAAACCTTGGCCAGGCAAATAACCCGGCGGTCCAAGTCAATGACAATCGTCAATGGAGAGCTGCACCATTGCAGTGTTACCGGGGCGTTTCAGCGTTGTGTTTCTCCTGAAGAAGGCTGTGAGATTCTGCGTGAGATCCATGAAGGAGATTGTGGTCATCACACCGGCTCTAAATCTCTTGTAGCCAAGGCTTTTCGTCACGGTTTTTATTGGCTGACGGCTCATGCTGATGCTGAGGACTTGGTCAAAAAATGTGACGGTTGTCAGAAGTTTTCACGTCGAGCTCATGTTCCGGCTCAAGAGTTGAGAATGATTCCAATCACTTGGCCATTTGCAGTTTGGGGGCTTGATATGGTTGGACCTTTTAAGAGGTCCAAGGATAAGAAGACCCACCTCTTGGTGGTGGTTCATAAATTCACTAAGTGGGTAGAGGCAGGGCCAGTCAGTAAGTGTGATGCAGCAACGGCGGTTCAATTCATGAAGAAGGTGATCTTCCGTTTTGGCTTTCCACACAGCATTGTAACAGACAATGGCACTAATCTCTCCAAGGGTGCTATGAAAGAATTTTGTCAACGTGAGCATATCCGGCTTGATATATTATCGGTGGCTCACCCCCAATCTAATGGTCAAGCTGAGAGAGCCAATCAAGAGATCTTGAGAGGCATCAAGCCCCGGCTTATGGTTCCCTTACATAGGACGCCGGGTTGTTGGGTAGAGGAGTTACCCTCGGTTCTATGGAGCATCAACACAACGCCCAACAGATCTACGGGTTACACGGCTTTTTTCATGGTTTATGGAGCAGAGGCGGTTCTCCCCAGTGACATCCGTCACGACTCACCCCGTGTGGCGGCTTACGTTGAAGCTGATAATGAAAAGGCACGTCAGGATGCACTTGACTTGTTAGACAAGGCACGTGATCTCGCAGCGGCTCGTTCGGCGATTTACCTGCAAGATCTACGTCGTTATCACAGCCGCCGGGTCAAGACCAGAACCTTTCAAGAAGGCGACTTAGTGCTCCGGCTTATCCAGAATCAGACTGATATGCACAAGTTATCCCCACCTTGGGAAGGACCCTTTGTGGTCAGCAAGAATCTGAACAACGGGTCATACTACCTTATTGATGTTCGAGACCACAAGGACTCACGCACGTCGGAGGAAGAGACTCGCCGGCCGTGGAATATTGCTCATCTTTGGCCGTACTACACCTGAGCCATTGGCTCTTCTGATGTACATATTATTTACAATGTATATATTGTAATCAATATAATAAACCGGCACCCCTGCTAAAGCAGGGCCTTTGTCATTTTTTCTTAATGAGTCTTTGGTTACTTGGGGGCTTGCTACCCAAGTTAAAGGTACCAAAGAGAGTCTGTTGCAAAATCACAGCTCAAACATAGGTGCCCCTTGAGCACAGCTCAAAAATATTACTTGGGGGCTCCTTGATTCTAAAGAACAAAGAGTTTGTATAACCCTTGTAATAGGCTTAAAAGCCAGGCTTGGAAGCCAGGTGTATTCACCTAAAACCCCGGGTTATCCTGCCTTTTTAAGTAAGCCACTCCGCCCAGGTATTCCTGGAATGACCCGCTGAACATTTGACAAGTCAATCTTATACAGACCTGAACTTGTCAAAGTTAAAACGACGATTTGTTATGTGAGGTCCATCTTATAAGGTTTGTATATAGGTTTAACTCAGTGGCTGTGCGGCCCGTGAAAGCACTCGATTTTCGGCCTGGCGGCCCATGAAAAGCCTCGTTTTTTCGTTTGTTTTATTCCACAGTTTTTTTGAGGTTTATTTGATGAGGCTTATAATGCTTTATGATCATAATTCATCCGGGGTTTATTAACCCGGCCTGGTTTTTGACTATAAGTCGCCAATGTGAGATAAGATAACATTCGGTGTTTATTAACCCGGCCTGGCTTTTGACTATAAATCGCCAGTATGAGATAAGATAATATCCGGTGTTTATTAACCCGGCCTGGTTTTGTTCATAAGCCAGGCAATCTATGATAATTACCAGTGCTGAAAGTTTGGGTTATCCCCCTTACTACACCGGTTTGGTAAACCAACAGTGTGATCAAATATCACAGGTATGATATATTTCAAATTTGGTTATTCTTAAAGTCCAGCCTTGGGTATAAGCTATGTTAGTTTCCATGGTTTTATATTGGGCATTATGACCCATCCAGCGGTAAACCGCCAGGACACTTTTAATCCGTTGCATGCAGGAGCAGATTCCACAGTGTTAATATTATAAGCATAAGTGGCATATCTTAACATGGTGGATTAGCAGTGTCATGCAAAGTAAATATGCACGATGGCATAGCAGAACAAGAGTTTAAGCTAGCTTATTACAAGGCATTTGGTGCCCAAAAGAATAATTGTTTTAACAAGTCTTAAAGAAAGCAGCTGCTAAACCGCCCCCCGGTTTACGACTCCTGGCCTGGCTGACTTCAAGGTTGCGGATCGTCGAGTGCTGGTTCATCTTCCTCCTCTCTACCCAGTGGCTGGAAGTCAATGGTGGTCCAATCAATCCCAGTTAAGGCCTTGAATACAGCTTCATCACTTATAAGTGTGGAGGGGTCAACATCAGGGGCATAGGTATGCTTACGGATTGGAGGAATAAGATTTGGAGCATCATAAGTTGGCGCGTTAACTCTCTTGCTGTTGGCATCATAAATCGACTTATAATGTGAAAGATCGGTTTCTTCAGCCAATTTGCTAGCCAATGGGCGCATTTCCCTCGTCAAGGCTCTGAGGTCATCATTATTAAACTCTGACCCATCCTCCTTTATGCTCGGGTAGCCGTTTCCCACATTGGCCTGATCAAGATCAGATATCCAAGCTTTGGCCCGAGTCAATGTAGTAAGAGCACCCACCCTGGCAGCTGACTTCTTTAGCTCTTCAAACCGTGCAGGCATCATCGCCAGCCTTTCCAACGTCTCCTTGATCAAGGTTGGGGGCGGTTTATTATGGGAAGCTATGCAGATAACCTGTTGTACGCCGGTATATAATTGCTCTATAAGTGTATAGGCGGCTTTCAGTTTTTGCTGCATATCTGAGCCAAGATGAGCAATGCGAGTTCCTGCATCATCAAAAACATCGGTAAACCGACAGACTCTTACATAATACATGTTCAAAGCTTATGAAGAAGTTATTTACCAAATACGGCAGCGGGCATGGCATTTATTTGCTGTTTCAAGCCAGTCAGCTCCTCAGCTACCGGATTAAGGGCAGCCTCAGCATCCTCAGCCCTCTTCAGCAGAGTTGACTTTTCTGTATCCCAACCTGCCCGCTCGTTCTTGAAGCTCTCCTTCAGTTTTTCCATTGCTGTTAAGGCACTGGTCAGTTCCTCCTTGGCTTTGGAGGTCTCAGCTTGTTGCGACTTGATATTTTCTTGAAGGTCGGCGATTTGAGATTCCTTCTTGTTAAGATCAGCCTGCAAGAGACATGTAATTAATTAGATTGCAGTGCATATTCAAAGTCCCAAGCACATAACAAGTAATATACTTGGCACTTGGGGGCTAATGTCTATTGCTTCTTATCAAAAAAAATTTACAAGTCCCAAGCACATAACAACTATCAGCTTGATGGTCAACCGGATTATAAAGGTCCTAAGTAAGAATTTTGAGCCTTACAGCATAATTAGTCTCAACTTAACATATTTGTTAAGTCGACCCTTGGGGGCTACACAGGCGAAATTGAAGAGTTATTATTCTAAAGTCCCGGTTCATATTGACATTATAAACCGGCCGTTGCGGGCTAGTAGAGTTGATCTATATGGTTCTTGAAAGTTTGCAGAACATTCTATTCTTTTATGTCCAGTAAACTTGGCGGCTAAGGGAAAAATGTTTATGCAGAGTTAACAGCATTTACCTCATATCGCTCCTTCATCATGTTCAGTGAACCGGCTTCATAATCACGGCTTGTGTGCAAATGGTTTAAAAACCTAGAATGAATATCTTGGGCGCTGAGGTGGGCATAGCTTTCCAAGTCCACCTTCCACTTGCACTTGTCAACAGCAGAAAATTCTTCTTTAGCACTATGTTTTGACAGAGCAGTTACCTGGGGCTGTATACCTGACACCGGTAACTACAACATCGTCAGCTCTATCATCAGTAGCCTTAGTTGGGCTTGCCGGTTTATCAGCATGACCCATCGGATCAATTTCCATCTGTTCAACAAAGGTTTCATGATCTTGCGGTGGCGGATCATCAAGAATAGCTTCAGTATTTGGTTCAAACTGTTCCGGGTTCTTTTCCGGATCAGTTGGCGCGCTGTCATCAGCCGGTTTGTTCAATTTGGCCTTTGCACTGGGTCTGGCCTTGGCTCTGACAGAGACGCAAATAACAGGTTAGTATAATGATCAAGGATAAGGTATAAGGGGTTAGTTAAAAATGCTCACCCAGGAACAGTTTTGAGGGTTGGAATTTGTGTCCCCGTGGACTCGCCAGAGGATGAATGGGAAGTTCCCTGATAGTTTGAATCAGACGGATTAAGAGGTTGCCGGAAATAACCCGCCTTGGGATAAGATGTGTCAGAAATAGAAGAGACCTCTGGGCGGCGTTTATGAACTAGCGAGTTCGGTAAACCGGAAGAAGTGACCACATGGCCGCTATGCCGGGTTGTGCGGCGAGCTTCGTGTTGCTGCTTCTTCAAAAGAAAGTTTGGATCCAAGTAAGCTAGGGGGTGAGAAAATCTTACTTTCCAGCTTGCTTGTCGGGTTTTCTGTGTGGGCAGAGGTTCTGAACCGGATGAGAGAATAGTTACCTCTACGTCATTTGCACGGCTAGCTTCTGCGTCGTCCTGATAAAAATCATCGTCAATGAGATGTATGAAAAAAGAGCCAAGTGAATCAAGTTCTACCTCTGACTCTGGATTATCATCGTCAATGTTAAACTCGGTAGGCTCGGTGTTTTTCTTCTTAGCGGGCTTCTTGTTGACCTTGGTCTTGACACGAGGAGTTTTGGCCGGTTTATCCTGCGGTTTCTTCTTCTAGAATGGATCATCACCCTGTTTAAAGATTGAAAAGATCATAAGGGAGTATTAAGAATATGGATTAAAGCAGGAGTGGGGCAATTCTTACAGCTGGCGGTTTATTTGAAGCGCAGAAAGTAATAAGTCATGTTTTGCTACAGTCGGTCACCGGTTCATCCAACATCTTCTTGACAGATTCAGTAATTTCAGCATCAGTCAGCTGAATATCAGTGTGGCGTTGAGGGTCTTTCACATCCCCTGTGTACTCACACATTAAACCGGAGCGACGGCTTAAAGGTAAAATGCTCTAGGATACCCAGCAACGGACAAAATCAATGCCTGTCAAACGGTTTGCCACAAAGGCTCTGAGCTTTGAAAGCTGTGTTGCATATTTGGACCGTTCCTTTGCATTGAGTCTTTGGGGGAATGGATGTGCATCGGTAAGCCAGTGAGCACGGTAACCCGGCAGAGGATTCTCGCCAGCTTGAGATGTATCTTGGTAATAGAACCAAGTTTGATTCCAATCTTTGGGATGGCTATGATGCTTAGTGTGAGGGAAGCTGACGTCTTTTCTCTTCTGAATTGAAACCCCGCCAAGTTCAGTATTGGGCCCATCCATAAATTCAGTACGGCGGTTTAAATAGAAGAAATCTCTGAACAGGTCGACTGTGGGCTCTTCTTGCTGGTAGGCTTCACAAAACACTTGAAAATTGCAAATATTGGACACGGAGTTAGGCCCAATATCTTGAGGGTGAAGTTGGAAGAAGTGAAGCACATCACGGAAATTTTTTGATCCGGGAGGGCTGAACCCTCGACTCAGATGATCAACAGAAAAGATCACTTCCCCATCCTTGGGCTCAGGAAGATTTTCTGGACCGGGGGCTCTCAAGTGGATGCCTTCCTTTTTCGCTAAAGCGTCGGTTGCAACACACCCGTTCAGTTCTTCTTCTGTAACCCGGGATTGAACCCAGTTACAGGAATAAAAGGATTTGGCCATTTATACGATAACCTGGAAAAGATTTGTGCCGGTTTAAGGTTCATGGTTAACAGGCAGAAAGTGTTGAAGCATGCATAAATGTTAAACCGGACAGTGACGTTATCAAATTACAAAGACGAGCACTTGGCGGTTTAAGAGGGGACTAATGGTACCTGGCAGGTTATTATTTTCTGAAGTTAAACCGCCTATACGGATATTGAAAGTATAGATCTGAAGTTGGAAAATGGCTAAGTGATGAAAAACAGGTTTCACAGATTGGTATTGCAATTTTGGATCTACCGCGTGTCAGAAAATGAAAATATATTCAGACCTAAAGTACTAGTACTTGAGCAGTTTATGAAGGTCCAGATCGGATTTTTCTACCTAAAAGAGATGCTCTAATGAGGAAAAAGGGACTAGGATTATTGCCGCACAGGATAAATATCAAGCTTGAATCAAACCTCATGCTACAGGGAAGAACAGGTGAAGAACAGTGCCGAACCTCCATGAATTCATTCGAACCGTAATGAGATCTACGGAGGGGGAAGGAGGAAGAACCTACCAAGGCTGTTGAACGGCAGAGGTGCGTGAGCAAACTCTGGACCAAGTCAGGTTGATGCAGCAGCCAAGGGTGATGCAGAGGAGAGCGTCGATGGCGGCGGCTGGACTCGAGAGTAGTGCATCGCGAGGAAGATGAGGAAGACGAAGAGGCCGAGGGGGGAAAGTGAAAAGGACCCCTGGCCCTATTTATAAGGTGAATGGATAAGTGGCATGCGCGGGAATCAAGGAGCTCCAAATTGGATATGTGACAGGGATGACGCCTCGATTTTTGGAGGTTCATTAAAAAGGAGATGCATGTATGATTTCTGGATGTTTATAAAATTAATGACAGGTGACGTCATGGCGGGTTATCATGATCTCGAAAGATGATGTCACGGCGAGTTACAAATTTTTGCGACGGTAATGAAGAGGGAATTTTCCTAAGTGTTGAAGATTGACATGAACAAGTTCAAATCAACCTGGGGCCTAATGTTGGGGATATAACTATTGAGTATAAACTGCCTAGGAGGAGCCGGGTTATGCTCATAGTGATTTACCTGTATTGAAGCCCATGAAGACATAGAAGATGGCAACTTACGAAGGAGACTTAATAAGAAGGCCCAAAGCCCAAAGGCGAGTTAGGGCCCATAGATGTAAACCGCCATAAGTATATGACTTGTATTGTAAGATAGGAAAGAGTGGATACCGAGCCGGACACGTTTATGAGCCGGCCGGGATTCTGTGAACCGCCGGGCGTCAACCTGTGTATATAAAGGGACGACCCGGCGGTGGTTTAGGGACAAGAAAGAACAGATCGAGAGCCAGGTTAAGCGTATTTGCTCCCTGGTCATCGAAACCCTAGCAATACCACCTCAAACTGGATTAGGCCTTCACCTTCACCGCAAGGGGCCGAACCACTATAAACTCCCCGTGTCATTTGTCCTGATTAACCCCTTAAAACTAACCTCATTGCGATGGCTCCACGACTAAGTCCTCACACTAGGACATCTGCCGTGACTATTCCATGACAGACGCCGAGACGAGCACGTGACACAACTGCCACCCTGTCTACCTTCTGGTTACGTGAGTCGAGGCTGTCGTCGTCGCGGTAGCGACGACTGACACCAAGACGAGTACCTGACACCACTTCACCCTGTCTTTCTTAGAGTTACGCGAGTCAAGGCGGACGTCGTCACGATAGCGACGACGGACGCCAAGACAAGCAGGTGACACCACTGCCACCCTGTCTAAGCGTAATGCGAGTCGAGGTGGACGTCGTCCGGTAGCAACGACGGACGCCGAGACAACCACGTGACACCACTGCCATCCTGTCTATCGTAGTGTCACACGAGTTGAGGTGAGTCGATGTTAACATCATCACGGTAGCGACGACGGACGTTGAGACGAGCACGTGACACCACTGCCACCCTATCTATCTTAGGGTTACATGAGTCGAGGCAGACGTTGTCGTGGTAGCGACGATGGATGCCGAGACAAGCACGTGACACCACTGGCACCCTGTCTATCTTAGATTCACGCGAGTCGAGGCGGACATCGTCGTGGTAGCGATGACGGACGCCGAGACGAGCACGTGACACCACTGCCACCCAGTCTATCTTAGGGTCATGCGAGTCGAGCCGGACGTTATCGCGGTAGCGATGAAGGACGCCGAGACAAGCACGTGACACCACTGCCACCAAGTCTATCTTAGGGTTACGTGAGTGAAGGAGAGTCGAGGCGGATGTCGTCGCGGTAGCGACGACGGATGCCGAGACAAGCACGTGACACCACTGCCACCCTATCTATCTTAGGGTCACGCGAGTCAAGGCGAGTCGAGGCGGACGTCGTCGCGGTAGCGACGACGGACGCCGAGACGAGCACGTGACACCACTGCCACCCTGTCTAACTTACGCTCACACGGGTCGAGGAGTACGTCGTCGCGGTAGCGACGCCGGACGCCGAGAATAGCACGTGATGCCATTCCCACCCTGTCTATCTCAGGGTCACGCGAGTCAAGGCGGACGTCGTCGCGGTAGCGACGACAGACGCCAAGACGAGCACGTGACACCACTGCCACCCAGTCTTTCTTAGGGTTACGCGAGTCAAGGCAGATGTCGTCGCGGTAGCGATGATGGACGTCGAGACGAGCACGTGACACCACTACCACCTTGTCTTAGCGTAACGTGAGTCGAGGCGGACGTCATCGAGGTAGCGATGACGGACGCCGAGACGAGCAGGTGACACCACTGCCATCCTGTCTATCTTAGGGTCACGCGAGTCGAGGCGGACGTCATCGCGGTGGTGACGACGGACGCCGAGACAAGCACGTGACAACATTGCCACCCTGTCTATGTTAGGGTCATGAGACTCGAGCGGACGTCGTCGCGGTAGCGACGGCAAACACCGACACGAGCACGTGACACCACTCCCACCATCTTAGGGTTACGCTAGTCGAGGTGGACGTCGTCGCGTAACACGAGTCCGTCGAGACAAGCATGTGACTCCACTGCCACCCTGTGTTATCGTAACGCGAGTCAAAGCGGCCATCGTCACGGTAGCGACGACAGACACCGAGACGAGCACGTGAGACCACTACCACCCTGTCTTAGCGTAACACGAGTTTAGGCGGACATCATCGCAGTAGCGACGATGGACGCCGAGACTAGCACGTGACACCACTTTCACCCTGTCTATCTTAGGGTCACGTGAGTCGAGGCGGACATTGTCGCGGTAGCGACGACGGACGCCGAGACGAGCACTTCACACCACTGCCACCCAGTCTATCTTAGGGTTATGCGAGTTGAGGCGGACGTCGTCGCGGTAGCGACGATGGACGCCGAGACGAGCACGTGACACCACTGCCACCCTGTCTATCTTAGGGTCAGGCGAGCCAAGTAGAGTCGACGTGGACGTCGTCGCGGTAGCGATGATGAACGCCGAGACTAGCACGTGATATCACAGCCACCCTTTCTATCATAGGGTCACGCGAGTCGAGGCGGACGTCGTCGCTGTAGCGCCACAACGATGTCCGCCGAGACGAGCACGTGACACCACTGCCACCCAGTCTATCTTAGGGTTACATGAGTCAAGGCGGACATCGTCACGGTAGCGACGACAGACGCAGAGACGAGCACGTGACACCACTGCCACCCTGTCTTAGCGTAACGCGAGTCAAGGTGGATGTTGTCACGGTAGCGACGATGAACGCTGAGACGAGCTCGTGACACCACTGCCACCCTGTCTATCTTAGTGTCACGAGAGTCGACGAGGACGTCATCGCGGTAGCGACGGCGGATGCCGACACAAGCATGTGACACCACTGCCACCCTGTTTATCTTATGGTTACGCGAGTCGAGGCGGACGCCGAGACGAGCATATGATACCACTGCCAAACTGTCTTAGCTTAACATGTGTCGAGGCAGACGTCATCGCAGTAGCGATGACGGACGCTGAGATGAGCACGTGACACCACTGCCACACTGTCTATCTTAGGGTCACGCAAGTCGTGGCGGACGTTGTCGCGGTAGCGATGATGGACACCGAGACGAGCACGTGACACCACTGCCACCCTGTCTATCTTAGGGTTACGCGAGTCGAGGCGGACGTCATCGCGTAAGCGATGATGGACACCGAGACGAGCACATGACTCCACTGCCACCCGGTCTGAGCGTAACCCGAGTCGAGGCGGGCGTCGTCGTGGTAGCGACAACGGACGCCGAGACGAGCATGTGACACCACTGCCACCCTGTCTTAGCATAACGCGAGTCGAGGTGGACGTCATCACGGTAGCATCGACGGACGCTGAGACGAGCACGTGACACCACTGACACCCTGTCTATCTTAGGGTCACGCGAGTCGAGGCAGACCTCCTCGCGGTAGCGACGATGGATGCTGGGAGGAGCACGTGACACCACTCCTACCCTGTCTATCTTAGGGTTACGTGAGTCGAGGAGGACGTGGTCGCGGTAGCGACGACGGACGCCGAGACAAGCACGTGAGGCAACTGCCACCATGTCTACCTTTGGGTCACGTGAGTCGCGGCGGACGTCGTAGCGCTAGCGACGACGGACGCCGAGATGAGTACGTGATACCACTGCACCCTGTCTATCTTAGGGTTACTTGAGTCGAGGCAGACGTCATCGCGGTAGCGACGACAGACGCCGAGACAAGGACGTGACACCACTGCCACACTGTCTTATTTTAACGCTAGTCGAGGCGGACGTCATCGCGGTAGCGACGACGGACGCCGAGACGAGCAGGTGACACCACTGCCACCCTATCTTAGCGTAACGCGAGTCAAGGTGGATGTCGTCCTGTAGCGATGACGAACACGGAGACAAGCACGTGACATCACTGCCACCCTGTCTATCTTAGGGTCACGCGAGTCGAGGCGAGTCGAGGCAGACGTCGTCGCGGTAGCGACGACGAACGCCGAGACGAGCACGTGACACCACTGCCTCCCACTCTTAGCGTAACGTTAGTCGAGGTGGACATTATCGTGGACGCCGAGACGAGCATGTCAAACCACTGCCACACTGTCTTAGCGTAACGTGAGTCGAGGCGGACGTCATCGCGGTAGCGACTATGGACGCCGAGACGAGCATGAGACACCACTGCCGCCCTGTCTTAGCGTAACGCGAGTCCAGGCGGACGTCATCGCGGTAGTGACTACAGACGCTGAGACGAGCACGTGACACCACTGCCACCCTGTCTATCTTAGGGTCACGCGAGTCGAGGCGAGTCGAGGCGGACGTCGTCGCGGTAGCGACGATGAAAGCCGAGACTAGCACGTGATATCACTCCCACCCTATCTATCATAGGGTCACGCGAGTCGAGGCGGACGTCGTCGCTGTAGCGCCGCGTCGACGTCCGCCGAGACGAGCACGTGACACCACTGCCACCCAGTCTATCTTAGGGTTAAGCGAGTCAAGGCAGACATCGTCGCCCTAGCGACGACAGATGCAGAGACGAGCACGTGACACCACTACCACCCTGTCTTAGCGTAACGCGAGTCAAGGGGGACGCTGTCACGGTAGCGACGACGAACGCCGAGACGAGCACGTGACACCACTGCCACCCTGTCTATCTTAGGGTCACGGGGGTCGAGGCGGACATCGTCGCGGTAGCGACGGCGGACGCCGACACAAGCATGTGACACCACTGCCACCCTGTTTATCTTATGGTTACGTGAGTCGAGGCGAACGCTGAGACGAGCATATGACACCACTGCCAAACTGTCTTAGCTTAACGTGAGTCGACGCAGACGTCGTCGCAGTAGCGACGACGGACGCCGAGACGAGCACGTGACACCATTGCCACCCTGTCTATCTTAGGATCACGCAAGTCGAGGCGGACATCGTCGCGGTAGCGATGATGGACGCCGAGACAAGCACGTGACACCACTGCCACCCTGTCTATCTTATGGTTACGCGAGTCGAGGCGGACGTCATCGCGTAAGCGATGATGGACACCGAGACGAGCACATGACACCACTGCCGCCTGGTCTGAGCATAACGCGAGTCGAGGCGGGCGTCGTCGTGGTAGCGACGACGGACGCCGAGACAAGCATGTGACACCACTGCCACCCTGTCTTAGCATAACGCGAGTCGGGGTGGATGTCAACGCGGTAGCATCGACGAATGTCGAGACAAGCACGTGACACCACTGCCACCCTGTCTATCTTAGGGTTACGCGAGTCGAGGCGGACCTCCTCGCAGTAGCGATGACGGACGCTGAGATGAGCACTTGACACCACTGCTACCCTGTCTATCTTAGGGTTATGCGAGTCGAGGAGGACGTGGTCGCGGTAGCGACGACGGACGCCGAGACGTGCACGTGAGACAACTGCCACCCTGTCTACCTTAGGGTCACGTGAGTCTAGGCGGACGTCGTAGCGGTAGCGACGACGGACGCCGAGACGAGTACGTCACACCACTGCACCCTGTCTATCTTAGGGTTACTCGAGTCGAGGTGGACGTCATCGCGGTAGCGACGATAGACGACGAGGCAAGCACGTGACACCACTGCCACACTGTCTTATTGTAACGCTAATCGAGGCGGACGTCATCGCGGTAGCAACGACGGACGCCGAGACGAGCAGGTGACACCACTGCCACCCTGTTTAGCGTAACGCGAGTCGAGGTGGATGTCGTCCAGTTGCGATGACGGACACCGAGACAAGCACGTGACATCACTGCCACCCAGTCTATCTTTGGGTCACGCGAGTCGAGGCGAGTCGAGCCGGACGTCATCGCAGTAGCGACGATGGACGCCGAGACGAGCACGTGACACCACTGCCACCCAGTCTATCTTTGGGTTACGCGAGTCGAGGCGAACGCCGTCGCGATAGCGACGACGGACGTCGAGACAAGCACATGACACCACTGCCACCCTGTCTATCTTACGGTCAAGCGATTCGAGGCGAGTCGAGGCGGACGTCATCGCGGTAGCGACGACGAACACCGAGACGAGCACATGACACCACTGCCACCCTCTCTTAGCGTAACACGAGTCGAGGCGGACGTTATCGCGGACGCCAAGACGAGCATGTGAAACCACTGCCACACTGTCTTAGCGTATCGTGAGTCGAGGCGGACGTCATCGCGGTAGCGACTACGGACGTCGAGACGAGCATGTGACACCACTGCCACCCTGTCTTAGCGTAACGCGAGTCCAGGCGGACGTCATCGCGGTAGTGACTACAGACGCCGAGACAAGCACGTGACAACACTGCCACCCTGTCTATCTTAGGGTTACGCGAGTCGAGGCGAACGTCCTCGTGGTAGCGACGACGGATGCTGAGATGAGCACGTGACACCACTGCTACCCTGTCTATCATAGGGTTACGCGAGTCAAGGAGGACGTGGTCGCGGTAGCGACGACGGACGCCGAGATGAGCACGTGACACCACTGCCACCCTGTCTATCTTAGGGTCACGCTTGTCGAGGAGGACATGGTCGCGGTAGCGACGAAAGACGCCGAGACGAGCACGTGAGACCACTGCCACCCTGTCTATCTTAGGCTCACGTGAGTTGAGGCGAGTCGAGTCGGACGTCGTCTCGGTAGCGACGATGGACGCACAGACAAGCACGTGACACAACTGCCACCCTGTCTATCTTACGGTTACTCGAGTCGAGGCGGTCGCCATCCCAGTATCGACGACAAACGCCGAGACGAGTATGTGACACCACTGCATCCGGTCTATCATAGGGTTACGCGAGTCGAGGCGGACGTCGTCATGGTAGCGACGACGGATGCCGAGACAAGCACTTGACACCACTGCCACACTGTCTTAGCGTAACGCTAGTCGAGGTGGACGTCTTCGCGGTAGCGACAACGGACGCCGAGACGAGCAGGTGACACCACTGCCACCCTATCTTAGCGTAACGCGAGTCGAGGTGGATGTCGTCCGGTAGCGACGACGGACGCCGAGACAAGCACGTGACACCACTGCCACCCTGTCTATCTTAGGGTCACGCGAGTTGAGGTTAACATTGTCGCGGTAGCGACAACGGACGCTGAGATGAGCACGTGACACCACTGGCACCCTGTCTATCTTAGGGTTACGCGAGTCGAGGCGGACGTTGTCGCGGTAGCGACGATGGATGCCAAGTCAAGCACGTGACACCACTGCCACCCTGTCGATCTTAGATTCATGCGAGTCGAGGTAGACATCATCGCGGTAGCGACGACGGACGCCGAGACGAGCACGTGACACCACTGCCACCCAGTCTATCTTAGTGTCACGCGAGTCGAACCGGACGTCGTCGCGCTAGCGACGACGGACACCGAGACTAGCACGTGACACCACTCCCACCCTGTCTATCTTAGGGTCATGCGAGTCAAGGCAGACGTCGTCGCGGTAGCAACGACGGACGCCGAGAGGAGCACGTGACACCACAGCCAACAAGTCTATCTTAGGGTTACAAGAGTCAAGGCGGACATCGTCGCGGTAGCGACGACGGACACCGAGACAAGCACATGACACCACTGCCACCCTGCCTTACCGTAATCTGAGTCGAGGCGGACATCATCGCGGACGCCGAGACGAGCACGTGAAACCACTGCCACATTGTCTTAGCGTAACGCGAGTCAAGGCGCACATTGTCGTGGTAGCGACGACGGACGCCGAGACGAGCAGGTGACACCACTGCCGCCCTGTCTATCTTAGGGTCATGCGAGTCGAGGTGAGTAGAGGCGGACATCGTCGTGGTAGCGACGACGGACGCCGAGACGAGCACGTGACTACACTGCCACCCTGTCTATCTTAGGGTCACGAGAGTCGAGCGGACGTCATCGCGGTAGCGACGGCGGACGCCGACACGAGCACGTGACACCACTGCTATGCTGTTTATCTTAGGGTTACGCGAGTCGAGGCAGACACCGAGACGAGCACGTGACACCACTGGCACCGTGTTTTAGCGTAACACGAGTCCAGGCTGATGTCGTCGCGGTAGCGATGACGGACGCCGAGACGAGCACGTGACACCACTGCCATACTGTCTATCTTAGGGTCATGCGATTCGAGGCGAGTCGAGGCGGACGTCGTCGCGGTAGCTACGACGGACGCCGTGACGAGCACGTGACACAACTGCCACCCTGTCTATCTTAGGGTTACGCGAGTTGAGGCGGACGTCGTTGCGGTAGCGACGATGGACGCCATGACGAGCACGTGACACCCCTGCCGCCCTATATATCTTAGGGTTACGTGTGTCGTGGCGGACGTCATCGCGGTAGCGATGATGGACACCGAGACGAGCATGTGACACCACTACCACCCTGTGTTAGCGTAACGCGAGTCAAGGAGGACGTCGTCATGGAAGCGACGACGGACGCCGAGACGAGCACGTGACACCACTGCCACCCTGTCATAGCGTAACGCGAGTCGAGGCGGACGTCATCGCGGTAGCGACGATGGATGCCGAGACGAGCTCATTACACCACTGCCACCCAGTCTATCGTAGGGTCACGCGAGTCGAGCTAGACGTCGTCGCGGTAGTGATGATGGACGCTGAGAAGAGCACGTGACACCACTGCCACCCAGTCTATCTTATGGTTACGCGAGTCGAGGCAGACGTCATCGCAGTAGCGAGGATGGACGCCCAGACGAGCACGTGACACCACTGCCACCATGTCTATCTTAGGGTCACGCGAGTCGAGGCAGACGTCGTTGCGGTAGTGACGACGGACGCCAAGACGAGCACGTGACACCACTGCCACCCTGTCTATCTTAGGGTCACGCGAGTCGAGGCGGACATCGTCACGGTAGCGATGACGGACGCCGACCACAGCCACCCTATCTATCTTACATTTACGAGAGTTGAGGCGGACACCGAGACGAGCACGTGACACCACTGCCACCGTGTTTTAGCGTAACACGAGTCTAGGCGGATGTCGTCGCGGTAGCGACGACGGACGCCGAGACGAGCACATGACACCACTGCCATACTGTCTATCTTAGGGTCACGCGATTTGAGGCGAGTCGAGGCGGACGTCGTCGCGGTAGCTACGACGGACGCCGAGATGAGCACGTGACACCACTGCCACCCTGTCTATCTTAGGCTCATGCGAGTCGAGGCGGACGTCGTTGCGCTAGCGACGATGGACGCCACGACGAGCACGTGACACCCCTGCCACCCTATATATCTTAGGGTTACGCATGTCGAGGACGTCATCATGGAAGCGACGACGGACACCGAGACGAGCACGTGACACCACTGCCACCCTGTGTTAGCATAACGCGAGTCAAGGAGGACGTCGTCACGGTAGCGACGACGGAAGCCGAGACGATCACATGACACCACTCCCACGCTGTCTTAGCGTAACGCGAGTCGAGGCGGACATCGTCGCGGTAACGACGATGGACGTCGAGACAAGCACGTCACACCACTGCCACCCAGTCTATCTTAGGGTCACGTGAGTCGAGGCGGATGTCATTGCGGTAGCGATGACGGACACCGAGACGAGCACGTGACACCACTGCCACCCAGTCTATCTTAGGGTTACGCGAGTCGAGGCAGACATCATCGTGGTAGCGATGATGGACGTCCAGACGAGCACATGACACCACTGCCACCCTCTCTATCTTAGGGTCATGCGAGTCGAGGCGGACGTCGTCGCGGTAGTGACGACGGACGCCCAGACGAGCACATGACACCACTGCCACCCTGTCTATCTTAGGGTCACGTGAGTCGAGGAAGACGTCGTCACGGTAGCGACGACGGACGCCGAGACGAGCACGTGACACCACTGCCACCCTATCTATCTTAGGGTCACGCGAGTCGAGGCAAGTCAAGGCGGACATCATCGCGGTAGCGACGACGGATGTCGAGACGAGCACATGACAACACTGCCACCCTGTCTATCTTAGGGTCACGAGAGTCGAGCGGACGTCGTCGCAGTAGCGATGGCGGACGCCGACACGACAACGTGACACCACTACCATGCTTTTTATCTTAGGGTTACGCGAGTCGAGGCGGACACCGAGACGAGCACGTGACACCACTGCCATGCTGTTTATCTTAGGGTCACGTGAGTCGAGGCGGACGTCATCGCGGTAGCAACGACGGACGCCGAGACGAGCACGTGACACCACTGCCACCCAGTCTATCTTAGGGTTACGCGAGTCGAGGCGGACGTCGCCGCGGTAGCGACGACGGACGCCGAGACGAGCACGTGACACCACTACCACCCTATCTATCTTAGGGTCACGCGAGTCGAGGCGAGTCCAGGCGGACGTCGTCGCGGTAGTGACGATGGACGCCGCGACGAGCACGTGACAACACTGCCACCCTGTCTATCTTAGGGTCACGCGAGTCGAGGCGAACGTCATTGCGGTAGCGACGATGAACGCCGAGACTAGCACGTAACACCACTGCCACCCTGTTTATCTTAGGGTTATGCGAGTCGAGGCGGACGTCGTTGCGGTAGCGACGATGGACGCCAAGACGAGCACGTGACACCACTGCCACCCTATATATCTTGGGGTTACGCATGTCGAGGCGGATGTCATCGCGGTAGCGATGATGGACATCGAGACGAGCACGTGACACCACTGCCACCCTGTGTTAGCGTAACGCGAATCAAGGCGGACGTCGTGACGGTAGTGACGACGGAAGCCGAGACTAGCACGTGACACCACTCCCACCCTGTCTTAGCGTAACGCGAGTCGAGGCGGACGTCGTCGCGGTAACGACGACGGATGCCGAGACAAGCACGTGACACCACTGCCACCCAGTCTATCTTAGGGTTACGCGAGTCGAGGCAGACATCATCGTGGTAGCGATGATGGACGCCCAGACGGGCACGTGACACCACTGCCACCCTATCTGTCTTAGGGTCATGCGAGTCGAGGCGGACGTCGTCGCGGTAGTGACGACGGACGCCCAGACGAGCACGTGACACCACTGCCACCCTGTCTATCTTAGGGTCACGCGAGTCGAGGCGGACATCGTCACGGTAGCAACGACGGACGCCGAGACGAGCACGTGACACCACTGCCACCCTATCTATCTTAGGGTCACGCGAGTCGAGGCGAGTTGAGGCGGACATCATCGCTGTAGCGACGACAGATGTCGAGACGAGCACGTGACAACACTGCCACCCTGTCTATCTTAGGGTCACGAGAGTCGAGCGGACGTCGTCGCGGTAGCGATGGCGGACGCCGACACGAGCACGTGACACAACTGCCATGCTTTTTATCTTAGGGTTACACGAGTCGAGGCGGACACTGAGACGAGCACGTGACACCACTGCCATGCTGTTTATCTTAGGGTCACGTGAGTCCAGGCGGACGTCATCGCGGTAGCAACGATGGACGTCGAGACGAGCACGTGACACAACTGCCACCCAGTCTATCTTATAGTTACGCGAGTCGAGGCGGACGTCGTCGCGGTAGCGACGATGGACGCCGAGACGAGCATGTGACACCACTACCACCCCATCTATCTTAGGGTCACGCGAATCGAGGTGAGTCAAGGCGGACGTCGTCGCGGTAGTGATGATGGACACCGCGACGAGCACGTGACAACACTACCGCCCTGTCTATCTTAGGGTCACGCGAGTCGAGGCGAGTCGAGGCGAACATCGTTGCGGTAGCGACGACGAACACCGAGACTAGCACGTGACACCACTGCCACCCTATCTATGTTATGGTAACGCGAGTCGAGGCGGACATCGTCGCGGTAGCGCCGCAATGACATCCGCCGAGATGAGCACGTGATACCACTGCCACCCAGTCTATCTTAGCGTTACGCGAGTCAAGGCGGACATCGTCGCGGTAGCATGGACGGACGCTGAGACGAGCGCGTGACACCACTGCCACCCTATCTTGGCGTAACACGAGTCGAGGCGGACGTCATTGTGATAGCGACGACGGACGTTGAGACTAGCATGTGACACCACTGCCACCCTGTCTATCTTAGGGTCACGTGATTCGAGGCGGACGTCATCGCGGTAGCGACGACGGACGCCAGGACGAGCACGTGACACCATTGCCACCCAGTCTATATTAGGGTTACGCGAGTCGAGGCGGACGTCGTTGAGGTAGCATCGATGGACGCCAAGACAAGCATGTGACACCCCTGCCACCCTATCTATGTTAGGGTTACGCGTGTCGAGGCGGACGTCGCCGCGGTAGTGATGATGGACGCCGAGAGAAGCACGTGACACCAGTGCCACCCTGTGTTAGCGTAACGCGAGTCAAGGCGAACATCGTCACGGTAGCGACGACGGAAGCCGAGACGAGCACTTCACATCACTGCCACCCTGTCTTAGCATAACGCGAGTCGAGGCGGACATCATCGCGGTAGCGACGACGGACACAGAGACTAACACGTGACACCACTGCCACCCTATTTAACTTAGGGTCACATGAGTCGAGGCGGACGCCATCGCGGTAGCGACGACGGACACCGAGTCGAGCACGTGACACCACTGCCACCCAGTCTATCTTAGGGTTACGCGAGTCGAGGCGAGTCGAGGCGGACGCCGTTGTGGTAGCGACGACGGACGCCGAGTCGAGCACATGACACCACTGCCACCCTGTCTATATTAGGGTCACGCGAGTTGTCAGGACCCCGATTCTAAGTCACACCGATCTAGCCTGTAACACCTCATATCACTTTGCGGCCTCACGCACGGTATTCCCACGGGTGTCGCCTTACCATGGCCCGGGACCGTTTGCGCCTTTTGGCTCACGTATATGATAGTGTTGCTAGCATCCATATGACAGAGAACCCGGGCTGACATGGCTAGTCGTGAACCCAAAGCGGCGCTAACTTTCGGGGACAGGCATACATGAATCAACATCGAGCATGTCGGTCAGCAGCGTGTGAATCCGGGCTGTAGCACTGGGCTAGCAGGACTCCGGGAAACCGGGCTGTAGCAGGCTAGGCAGGACTCCGGATATCACCGCGTGACATTTACCCGAAGGGACAGACACAGGAACGAAGTGAAACACATGCCGGCCAGTCTAAGTGTTCCGGAGCAGCAGTGCTGGGCTAGCAGGACTCCGGTAAACCGGGCTGTAGCGGACTACCAAGGCTCAGTGGAGACACCAGACTACATTTCCCCATAAGAGAGGCTGCCAAGGATAAACAACTAGATAGTCGGATCCCACACATACCAGGCATTTCAATCATACACACAATATGCTCGATATGTGTATATACAACATGGCATCACAACAAAACTCTACAACTCAAAGTACTTTATTTAAAGGCTCCGGGGAGCCATATATAACATGTTCATACAGATAGGGGTCACACGACCCGACACTCAAATCATACAAACATACAAGCACATGCGGAAGCAACTAGTCTGAGTACAGACACTAGAAAGAAAGAAAGCTTGACGAAGCCTGTCTACCTACATAGGCCCTTCACAAGCTCAGGTCACCTCCTGGGTGGCAAGTCACTCATCAACGTCGAGATCTACATAGAACCCATCGGTGGGGGCGGTGTTATCGTCTGCAACAATTATTAAAGCAACATGAGTACAAAGGTACTCAGCAAGTCTTACAACAGATCCTAATATATATGCACATTCTCAAGAAGGGTGGTGGAGTTATTGCAGCAAGCCAGCTTTGACTCTTGGCTACACTATCCTACGAGACACCACTTGAGAAATTAGCTTTCGCACACGAGTCCACTAATCACCATCACAATACTCCATCGTGGATCCTCCCTCGTAATCCTACGAGAGGGCCATCCGCGGTACTAACACTTATCTTGAGTCTTTTAGTAGTAACCATTAACTTGTCTATGAACTGCATAAGCGACCAAGTAGTCCTTTACCGCGGACGCGGCTATTCGAATAGTTTTATACCCTGCAGGGGTGTACTTCGTCACACATGTCTCCACCACTTAGCGTCTGCACACGACATGTGCTCGGCAGACTTCAAGCGAAAGCCGACGTGGGTGTAGACCACGACCTGACTAACCACACAAGTCTCTAGTCTAGGTTTATCGCCTATTCGGGTTCCATCCGCAAGGAAATCCGGCCGGGGTGTCCTCAACGGCCCCAAACGATGTGTGCAGGGTTCCCGAGACACCAAACGGGCAACTCGGTACACCGGCCACGTGCCTACCGCATCACAGCCCACCCCTAAGGTCAGCGCTGCGCACGGCCTCCAGCAACTACAAACACCAGTAACTACTAGCAACTCCTGGACAGATGACGAGAGGGGTCAGTAAGTCGAGCGGGGTCTTATTTCAGGGCCCAATGTGTGGTAGTAGCTGAATCTTAAATCACGCATATAGATCTCAGTTCTTAAGGACGGCCTCAATGAAACAACCCACCATGTACTCCTACATGGCCTTCCATTGATACCTTTACCAAATCATGTTCAACACTTCACTCTCATTACCGACACAACCATTCACTCTAGTTCATCACCCTGATGAGCCAGACCTGACACAACTCTAAGCGTAGCAGGCATAGCATGGTAGGAAACACAGACTTGGCTCGATCAACTCCTGCACATGCTAGTGGGTTTCATCTAGTTACTGTGGCGATGACAGGTCATGCAGAGGATATGGGTTCAACTACCGCAACACACAGCAGTTTGAAACGCGTTGTCTTAATGCAGTAAACGAGAGCAGAAGCGAGAAGATGGGTTGGTATCGAAATGATCAATGGGGTTGCTTGCCTGACAGAGTGGTAGTGGAATACTGCCCTTCAGTTGGATACTCGTGAATATCCTCGGAGGCAGAACCTACCACGAAGAACACATCGAAACACAATCATCACATGGCAATATGCAACAATATGATGCATGCTATGACATGGCAAAATGAGTGTGTTTTGGCTAATGCATCTTAGAACAGGTTGGTTTGAATTCATTTGAATCAAGGATTCAAATGCAAACCCAAAATAAGAGGTCATATTAGTGCATTAACTTGTTTCATCTAATCAGCAAGGTTAAAGTGTTCTGACATGCATGAAACCAGTACAGATGGAAAGATTGGATTTTTCTGATCCAAATTCATATATAATTTGTTTGATTTGGAGCTACAGATTAATTTCTATGAATTTTTGAAGTTTGTAGGATTTTCTGGAATTTCCTGAATAAAAATAAATCCAGAGAAATACTTATTGCGTCAGCATTGCGTCAGGATGACGTCAGCGGTCAACGGGGCCGGTCCAGGTCAAACCTGGCCAGTGGGTCCTGCGTGTCAGTGTCATTAGTCTAACTAATTTTTTGTTTAGTCCTAATCCTAAGTTAACTAGCAGGCGGGTCCCACCTGTCATAGACCCAGGGGGGTCAAACTGGGTCAGCGGGGTCAAACCCGCCGGCGTTTAGCCACCGGCGAGGCCAGTCACGGCGGCGCAGTGCGGGATTCGTGCTCCGGCGACCAAAACGACGGCGGAGCACATCTACGTGATGCGGGGAGTGAGCCGCGTCAAGTGGTGGCAGTGGGTGGAGCTGGGGTGGCCGGAAATGACGCCGGCGACGAGCTGTGCGGCTGCCGGAGTTCGGGCGAGCTCGGGCTCGTCGCTAGGGGGCACGGCGAGGTGCGTGGAGTGGTTCTGTGGACTCCTGCGAGTGCGGTGAAGACGATGGCGTGCTCGGAATCGAGCCAACGTGGCTGTGGCCACAACGGCGACGTGCTGAGGCGGCGGCGGGTGCGGCCGAGCTCGGTGCAGTCGATGCAGGGCTCGAGAGCGAGAACGGAAAGGATGGGGAGGTAGCTGAGCTCACGGCGGTCACGACGGAGCAGACGGCGAGGTCGGGGACGAGCTGCTGCGGTGGTGACGGCGAAAGGGATCTCCAGCGACGGCTAGGTCGGGCGAGGCTGTTGCGGTGTTTCCGAGGCGAACAAGCGCTCGGGGCTCGGTCTGCTCGATGGAGAGGACGACGACGGAGCTCGTGGACACGGCAGCGCGGCTCGGGGACGACGGTGGACGCGGGTTTCACGGTGGCGCGGCTGCGGCTGCGTCGGTCATGGTGGGGAGAGAGCGAGAGAGAGGCGCAGGGGGGGAATGAGGTGTCTAGGGGGTCGAGGCGACGAAGTGGAGGACGTCCAGGCGTCCAGCGGCTCGAGCGGCAAGCAGCTGGCGCCGTGGCGGGCTCGCGCACGCCGGCGTCACCTTCCTGCCTGCCTGGATGGGACGAAGCAGCTGGCTGGCATGGGCCAGCACAGTGCTGGGCCGCCAGGTGGGCCGGCTGGTGACTTTGCCAGGTAATTTATTTCCTTTTTTTTATTTCTGTTTTCTAATTTCTGCAAGTTTGTGGCTTTTCTAAAAATACCTAGGCACTTTCAAAAATCACCAAACTGCTCATGCCCACTGTATAGAGTATATCCAACATGGAACATTTCAGTTTGGGATTATTTGGACATTTAAAATATTTACTAGCATTTAAATGCCCAAATGCAGGTTACATATGATTTAATTCAATGACCTTATGATGACCTAGAAAAATGTGAACCAGTTTTGGCAGAGGTTCTAACCCAAGACAAAAAATGATGGACATTTTAGAAGGGCATTTCAGGTTCATTGAAAAAGATTTTAGTAAACCCTAGTTGTTTCCAGGGGGGCTGGCGGTTCTATCATCCCCATTTCAAGTTTCTGGAAAAACTTAAACATGATGCAACACTCTAATGCCTGAACTAGCTAGGGTGTGACAACCCACCCCCACTCAAAAGAATCTCGTCCCGAGATTTAGGATCCTCCGGGAAGAAGGTGGGGTACTCAAGTCAAAGACGATCCTCCCTTTCCCAAGTAGCTTCTTTCTCGGAATGGTGTGACCATTGAACCTTGAGAAACTTGATATTCTGGCGTCGAGTGGTACGTTCGGCTTGGTCAAGGATACGAACGGGATATTCTCGATATGTGAGATTATCTCGGAGATCAAGCGTTTCGTGGTCCACTTCACGGATAGGATCCGAGAAGCAACGTGATGAGGACATCAATACCATTGTTACACCCACAGCCCCTGCTTCTATGTATACTGGACCAATTACTAGAGCTCGCGCACGTCAATTAAAATATCAGGTACTTTCGTTTCTTGGTAATGATTCTAAAGTTCATGAGAATATGATGCTGCCTAAATTGGATACATTTGTTTTGCTTACAAATGAAGGGCCTAGCTTGGACAAGAAAGAGGAACCTTGGAGCAAGTTCAAGCATGGAGATGATGGCATGCACAAGGGGAACAAGAACGGAGTTACAAGTGATGATTTCAGGACTTTGAAGCCACCATAATGAGTGCAGGAAGCCTTGGACGAAATATACAAGATGTCACTTCATAAATTTCGTCCAGAGGCTATTATAGGTGCTGCGTCACCTTATTATTGGGCCAGGCCCATGTAATTTCGAAATACTTGAGTATAGGCTGTTTTTAGAGTCCGTATGTGTGGGGAAACAAGAGACAGGGTTGGTTTCGGACCCCTCCTTCAAGGGCCACGAAATCCCCTCCTCTTCCTCCATATATACAGCCCTTAGGGCACCGTTTAGACTTTGGGTTTTGTTTAGATTAAAAGTTCGCCATAGCTGCAACTTCGCGTACTTCGTTTGTGTTCAACGACCAGACCAAGACGTCACAGAACCCCACCTCGATCAATAAAGCTTTCATCTTATATTCGCAATATCCAGATTGCAAATCTTAGTTTCTTGCTTGTTCTTCGTTTGCTTGCAGGAGATAGACCCTCGGGGTCAGGTTGATTGTGCTCCGGCGTGGTCAATAACCTCTCGGAGTTGGTTTAGCGATTGCTAAGGCGCGACGTCCTCGCACGTTCGTAGTCGGATCGTCAAAGTCTACTCCACCAAAAACGATAGATATCATCTCATCGAAAGATCGGGACACCCTCGCCTCTATCAAGTATACTCTTGTTCATAAGGATAAACATATTACTTTGCTTCCTATGACTCCTGATTCTATTTTGAAAGATGATATTAATAGAGCTAGTAAAGCAAAACAGGAGAAAAATAAGAGTGAAAATCAGATTGTGGCAAAAGAATTTGAGCAACAAATGAAGCCTAATAATAAACCATCTAGTGTTGCTTCTGAAATTAAATTGAAAAGTGCATGCTTACTTGCCACCAAATCTGATATTGATGATCTAGATTTCAGCAATTCTGTTTGCTATGCTTTTGTGTGCAAAGAGGCGTTATTTTCATTCGAGGACGTGCCTTCCTCTTTGCCTCCTGCGGTCACTAACATTTTGCAGGAGTTCGCTGACGTCTTTCCACAAGACGTGCCACCGGGATTACCACCTATTCGCGGGATTGAGCATCAGATTGACTTAATTCAGGGTGCTTCGTTGCCAAACCGTGCGCCATACCGTACCAATCCAGAGGAGACGAAGGAGATTATGCGTCAAGTACAGGAGTTGCTCGACAAAGGTTATATACGCGAATCCCTTAGTCCTTGTGCTGTTCCTATTATTCTAGTGCCGAAAAAGGATGGTACATCGCGTATGTGTGTTGATTGTAGAGGCATTAATAATATTACTATTCGTTATCGTCATCCTATTCCTAGACTAGATGATATGCTTGATGAATTGAGTGGCTCTACAATATTCTCCAAAGTTGATTTGCGTAGTGGATACCATCAAATTCGTATGAAATTGGGGGATGAATGGAAAACAGCATTTAAAACAAAGTTTGGATTATATGAGTGGTTAGTCATGCCTTTTGGGTTAACTAATGCACCTAGTACTTTCATGAGATTAATGAACGAAGTTTTACGTGCTTTCATTGGACGATTTGTGGAAGTCTATTTTGATGATATACTGATTTATAGCAGATCTTTGGAGGAACATTTGGAACATTTATGTGCTGTTTTTATTGCTTTACGTGATGCACGTTTGTTTGGTAACCTTGGGAAGTGCACCTTTTGCACCGACCGAGTATCTTTTCTTGGCTATGTTGTTACTCCACAGGGAATTGAAGTTGATAAAGCCAAGATTGAAGCTATTGAGAGTTGGCCACAGCCCAAAACGGTCACTCAAGTGAGGAGTTTTCTTGGACTCGCTGGTTTCTATAGGCGTTTTGTGAGAGATTTCAGCACCATTGCTGCACCTCTCGATGAGCTTACAAAGAAGGATGTGCCTTTTGTTTGGGGTACCTCACAGGAAGAAGCCTTCACGGTATTGAAAGATAAGTTGACACATGCTCCTTTACTCCAACTTCCTGATTTTAATAAGACTTTTGAGCTTGAATGTGATGCTAGTGGAATTGGATTAGGAGGTGTTTTATTACAAGATGGCAAACCTGTTGCATACTTTTCTGAAAAATTGAGTGGGCCTAGTCTGAACTATTCTACTTATGATAAAGAATTATATGCTCTTGTTCGGAC
The DNA here is from genome assembly GCA_011799875.1 of Thinopyrum elongatum. Classification (NCBI taxonomy): domain Eukaryota; kingdom Viridiplantae; phylum Streptophyta; class Magnoliopsida; order Poales; family Poaceae; genus Thinopyrum; species Thinopyrum elongatum. Next base: position 316,606,029 of record CM022298.1, read on the forward strand.
CTTAGAAACATGGCAACATTATTTATGGCCCAAAGAATTTGTTATACATTCTGATCATGAATCTTTGAAACACATTAAAAGTCAAGCAAAACTGAACCGTAGACATGCTAAATGGGTTGAATTTATTGAGACTTTCCCTTATGTCATTAAACACAAGAAGGGTAAAGAAAATATTATTGCTGATGCATTGTCTCGTCGTTATACTATGCTTTCACAACTTGACTTTAAAATATTTGGTTTGGAGACCATCAAAGATCAATATGTGCATGATGCTGAATTTAAAGATGTATTGCAGAATTGTAAGGAAGGGAGAACATGGAACAAGTTCGTCGTTAACGATGGATTTGTGTTTCGTGCTAACAAGCTATGCATTCCAGCTAGCTCCGTTCGTCTTTTGTTGTTGCAGGAGGCGCATGGAGGAGGATTAATGGGACACTTTGGCGTGAAGAAGACGGAGGATATACTTGCTACACATTTCTTTTGGCCAAAGATGAGACGGGATGTTGAGCGTTTTGTTGCTCGCTGCACTACATGTCAAAAAGCTAAGTCACGACTCAATCCTCATGGTTTATATATGCCTTTGCCTGTACCTAGTGTTCCTTGGGAGGATATATCTATGGACTTTGTTTTAGGTTTACCTTGAACAAAGAAGGGGAGGGATAGCATATTTGTTGTCATGGATAGGTTCTCGAAAATGGCACACTTTATACCATGTCATAAAAGCGATGATGCTGTTAATGTTGCTGATTTGTTCTTTCGTGAAATTATACGCTTGCATGGTGTGCCAAATACTATTGTTTCAGATCGTGATACTAAATTTCTTAGCCACTTTTGGAGATGTTTATGGGCTAAGTTGGGGACTAAACTGCTTTTTAGTACTACATGTCACCCCCAAACTGATGGACAAACTGAAGTAGTCAATAGAACATTGTCTACTATGCTTAGGGCTGTTTTGAAGAATAACAAGAAAATGTGGGAAGAATGCTTGCCTCATATTGAATTTGCTTATAATCGTTCATTGCATTCTACTACTAAGATGTGTCCTTTTGAAATTGTGTATGGTTTCCTTCCTAGTGCACCAATTGATTTGTTGCCTCTTCCATCTTCGGAGAAGGTTAATTTTGATGCTAAACAACGTGCTGAATTGATCTTAAAAATGCATGAGTTAACTAAGGAGAACATTGAGCGTATGAATGCTAAATATAAACTTGCTGGAGATAAGGGTAGAAAACATGTTGTGTTTGCACCTGGAGATCTTGTTTGGTTACATTTGCGTAAGGATAGATTTCCTGATTTGCGCAAATCAAAGCTAATGCCACGTGCTGATGGTCCTTTTAAGGTGTTAGAGAAAATAAATGATAATGCATATAAACTTGAGCTGCCTGCAGATTTTGGGGTTAGTCCCACTTTTAACATTGCAGATCTGAAGCCTTATTTGGGTGAGGAAGATGAGCTTCCGTCGAGGACGACTTCATTTCAAGAAGGGGAGGATGATGAGGACATCAATACCATTGTTACACCCACAGCCCCTGCTTCTATACATACTGGACCAATTACTAGAGCTCGCGCACTTCAATTAAAATATCAGGTACTTTCGTTTCTTGGTAATGATTCTAAAGTTCATGAGAATATGATGCTGCCTAAATTGGATACATTTGTTTTGCTTACAAATGAAGGGCCTAGCTTGGACAAGAAAGAGGAACCTTGGAGCAAGTTCAAGCATGGAGATGATGGCATGCACAAGGGGAACAAGAACGGAGTTACAAGTGATGATTTCAGGACTTTGAAGCCACCATAATGAGTGCAGGAAGCCTTGGACGAAATATACAAGATGTCACTTCATAAATTTCGTCCAGAGGCTATTATAGGTGCTGCGTCACCTTATTATTGGGCAAGGCCCATGTAATTTCGAAATACTTGAGTATAGGCTGTTTTTAGAGTCCGTATGTGTGGGGAAACAAGAGATAGGGTTGGTTTCGGACCCCTCCTTCAAGGGCCACGAAATCCCCTCCTTTCCTCCATATATACAGCCCTTAGGGCACCGTTTAGACTTTGGGTTTTGTTTAGATTAAAAGTTCGCCATAGCTGCAACTTCGCGTACTTCGTTTGTGTTCAACGACCAGACCAAGACGTCACAGAACCCCACCTTGATCAATAAAGCTTTCATCTTATATTCGCAATATCCAGATTGCAAATCTTAGTTTCTTGCTTGTTCTTCGTTTGCTTGCAGGAGATAGACCCTCGTGGTCAGGTTGATTGTGCTCCGGCGTGGTCAATAACCTCTCGGAGTTGGTTTAGCGATTGCTAAGGCGCGACGTCCTCGCACGTTCGTAGTCGGATCGTCAAAGTCTACTCCACCAAAAACAATAGCTATCATCTCATCGAAAGATCGGGACACCCTCGCCTCTATCAAGTGGTATCAGATTCCCAGGTTGCTCGGTGAGATTTACAGTTTTTCGTAGTTAGATCGAGTCTGTTCTTCATACCTACAGTCCAGGAAAAAGCCAAAAAAAAAAATTTAGGGTTAGTTCATCATATCCGAACCAATCTGAGCCTTTGCATAATCTTTTCAGGGTTTTTGCTTTGTTGAATTTGCGGTTGCATCGTCGTGTCAAGTTGCTGGTCTTAGCGTCTAGTTCTTTAGAGTTTCGAGTTCTGTTCACAAGTTGTCACGCCGCCGCCGCACCATCATCATCGCCCCTACCATATACCACCACAGCTTATCTGCTATTTCTCTGAGTCCATATACCACCACCGATCCGAGTCCATATACCACCACCGATCCGAGTCCATATACCACCACCAATCCGAGCCAACATATACTACCGTCATATACCATCACCAGTCCGAGTTCCACCATATTCATCTCTGCCACGAGTCCTAGTCCGAGTCCAGTATTTATTCCTTTATTTTAGAGTTCCAGATCACGCGATACTACGAGTCGTGGACAAGTCGGATTCCCCA
>CM022298.1:316613764-316762618 GCA_011799875.1 Thinopyrum elongatum
GGTTTCGGACCCCTCCTTCAAGGGCCACGAAATCCCCTCCTCTTCCTCCATATATACAGCCCTTAGGGCACCGTTTAGACTTTGGGTTTTGTTTAGATTAAAAGTTCGCCATAGCTGCAACTTCGCGTACTTCGTTTGTGTTCAACGACCAGACCAAGACGTCACAGAACCCCACCTTGATCAATAAAGCTTTCATCTTATATTCGCAATATCCAGATTGCAAATCTTAGTTTCTTGCTTGTTCTTCGTTTGCTTGCAGGAGATAGACCCTCGTGGTCAGGTTGATTGTGCTCCGGCGTGGTCAATAACCTCTCGGAGTTGGTTTAGCGATTGCTAAGGCGCGACGTCCTCGCACGTTCGTAGTCGGATCGTCAAAGTCTACTCCACCAAAAACAATAGCTATCATCTCATCGAAAGATCGGGACACCCTCGCCTCTATCACAACGCCTGAGTTGAGAAACGTGGAAGACATCATGAACTCTGGAGAGATGCGGAGGTAGTTCCCATTGGTAGGCAACTTCTCCTCATTTGGCAAGAATGCGAAAGGGTCCAATGTAACGAGGAGCCAATTTACCCTTGATACCGAAATGATGGGTTCCCTTCAGAGGAGTAACCCGAAGGTAAGCCTTCTCGACAACTTCACAAGTCATGAGCTTATGTTTGCGGTCATATTGGCTCTTTTGACGAGATTGGGCTGTTTTCAATTTCTCACGAATAATGCGAACCTGCTCTTCTGCTTCCTGAATCATATCCGGGCCAAAGAGTTGTCTTTCCCCGGTTTCTGACCAGTTAAGAGGCGTTCGGCATTTTCGTCCATAGAGAACTTCGAAAGGGGCTTTGCCCAAGCTAGCTTGATAACTATTGTTATAAGCGAATTCTGCGAATGGAAGACATTTCTCCCAATCCATACCGAAAGAGATGACAGAAGCTTGGAGCATATCTTCCAGAATTTGATTGACTCGTTCTACTTGACCACTTGATTGAGGGTGGAAGGCGGTGCTAAAGGAGAGACGAGTTCCCATAGCATTTTGGAAACTTTCCCAAAATCGAGAGGTGAAAAGACTTCCACGGTCTGAGTTAATCTCCAATGGAACACCATGAAGAGACACTATTCGGGAGATGTACAAATCAGCTAGCTGGCTAGCGGTTATACTCTCACGAACAGGTAGGAAGTGGGCTACTTTGGAAAGACGATCGACAACGACGAAGATAGCATCATTCCCTCTCTTGGTCCTGGGAAACCCGGTAATGAAATCCATACCGATTTTATCCCATTTCCATTCAGGAATAACCAAAGGTTGAAGGGTGCCAGCAAGCCGTTGATGCTCTGCTTTAACACGACGACAGACGTCGCAGTTAGCAATGTATTGAGCGATTTCTCTCTTCATCCTAGTCCACCAAAACCTCTGGCGTAGGTCTTGATACATTTTAGTACTACCGGGATGAATGGTGAGAGGGGATTCATGAGCTTCCTTAAGGATCAATTGCCGTAGCTATTGTTTCTTGGGAACCACTAGACGGTTTTCAAAGAAGACAACACCTCGATCGTCCATAGAGAAACACTTAGCAGCTCCGCTAGCAATGTTCTCCTGGATGCGGGATATGCCCTTATCACGCTTCTGGGCAGCTATGATTTGATCTGTAAGGTTAGGTTTTGCCACCAGGGTGGATAAGAATCCTCGAGGAGCAATGTGAAGGTTAAGCTTGCGAAATTCCTCGTGGAGAAGTGGTTGACTTTGTTGTAACATCAAGTTGTTACGATAAGATTTACGACTTAGCGCATCAGGCATGACATTGGCTTTGCCCGGGGTGTTAGTTATTCCTAAGTCATAATCCGTAGTCAACTCGACCCAACGTCTTTGCCTGAGATTCAAATCCGGTTGGGTGAAGATGTACTTCAAACTTTGGTGATCGGTGTAAATTTCGCAACGATTACCGAGAAGGTAATGTCGCCATGTTTTGAGTGCATGGACCACAGCTGCAAGCTCTAGATCATGTGTGGGATAATTATCCTCATGTGGACCCAACTGTCGAGAAGCGTAGGCAATCACATGACGATCTTGCATGAGTATGCAACCTAGTCCTTGTCGCGAGGCGTCGCAATAGATAACAAAGTCCTTAGAAAAATCTGGTGGCACAAGTACGGGAGCAGATGTCAGGCAACTTTTCAGTTCCTGAAAGCTGAGCTCGCACTGTGGGGTCCACTCGAACTTTTTATCTTTCTTGAGAAGTTCAGTTAGAGGTTTAGCAACCTTGGAGAAATTCTCGACGAAGCGGCGACAATAGCTCGCTAAGCCAAGAAAACTTCGAACTTGCTTGACTGTTTCAGGTGGAGTCCAATTAAGGACGGCTTGAACTCGCTCGGGATTGACAGCAATACCCTTACCGGAGATTACGTGGCCTAGATAGGTCACTTCTGGCAACCAAAATTCACACTTGGAGAATTTGGCATAAAGACGATGCTCTCGAAGTTTCATCAATACTAGCCTTAGATGCTCGGCATGTTCTTCCTCATTCTTGGAGTAGATGAGTATATCATCGAGGTATACCACGACGAATTTATCCAAATACTCCATGAAGATCGAGTTCATTAACCGAGAGAAGGTGGCTGGAGCATTGGTTAAACCGAAGGACATGACGGTGTACTCGTATTGGCCATAACGAGTAACAAAGGCCGTTTTAGGAATGTCCCCGTTCTTGATTTTGATTTGATGGTAGCCCAACCGCAAATCCATTTTGGAAAAGACTGAGGATCGAGCGAGCTGATCATACAGATCGTTGATCCTGGGGAGCAGATACTTGTTCTCGATTGTGACCAAGTTGACAGGTCGGTAATCTACAACCATCCGATCCGTTCCATCCTTCTTCTTGACGAAGAGGACGGGGCAAGCCCATGGAGATGAACTAGGATGGATGAAACCCTTTTTCAAGGACTCATCGAGTTGTTTCTTAAGCTCGGCTAGTTCTAGGGGTGCCATCTTATAGGGTCTTCTAGAGATTGGGACGGTTGCTGGAACAAGGTCTATCACGAACTCGACATCCCTGTCAGGTGGAACACCTGGCAGTTCTTCTGGAAAGACATCCGGGAAGTCGCGGACTACCAGAATATCTTCAAGGTCTGGAAAAGGGTTGGCATTTAGGGAGTAGAGCTGACGCTTAGACACTCGGGTCAAAACATTGACTGTCTTGCCCGATGGATGGGTGAGTTGAACAGTTCTAGAAGAGCAATCAATCCTAGCATAATGGGCTGACATCCAGTCCATACCCAAGATGATGTTTATGTCCGAGGACTTGAGAGCTATCAGTGATGCAAGGAAGACCAATATATCGACAAGAATTTCATTTCCATGGCTTATTCTAGAGGTTTGCCATCTAGAACCAGGGGTTTGAATTGCCATGGAGGTGGGCATGTCACAAAAGGTGGTGTCGTGCAATCGAGCATAGCTCTCAGAGATAAAAGAATGAGATGCTCCAGTATCAAAAAGAACAGTTGCCGGATGGCAGTTAACAAGGAGCGTACCAAGGACGACGTTGGGATCCTCATGAGTTTCTTCAGCTGAGACGTAGTTGACATGGCCACGTGCAGTGGTGGCTGGCTTAGCGTAATATGTCTTTCCCGCTGGCTTGTCACGACCAACGGACTTGCCGGGCTGATTGGGGTTGTTGTTCTGGGGACACTCACTTATGTAATGACCCGTCTCTCCACACTTGGAGCATGTCACAACATTGGGGCGTGGAGCAGCATTAGCAGTGGGGCCACCATAGGCTTTGGACGGTGCAAACTGCTGATTGGGGCGAGGTGCCTCAAAGGATGGCCTCGGAGTGAACCTGGGTGGCAGGGTTGTGTTTGGAATCCACACCCGGCGCTTCTGATGTCCAGAACCGGATGACGAACCAAAGTCACGGGAGTGCTTGCGTGAGGCATCATAATCAGTCTGACCTGTCTCAGCACTGATGGCCTTATTCACCAACTTCTGAAAAGAGGTGCACTCGTGCAGACGAAGATCACGATGAAGCTCGGGGCTAAGTCCCTTGCGGAACCTTGCCTGTTTCTTGGCGTTGGTGGATACCTCTTCAGGAGCATATCGTGCTGGATTTCCAAACTCACGGTTGTATGCATCCACGGTCAGTCTACCTTGGGTGAAATTGCAGAACTCCTCCCTCTTACGATCCATGAGACCTTCCGGGATGTGATGCTCACGGAAAGCCTCACTGAAGTCAGCCCAAGTGGTAATCTGGACAGCCGGGCACATGGCCTCATAGTTTTCCCACCAAAGGCTAGCAGGGCCTTCGAGGTGATAGGCAGCGTAGATAACCTTATCAACTTCGGCTACGTTGGCGAAACGTAGCTTATTGGTGATGCTGCGAAGCCAATCATCCTCATCGAGGGGCTCGACGGAATGATGGAATGTCGGTGGGTACAACTTGATAAAGTCATTGATTGACACCAATTCGTTCCTCTGATGACGTGCAGTATTCTCCTCAATGCGGGCTAGCAAGCGGTTGGTCTCACGCTTGTTTCTTTCTGCCTCTAGCATAACTTCGGCCAGAGAAGGCGGGTGAGGCAGATTCCCATGCCTAGCTGCACTGGCTTCACCCTGCTCTGGGGCAGCAGGGTTGTTGCGGGTATTAACCATCCTAGGAGAGACAAGACAACGGCTTAGACAAGGATGGCAAAATGCTGGCAAGGAAGTGCAGAATGTAATGGACGACATGAAATGTTGAGATGGTCCTTTGCACGACATGGTAATATAGAAACTGCCATATATATACCATCGGTCATACACACCGTACATAGTTTAGTACAAGCCCAGGCTAAAGTACAACTACGGTGAAAGACGTTACATCTCATCGGAGGCATTCCAAGCTCCTATACATTATTTTTCTACACCTTCGGAACGTGATACACACCAAGTCGTATCCCACAAGTCACGCAGGACTGTGGAAAATACAACTGTTACAATACTAGTGAAGCTGCTACCAACTCAGACGCCTCCGTAGTAATCTTCATAGAGATTACCACCATGTCCTGGGAGCTGAACATGATCATCTGGAAACAGTCGGTCCTGTGGAGCTTGCGGTCCAAAAGGACTCGGATGTGGCCTTGGTCCAACAAACGGTGGCAGACGGGGTCCACGGGGAGGGGTGATGCCTCCTACATCACGCCAGTCCATACAATCTGGCAGACCAGACCGCACGGGGTACAAGTCCCTCATGTCCATATACCCAGCCTGCACGGCGGGTGCAAACCGTGTCAGGGAGGCCCAGTGATCAGAACGAGTGTTGAAGAGCTCCATTCACAAGGCACGATTCTCACGGTCCTTGTCCTCAAGCAACTCGGTGGTGGTGCGGATTAGTGAATCCTCATGGATAGAGTCAGTGTAAAGGGCCTGATAGTACCCTTGTGCCCCAGGGAGTGATGCTGGCATATAGCGGAAATCAGTGTTCCGAAGCAAGGCAAGTCTGGCTCGCATGACAGTCATCATCGAATAAGCAGCATCCTGCACGGACATCTCGATGGTAACCCCAAGTCCATATGAGCAATGGAGGGGTTCAGTAGCTCTAGGATAGGAAGGGTATATCCTGACTGTACAAAGGTATTGGCTTTGATTAAGGTCTCGAAACTGCTCTTCGACGGTATACTCTGGATACCATCGATAGCCTGTCTCGATCATCACTCGGACCAGCATGGCCGTGTGACCAGGTACATCGAGGCACCGAGTCAGACGAACCACTTGATTCTGGGTGCGAGTGGCCATCTAGAAACATGAAATAAGGCAAAGGCATTAGAATTTTCTAGGAGAAATCGGACAGCTTAACGGCTGTAAATGCTCAGAAAAAGATTTGAGACATTCACAACAGTTTGCAAGCCACTCAACAACATCATATCAAGGTTCTGGTTCAACTGACAACATACTAGAAGTAGTAGAAACTGAACTGAGGCTTGAAACCAGCAATCCTATAAGTTACTACGGATTAGTAACACGTGAACCTGATAGAGAGAAGAGAGCCTAGTCCTTAACCCACGTAGAAAGAGAAAAGGATGACTCAGATCAGAGGGCATAAGGTAAAGGAGTAAAAAGATCCTTACGTCCCTCCCACACTCAATTCCCCTACATATAACTAAAGCATTTCTAGACTCGACATCGACCAGTTTGGCTCAACGAACCTGCAGGCAGTCCGGCTCTGATACCAACGCTGTCAGGACCCCGATTCTAAGTCACACCGATCTAGCCTGTAACACCTCATATCACTTTGCGGCCTCACGCACGGTATTCCCACGGGTGTCGCCTTACCATGGCCCGGGACCGTTTGCGCCTTTTGGCTCACGTATATGATAGTGTTGCTAGCATCCATATGACAGAGAACCCGGGCCGACATGGCTAGTCGTGAACCCAAAGCGGCGCTAACTTACGGGGACAGGCATACATGAATCAACATCGAGCATGTCGGTCAGCAGCGTGTGAATCCGGGCTGTAGCACTGGGCTAGCAGGACTCCGGGAAACCGGGCTGTAGCAGGCTAGGCAGGACTCCAGATATCACCGCGTGACATTTACCCGAAGGGACAGACACAGGAACGAAGTGAAACACATGCCGGCCAGTCTAAGTGTTCCGGAGCAGCAGTGCTGGGCTAGCAGGACTCCGGTAAACCGGGCTGTAGCGGACTACCAAGGCTCAGTGGAGACACCAGACTACATTTCCCCATAAGAGAGGCTGCCAAGGATAAACAACTAGATAGTCGGATCCCACACATACCAGGCATTTCAATCATACACACAATATGCTCGATATGTGTAAATACAACATGGCATCACAACAAAACTCTACAACTCAAAGTACTTTATTTAAAGGCTCCGGGGAGCCATATATAACATGTTCATACAGATAGGGGTCACACGACCCGACACTCAAATCATACAAACATACAAGCACAAGCGGAAGCAACTAGTCTGAGTACAGACACTAGAAAGAAAGAAGGCTTGACGAAGCCTGTCTATCTACATAGGCCCTTCACGAGCTCAGGTCACCATCTGGGTGGCAAGTCACTCATCAACGTCGAGATCTACATAGAACCCATCGGAGGGGGCGGTGTTCTCATCTGCAACAATTATTAAAGCAACATGAGTACAAAGGTACTCAGCAAGTCTTACAACAGATCCTAATATATATGCACATTCTCAAGAAGGGTGGTGGAGTTATTGCAGCAAGCCAGCTTTGACTCTTGGCTACACTATCCTACGAGACACCACTTGAGAAATTAGCTTTCGCACACGATTCCACTAATCACCATCACAATACTCCACCGTGGATCCTCCCTCGTAATCCTACGAGAGGGCCATCCGCGGTACTCACACTTATCTTGAGTCTTTTAGTAGTAACCATTAACTTTTCTATGAACTGCATAAGCGACCAAGTAGTCCTTTACCGCGGACGCGGCTATTCGAATAGTTTTATACCCTGCAGGGGTGTACTTCATCACACATGTCTCCACCACTTAGCGTCTGCACACGACATGTGCTCGGCAGACTTCAATCGAAAGCCGACGTGGGTGTAGACCACGACCTGACTAACCACACAAGTCTCTAGTCCAGGTTTATCGCCTATTCGGGTTCCATCCGCAAGGAAATCCGGCCGGGGTGTCCTCAACGGCCCCAAACGATGTGTGCAGGGTTCCCGAGACACCAAACGGGCGACTCGGTACACCGGCCACGTGCCTACCGCATCACAGCCCACCCCTAAGGTCAGCGCTGCGCACGGCCTCCAGCAACTACAAACACCAGTAACTACTTGCAACTCCTGGACAGAGGACGAGAGGGGTCAGTAAGTCGAGCGGGGTTATATTTCAGGGCCCAACGTGTGGTAGTAGCTGAATCTTAAATCACGCATACAGATCTCAGTTCTTAAGGGCGGCCTCAATGAAACAACCCACCATGTACTCCTACATGGCCTTCCATCGATACCTTTACCAAATCATGTTCAACACTTCACTCTCATTACCGACACAACCATTCACTCTAGTTCATCACCCTGATGAGCCAGACCTGACACAACTCTAAGCATAGCAGGCATAGCATGGTAGGAAACACAGACTTGGCTCAATCAACTCCTACACCATGCTAGTGGGTTTCATCTAGTTACTGTGGCAATGACAGGTCATGCAGAGGATATGGGTTCAACTACCGCAACACACAGCAGTTTGAAACGCGTTGTCTTAATGCAGTAAACGAGAGCAGAAGCGAGAAGATGGGTTGGTATCGAAATGATCAATGAGGTTGCTTGCCTGACAGAGTGGTAGTGGAATACTTCCCTTCAGTTGGATACTCGTGAATATCCTCGGAGGCAGAACCTACCATGAAGAACACATCGAAACACAATCATCACATGGCAATATGCAACATATGATGCATGCTATGACATGGCAAAATGAGTGTGTTTTGGCTAATGCATCTTAGAACAGGTTGGTTTGAGTTCATTTGAATCAAGGATTCAAATGCAAACCCAAAATAAGAGGTCATATTAGTGCATTAACTTGTTTCATCTAATCAGCAAGGTTAAAGTGTTCTGACATGCATAAAACTAGTACAGATGGAAAGATTGGATTTTTCTGATCCAAATTCATATATAATTTGTTTGATTTGGAGCTACAGATTAATTTCTATGAATTTTTGAAGTTTGTAGAATTTTCTGGAATTTCCTGAATAAAAATAAATCCAGAGAAATACTTATTGCGTCAGGATGACGTCAGCAGTCAACGGGGCCGGTCCAGGTCAAACTTGGCCAGTGGGTCCCGCGTGTCAGTCTCATTAGTCTAACTAATTTTTTGTTTAGTCCTAATCCTAAGTTAATTAGCAGGCGGGTCCCACCTGTCATAGACCCAGGGGGGTCAAACTGGGTCAGCGGGGTCAAACCCGCCAGCGTTTAGCCGCCGGCGAGGCCAGACACGGCGGCGCAGTGCGGGATTCGTGCTCTGGCGACCAAAACGACGGCGGAGCACATCTACGTGATGCGGGGAGTGAGCCGCGTCGAGTGGTGGCAGTGGGTGGAGCTGGGGTGGCCGGAAACGACGCCGGCGACGAGCTGTGCGGCTGCCAGAGTTCGGGCGAGCTCGGGCTCGTCGCTAGGGGGCACGGCGAGGTGCGTGGAGTGGTTCTGTGGACTCCTGCGAGTGCGGCGAAGACGATGGCATGCTCGGAATCGAGCCAACGTGGCTGTGGCCACGACGGCGACATGCTGAGGCTGCGGCGGGTACGGCCGAGCTCGGTGCAGTCGATGCAGGGCTCGAGAGCGAGAACGGAAAGGATGGGGAGGTAGCTGAGCTCACGGCGGTCACGACGGAGCAGACGGCGAGGTCGGGGACGAGCTGCTGTGGTGGTGACGGCGAAAGGGATCTCCGGCGACGGCAAGGTCGGGCGAGGCTGTTGCGGTGGTTCCGAGGCGAACAAGCGCTCGGGGCTCGGTCTGCTCGATGGAGAGGACGACGACGGAGCTCGTGGACACGGCAGCGCGGCTCGGGGACGACGGTGGACGCGGGTTTCACGGTGGCGCGGCTGCGGCTGCGTCGGTCATGGTGGGGAGAGAGCGAGAGAGAGGCGCAGGGGGGGAATGAGGTGTCTAGGGGGTCGAGGCGACGACGTGGAGGACGTCCAGCGGCCCGAGCGGCAAGCAGCTGGCGCCGTGGCGGGCTCGCGCACGCCGGCGTCACCTCCCTGCCTGCCTGGCGGGGACGAAGCAGCTGGCAGGCATGGGCCAGCACAGTGCTGGGCCGCCAGGTGGGCCGGCTGGTGACTTTGCCAGGTAAGTTTATTTCCTTTTTTTATTTCTGTTTTCTAATTTCTGCAAGTTTGTGGCTTTTCTAAAAATACCTAGGCAATTTCAAAAATCACCAAACTGCTCATGCCCACTGTATAGAGTATATCCAACATGGAACATTTCAGTTTGGGATTATTTCGACATTTAAAATATTTACTAGCATTTAAATGCCCAAATGCAGGTTACATATGATTTAATTCAATGACCTTATGATGACCTAGAAAAATGTGAACCAGTTTTGGCAGAGGTTCTAACCCAAGACAAAAAATGATGGACATTTTAGAAGGGCATTTCAGGTTCATTGAAAAAGATTTTAGTAAACCCTAGTTGTTTCCAGGGGGGGCTGGGGGTTCTACCATCCCCATTTCAAGTTTCTGGAAAAACTTAAACATGATGCAACACTCTAATGCCTAAACTAGCTAGGGTGTGACACGAGTCGAGGCGGACATCGTCGCGGTAGCGACGACGGACGCCGAGACCAGCACATGACAACACTGCCACCCTGTCTATCTTAGGGTCACGCGAGTCGAGGCAAGTCGAGGCGGACGTCATCGTGGTAGCAACGACAAACATCGAGACTAGCACGTGACACCACAGCAACCCTGTCAACCTTTGGGTCACGCGTGTCGAGGCGGACATCGTCATGGTAGCGACGATGGACGCCAAGATGAGCACGTGACACCACTGCCACCCTGTCTATCTTAGGGTCACGTGATTCGAGGCAGACATCATCATGGTAGCGATGATGGACGCCGAGACGAGCATGTGACACCACTGCCACCCTGTCTTAGCGTAACGCGAGTTGAGGCGGACATCATCGCGGTAGCGACAACGGACGCCGAGACGAGCATGTGACACCACTGCCACTCTATCTTATCGTTATGCGAGTCAAGACAGACGTCGTCGCGGTAGCAACGACGGACGCCGAGACGAGCATGTGACACCACTGCCACCCTGTCTATCTTAGGGTTACGTGAGTCGAGGCGGACGTCGTCGCGGTAGCGACGACGAACGCTGAGACGAGCACGTGACACCACCGCCATCCTGTCTATCTTAGGTTCACGCGATTCGAGGCGAGTCGAGGCGGAAGTCGTCGCGGTAGCGACGACGGACACCGAGACGAGCACGTGCACCACTGCCACCCTGCCTTTCTTAGGGTTACGCGAGTCGAGACGAGCACGTGACACCCCTGCCACCCTGTCTATCTTAGGGTAACGTGTGTCGAGGCGGACGTCGCGGTAGCGACGACGGACGCCGAGACGAGCACGTGACACCACTTCCACCCTGTCTTAGCGTAACGCGAGTCAAGGCGGACGTCGTCGCGGTAGCGACGACGGACGCCGAGACTAGCACGTGACACCCCTGCCACCCTGTCTATCTTAGGGTCACGTGAGTCGAGATGGACGTCATCGCGATAGCGACGACGGACGACGAGACGAGCACGTGACACCACTGCCACCCTGTCTTAGTGTAACGTGAGTCGAGGCGGACGTCGTCGCGGTAGCGACGACCGACGCCGAGACGAGCATGTGACACCACTACCACACTGTCTTAGCGTAACGCGAGTCAAGGTGGACGTGGTCGCGGTAGCGACGACGGACGCCGAGACAAGCACGTGACACCACTGCCTCCCTGTCTATCTTAGGGTCATGAGAGTCGAGGTGGACGTCTTCGCGGCAGCAATGGCGGATGCCGACATGTGCACGTGACACCACTGCCACCCTGTTTATCTTAGGGTTACGCGAGTTGAGGTGGACATCATCGCGGTAGCAACAACGGACGCCGAGACTAGCACGTGACACCACTGCCACCCTGTCTATCTTAGGGTCACGTGATCCAAGGCAGACGTCGTCGCGGTAGCGATGATGAACGCCGAGACGAGCACGTGACACCAGTGCCACCCAGTCTATCGTAGGGTGACGTGAGTCGAGGCGGACGCCGTCGTGGTAGCGACGACGAACGCCAAGAAAAGCACGTGACGCCACTGCCAAGCCTGTCTGTCTTAGGGTCACGCGAGTCGAGGCGAGTCGAGGCGGACGTTGTCGTGGTAGCGACGATGGACGCCGAGACGAGCACGTGACACAACTGCCACCCTGTCAATCTTATGGTTATGCGAGTCAAGGCGGTCGTCGTCGCTACAGCGACGACGGACACCGAAATGAGTACGTGACACCACTGCACCCTGTCTATCTTAGGGTTACGCGAGTTGAGGCGGACGTCGCCGCGGTAGCAATGACGGACGCTGAGACAAGCATGTGACACCACTTCCACACTGTCTTTGCGTAATGCTAGTCGAGGCGGACGTCATTGCGGTAGCGATGACGGACACCGAGACGAGCAGGTGACACCACTGCCACCCTATGTTAGCTTAATGGGAGTCGAGGTGGAAGTCGTCCGGTAGCAACGACGAACGCCGAGACAAGCACGTGACACCACTGCCACCCTATCTATCTTAGGGTCAGATGAGTCGTGGCGAGTCGAGGCTAACGTCGTCGCGATAGCGACGACGACGGACGCTGAGACGAGCACGTGACACCACTGCCACCCTGTCTAGCTTAGGGTTACGTGAGTCGAGGCGGACATTGTCGCGGTAGCGACGATGGATGCCGAGACGAGCACGTGACACCACTGCCACCCTGTCTATCTTAGATTCATGCGAGTCGAGGCGGACATCGTCGTGGTAGCGACGATAGACACCGAGACAAGCATGTGACACCACAGCCACCCAGTCTATCTTAGTGTTACGCGAGTCGAGGCGAGTCGATGCGGACGTCATCGCGGTAGCAACGACGGACGCCGAGACGAGCACGTGACACCACTGCAACCCTGTCTATCTTAGGGTCACCTGAGTCGAGATGGACGTCATCGCGGTAGCGACGACGGACGACGAGACGAGCATGTGACACCAGTGCCACCCTGTCTTAGCATAACGCGAGTCGAGGCGGATGTCGTCGCGGTAGCGACGACGGACGCCGAGACGAGCATGTGACACCACTACCACACTGTCTTAGCGTAACGCGAGTCAAGGTGGACGTGGTCGCGGTAGCGACGACGGACACCGAGACGAGCACGTGACACCCCTGCCACCCTGTCTATCTTAGGGTCACGAGAGTCAAGGTGGACATCATCGCGGTACCAACGGCGGATGCCGACACGTGCACGTGACACCACTGCCACCCTGTTTATCTTAGGGTTACGCGAGTTGAGGTGGACATCATCACGGTAGCAACAACGGACGCAGAGACTAGCACGTGACACCACTGCCACCCTCTCTATCTTAGGGTCACGTGATCCGAGGCGGACGTCGTCGCGGTAGCGACGACGGACGCCGAGACGAGCACGTGACACCACTGCCACCCAGTCTATCGTAGGGTGACGTGAGTCGAGGCGAGTCGAGGCGGACGCCGTCGCGGTAGTGACGACGAACGGCGAGACAAGCACGTGACACCACTGCCAACCCTGTCTATCTTAGGGTCAAGCGAGTCGAGGCGAGTCGAGGCGGACGTCATCGCGGTAGCGACGAGGGACGCCAAGACGAGCACGTGACACCACTACCACCCTGTCTATATTAGGGTCACGCGAGTCAAGGCGAGTCGAGGCGGACGTCATCATGGTAGCGACGACGGACGCCGAGACGAGCACATGACACAACTGCCACCCTGTCAATCTTATGGTTATGCGAGTCGAGGCGGTCGTCGTCTCTACCGCGACGACGGACACCGAGACGAGTACGTGACACCACTGCACCCTGTCTATCTTAGGGTTACGCGAGTCGAGGCGGACGTCTTCGCGGTAGCAACGACGGACGCTGAGACAAGCACGTGACACCACTTCCACACTGTCTTAGCGTAACGCTAGTCGAGGCGGACGTCATCACGGTGGCGATGACGGACACCGAGACGAGCAGGTGACACCACTGCCACCCTGTGTTAGCGTAATGGGAGTCGAGGTGGATGTCTTCCGGTAGCAACGACGAACACCGAGACAAGCACGTGACACCACTGCCATCCTGTCTATCTTAGGGTCACATGAGTCGTGGCGAGTCGAGGCTAACATCGTTGCGATAGCGACGACAGACGATGAGACAAGCACGTGACACCACTCCCACCCTGTCTATCTTAGGGTTACGCGAGTCGAGGCGGACGTTGTCGCAATAGCGACGATGGATGCCGAGACGAGCATGTGACACCACTCCCAAACTGTTTATCTTAGATTCACGCGAGTCGAGGCGGACATCGTTGCGGTAGCGATGACAAACGCCGAGACTAGCACGTGACACCACTGCCACCCAGTCTATCTTAGGGTCACGTGAGTCGAGCGAGACGTCGTCGCGGTAGCGACAGACACCGAGACAAGCACGTGACACCACAGCCACCCAGTCTATCTCAGTGTTACGAGAGTCGACGCGAGTCGATGCGGACGTCATCGCGGTAGCGACGACGGACACCGAGACGAGCACATGACACCACTGCCACCCTGTCTATCTTAGGGTCACGAGCTTTGAGGCGAGTTGAGGCGGACGTCGTCGCGGAAGCAACGATGGACGCCGAGACTAGCACGTGACACCACTGCCACCGTGTCTATCTTAGGGTCAGGCGAGTCGAGGCGGACATCGTCGCGGTAGCAATGATGGACGCTGAGACGAGCACATGACACCACTGCCACCCTGTCAATCTTAGGGTCACGTGAATCGAGGCGGACATCGTCGCGGTAGCGACGATGGACGCCGAGACAAGCAGGTGACACCACTGCCACCCTGTCTTAGCGTAACGCGAGTCGACGCGGACATCGTCGCGGTAGCGACAACGGACGTCGAGATGAGAACGTGACACCAGTGCCACCCAGTCTATCTTAGGGTTACGCGAGTCGAGGCGGACATCATGGCGGTACGAACGGCGGACACCTAGACGAGCACGTGACACCACTACCACCCTGTCTTAGCGTAACGACAGTCGAGGCGGACGTGGTCGCGGTAGTGACGACGGACGCCGAGACGAGCATGTGACACCACTGCCACTCTGTATTATCGTTACGCGAGTCGAGGTGGAAGTCGTCACGGTAGCAACGACGGACGCCGAGAAGTGCACGTGACACCACTGTCACCCTGTGTTAGCGTAACACGAGTCAAGGCGGACGTCGTCATGGTAGCAACGACGGACGCCGAGACGAGCACGTGACACCACTGCCACCCTGTCTTAGCGTAACGCGAGTCAAGGCGGACGTCGTCGTGGTAGCGATGACGGACGCCGAGACTAGCACGTGACACCACTGCCACCCTGTTTATCTTAGGGTTACGCGAGTCGAGGCATACATCGTTGCGGTAGCAACAACGGACGCCGAGACGAGCACGTGACACCACTGCCACACTGTCTATCTTAGGGTCACGTGATTTGAGGCGAGTCGAGGCGGACGTCATCGCGGTAGCAACGATGGACGCCGATACGAGCAGGTGACACCACTGCCACCCAGTCTATCATAGGGTTACGCGAGTCGAGGCAGATGTCATCGCGGTAGCGACGACAGACGCCGAGACAAGCACGTGACACCACTGCCAGCCAGTCCATCTTAGGGTTACGCGAGTCGATGCAGACGTCGTCGCGGTAGCTGTGACGGACGCCGAGACGAGCACGTGACACCACTGCCACACTGTCCATGTTAGGGTCACGCGATTTGAGGCGAGTCGAGGCGGACGTCATCGCGGTAGCAACGATGGACGCCGATACAAGCAGGTGACACCACTGCCACCCTGTCTATCTTAGGGTTACGCGAGTCGAGGCAGACGTCATCGCGGTAGCGACGACAGACGCCGAGACGAGCACGTGATACCACTGCCAGCCAGTCCATCTTAGGGTTACGCGAGTCGACGCAGACATCATCGCGTTAGCGATGACGGACGCCGAGACTAGCACGTGACACCACTGCCACCCTGTCTTAGCATAACACGAGTCAAGGCGGACGTCGTCGTGGTAGCGATGACGGACGCCGAGACTAGCACGTGACACCACTGCCACCCTGTCTATCTTAGGGTCATGTGCGTCGAGGCGGATGTCATCGCGCTAGCGACGGCGGACGCCGACACAAGCACGTGACACCACTGCCACCCTGTTTATCTTAGGGTTACGCGAGTCGAGGCGTACATCGTTGCGGTAGCAACAACGGACGCCGAGACGAGCACGTGGCACCACTGCCACACTGTCTATCTTAGGGTCACGCGATTTGAGGCGAGTCAAGGCGGACGTCATCGCGGTAGCAACGATGGACGCCGATACGAGAAGGTGACACCACTGCCACCCTGTCTATCTTAAGGTTACGTGAGTCGAGGCAGACGTCATCGCGGTAGCGACGACAGACGCCGAGACGAGCACGTGACACCACTGCCAGCCAGTCTATCTTAGGGTTACGCGAGTCGATGCAGACGTCGTCGCGGTAGCGATGACGGACGCCGAGACGAGCACGTGACACCACTGCCACACTGTCTATCTTAGGGTCACGTGATTTGAGGCGAGTCGAGGCGGACGTCATCGCGGTAGCAACGATGGACGCCGATACGAGCAGGTGACACCACTGCCACCCTGTCTATCTTAGGGTTACGCGAGTCGAGGCAGACGTCATCGCGGTAGCGACGACAGACGCCGAGACGAGCACGTGACACCACTGCCAGCCAGTCCATCTTAGGGTTACGTGAGTCGATGCAGGCATCATCGCGGTAGCGATGACGGACGCCGAGACTAGCACGTGACACCACTGCCACCCTATCTATGTTAGGGTCACGCGAGTCGAGGCGGACATCATCGCGGTAGCGCCACGACGACATCCGCCGAGACGAGCATGTGACACCACGCGAGTCAAGGTGGACATCATCACGGTAGCAATGATGGATGACCAGAAGAGCCCGTGACAGCACTGCCACCCTGTCTTAGCGTAACGCGAGTCGAGGCGGACGTCGTCGCGGTAGCGACGACGGACGCCGAGACGAGCACTGGACACCACTTCCACACTGCCTTAGCGTAACACGAGTAAAGGTGGACGTTATCGCGGTAGCGACAACGGATGCCAAGACGAGCACGTGACACCACTGCCACCATGTCTATCTTAGGGTCACGAGAGCCTAGGCTGACGTCATCGCAGTTGCGACGGCGGACGCCGACACGAGCACGTGACACCACTGCCACCCTGTTTATCTTAGGGTTACGCGAGTCAAGGCGGACATCGTCGCCGTAGCAACAACGGACGCCGAGATGAGCATATGACACCACGGCCACACTGTCTTAGCTTAACGCGAGTCGAGGCGGACGTCGTCGCGGTAGAGACGACGGACGCCGAGACGAGAACATGGCACCACTACCACCCTGTCTATCTTAGGGTCACGCGATTTGAGGCGAGTCGAGGCAGACGTCGTCGCGCTAGCGACGATGTACTCCGAGACGAGCACGTGACACCACTGCCACCCTGTCTATCTTAGGGTTACATGAGTCGAGGCAGACGTTGTCGCGGTAGCGATGATGGACACCGAGACGGGCACGTGACACCTCTGCCACCCTGTCTTAGCAAAACATGAGTCGAGGCGGATGTCGTCGCGGTAGCGACGACGGATGCCGAGACGAGCATGTGACACCACTGCCACCCTGTCTTAGCATAACGTGAGACGAGGCAGACGTCATCGCGGTAGCGACGACGTACGACGAGACGAGCACGTGACACCACTGCCACCCTATCTATCTGAGGGTTACGCGAGTCGATGCGGACATCATCGCGGTAGCGGTGATGGACGCTGAGACGAGCACGTGACACCACTACTACCCTGTGTATCTTTGGGTTACGCGAGTCGAGGAGGATGTGGTCGCGGTAGCGACGACGGACATCGAGACGACCACGTGAGACCACTGCCACCCTGTCTATCTTATGGTTACGTGAGTTGAGGTGAGTCGAGGCAGACGTCGTCGCGGCAGCGACGACGGACACCGAGACGAGCACGTGACACAACTGCCACCCTATCTATCTTATGGTTACACGAGTCGAGGCGGTCATCGTCGCGGTAGCGATGATGGATGCCGAGACGAGCACGTGACAGAACTGCCACCCAGTCTATCTTAGGGTTACGCGAGTCGAGACGGACGCCGAGACGAGCACGTGAGACCACTGCCACCCTGTCTATCTTATGGTTACGCGAGTCGAGGCGAGTCGAGGCGGACGTCATCGCGGTAGCGACGACGGACGCCGAAACGAGCACGTGACACAACTGCCACCCTGTCTATCTTATGGTTACGCGAGTCAAGGCGGTCGTCATCGCAGTAGCGACGACGGACGCGGAGACGAGTACCTGACACCACTTCACCCTGTCTATCTTAGAGTTACATGAGTCGAGGCGGTCGTCATCGCGGTAGCGACGACGGACGCCGAGACGAGCATGTGACACCACTGCCACCCTGTCTAACTTACGTTGTCGCGGTAGCGATGACGGACGCCGATACTAGCACGTGACGCCACTCCCACCCTGTCTATCTTAGGGTCACGCGAGTCGAGGCAGACGTCGTCGCGGTAGCGACGACGGACGCCGAGACGAGCACGTGACACCACTGCCACCCAGTCTATCTTATGGTTACGCGAGTCAAGGCAGACGTCGTCGCGGTAGCAACGATGGACGCCGAGACGAGCCCGTGACACCACTGCCACCCTGTCTTAGTGTAACGCGATTCGAGGCGGACGTCGTTGCGGTAGCGACGACGGACGCCAAGACGAGCACGTGACACCACTTCCACACAACCTTAGCGTAACACGAGTCAAGGTGGACATTGTCACGGTAGCGACAACGGATGCCGAGACGAGGACGTGACACCACTGCCACCATGTCTATCTTAGGGTCACGAGAGTCGAGGCGGATGTCATCGCGGTTGCGACGGCGGACCCCGACAAGAGCACGTGACACCACTGCCACCCTGTTTATCTTAGGGTTACGCGAGTCAAGGTGGACATCGTCGCCGTAGCAACAACGGACGCCGAGATGAGCATATGACACCACGGCCACACTGTCTTAGCTTAACGCGAGTCGTGGCAGACGTCGTCGCGGTGGAGATGAGGGACGCCGAGACGAGAACGTGGCACCACTACCACCCTGTCTATCTTAGGGTCACGCGATTTGAGGAGAGTCGAGGCGGACGTTGTTGCGCTAGAGACGATGGACGCCGAGACGAGCACGTGAAACCACTGCCACCCTGTCTATCTTAGGGTTACGCGAGTCGAGGTAGACGTTGTCGCGGTAGCGATGATGGACACCGAGACGAGCATGTGACACCACAGCCACCCTGTCTTAGCATAACGCGAGTCGAGGCGGACGTCACCGCTGTAGCGACGATGTACGCCGAGACGAGCACGTGACACCACTGCCACCCTATATATCTGAGGGTTACGCGAGTCGATGCAGACTTCATCGCGGTAGCGACGACGGACGCTGAGACAAGCACGTGACACCACTGCTACCCTGTCTATCTTAGGTTTACGCGAGTCGAGGAGGACGTGGTCGCGGTAGCGACGACGAATGCCGAGATGAGCACGTGAGACCACTGCCACCCTGTCTATCTTATGGTCACGCGAGTCAAGGCGGACGTCGTCGCGGTAGCGACGACGGACGCCGAGACGAGCACGTGACACCACTGCCTCCCTGTCTATCTTATGGTTACGCGAGTCGAGGCGGTCGTCATTGCGGTAGCGACGACGGACGCCGAGACGAGTACCTGACACCACTTCACCCTGTCTATCTTAGAGTTACGCAAGTCGAGGCGGTCGTCGTCGCGGTAGCGACGACGGACGCTGAGACGACGGACGCCGAGACGAGCACGTGACACAACTGCCAACCAGTCTATCTTAGGGTCACGCGAGTCGAGACGGACGCCGAGACGAGCACGTGAGACCACTGCCACACTGTCTATCTTATGGTTACGCGAGTCGAGGCGAGTCGAGGCGGACGTCGTCACGGTAGCGACGACGGACGCCGAGACGAGCACGTGACACAACTGCCACCCTGTCTATCTTATGGTTACGCGAGCCGAGGCGGTCGTCGTCGTGGTAGCGACGACGAAAGCCGAGACGAGTACCTGACACCACTTCACCGTGTCTATCTTAGAGTTACGTGAGTCGAGGAAGTCGTCGTCGCGGTAGCCACGACGGATGCCGAGACAAGCACGTGACACCACTGCCACCCTGTCTAACTTACTGTCACACGAGTCGAGGAGGACGTCGTCATTGTAGCAACGACGGACGGCGAGACTAGCACGTGACGCCACTCCCACACTGTCTATCTTAGGGTCATGGGAGTTGAGGGGGACGTCGTCGCGGTAGCGACAACGGACGCCGAGACGAGCACGTGACACCACTGCCACCCAGTCTATGTTAGGGTTACGCGAGGCGACGACGGACGTCGAGATGAGCACGTGACACCACTGCCACCTTGTCTTAGCGTAACGTGAGTGGAGGCGGACGTCATCGCGGTAGCTACGACGGATGCCAAGACGAGCACGTGAAACAACCGCAACATTGTCTTCGCTTAACACGAGTCAAGGCGGACGTTGTCGCGGTAGCGACGACGGACGCCGAGACGAGCAGGTGACACCACTGCGGCCCTGTCTATCTTAGGGTCACGTGAGTCGAGGCGGACATCGTCGCGGTAGCGACGACGGACGCCGAGATGAGCAGGTGACACAATTGCCACCCTGTCTATGTTAGGGTCATGAGACTCGAGCGGACGTCATCGTGGTAGCGACGGCAAACGCCGACACGAGCACGTGACACCACTGCCACCCTGTTTATCTTAGGGTTACGCTAGTCGAGGCAAACGTCGTCGCGTAACACGAGTCCGCTGAGACGAGCACGTGACACCACTGCCACCCTGTGTTAGCGTAACGCGAGTCAAGGCGGACATCATCACGGTAGCGACGACGGACGCCGAGACGAGCACGTGACACCACTGCCACCCTGTCTATCTTAGGGTCACGCGAGTCGAGGCAGACGTCGTCACGGTAGCGACGACGGACGCCGAGACGAGCACTTGACACCACTGCCACCCAGTCTATCTTAGGGTTATGCGAGTTGAGGCGAGTCGAGGCGGACGTCCTCGCGGTAGTGACGATGGACGCCGAGACGAGCACGTGACACCACTGCCACCCTGTCTATTTTTGGGTCACGCGAGTCGAGCCGGACGTCGTCGCGGTTGCGACGACGGACGCCAAAACGAGCACGTGACACCACTGCCACCCAGTCTATTTTAGGGTTACGCGAGTCAAGGCAGACGTCGTCGCGGTAGCGAGGATGGACGCCCAGACAAGCACGTGACACCACTGCCACCCTGTCTATCTTAGGGTCATGCGAGTCGAGGCGGACGTCGTCGTGGTAGTGACGACGGATGCCAAGACGAGCACGTGACACCACAGCCAACCTATCTATCTTAGGGTCACGCGAGTCGAGGCGGACGTCGTCGCGGTAGCGATGACGAATGCCGACCACTACCACCGTGTCTATCTTAGGGTTACGCGAGTCGAGGCGGACACCGAGACGAGCACGTGACACCACTGCCACCGTGTTTTCGCGTAACACGAGTCCAGGCGGACGTCGTTGCGGTAGCGACGACGGACACCGAGACGAGCACGTGACACCGCTGCCATACTGTGTATCTTAGGGTCACGCGATTCGAGGCGAGTTGAAGCGAACATCGTCGCGGTAGCTACGACAGACGCCGAACGAGCACGTGACACCACTGCCACCCTGTCTATTTTAGGGTTACGCGAGTCGAGGCGGACGTCGTTACGGTAGAGATGATGGTCGCCAAGACGAGCACGTGACACCCCTGCCACCCTATATATCTTAGGCTTATGCATGTCGAGGCGGACGTCATCGCGGTAGCGATGATGAACACCGAAACGAGCACGTGACACCACTGCCACACTGAGTTAGCGTAACACGAGTCAAGGCGGACGTCGTCGTGGTAACGACGACGGACGCCGAGACGAGCACATGACACCACTGCCACCCAGTCTATCTTTGGGTCACGCGAGTCGAGGCGGATGTCGTTGCGGTAGCGACGACGAACGCCGAGACGAGCACGTGACTCCACTGCCACCCAGTCTATCTTAGGGTTACGCGAGTCGAGGCAGATGTCGTCGTGGTAGCGATGATGGACGCCCAGACGAGCATGTGACACCACTGACACCCTGTGTATCTTAGGGTCACGCGAGTCGAGGCGGACGTCGTCGTGGTAGTGACGACGGATGCCCGGACGAGCACATGACACCACTGCCACGCTGTCTATCTTAGGGTCACGTGAGTCGAGGCGAACGTCGTCGCGGTAGCTACGACGGATGCCGAGACGAGCACGTGACACCATTGCCACCCTGTCTATCTTAGGGTCACGCGAGTCGAGGCGGACATCATCGCGGTAGCGACGATGGACGGCGAGACGAGCATGTGACGACACTACCACCGTGTCTATCTTAGGGTCACGAGAGTCGAGCGGACGTCGTCGCGGTAGCGACAACGGACGCCGACATGAGTACGTGACACCACTACCGTGCTGTTTATCTTAGGGTTACGCGAGTCGAGGCGGACACCGAGATGAGCACGTGACACCACTGCCACCGTGTTTTAGCGTAACACGAGTCTAGGCGGACGTCATCGCGGAAGCGACGACGGACGCCGAGACGAGCACGTGACACCACTGCCATACTGTCTATCTTAGGGTCACGTGATTCGAGGCGAGTCGAGGCGGACATCGTCGCGGTAGCTACGACGAACGCCAAGACGAGCACGTAACACCACCGCCACCCTGTCTATCTTAGGGTTACGCGAGTCGAGGTGGACGTCGTTGCAGTAGCGACGATGGACGCCAAGACAAGCACGTGACACCCCTACCACCCTATATATCTTAGGGTTACGTTTGTCGAGGCGGACGTCATCGCGGTAGCGATGATTGACACCGAGACGAGCACGTGACACCACTGCCACACTGTGTTTGCGTAACGCGAGTCAAGGCGGACGTCATCATGGTAGTGACGATGGATGCCGAGACGAGCACGTGATACCACTGTCACCCTGTCTTAGTGTAACGCGAGTCGAGGCGGACGTCTTCGCGGTAACGACGACGGACGCCGAGGCGAGCACGTGACATCACAGCCACCCAGTCTATCTTAGGATCATGCGAGTCGAGCCGGACGTCGTCGCGGTAGCGAGGACGGACGCCGAGACGAGCACGTGACACCACTACCACCCAGTCTATCTTAGGGTCACGTGACTCGAGATAGACGTCGTCGCGGTAGCGATGATGGACGCCCAGACGAGCACGTGACACCACTGCCGCCCTGTCTATCTTAGGGTCACGCGAGTCGAGGCGGAAGTCGTCGCGGTAGTGACGACGGACGCCCAGACGACCACGTGTCACCACTGCCACCTTGTCTATCTTAGGGTCACGCGAGTCGAGGCGGATATCATCGCGGTAGCGATGATGGACGCCGAGACGAGCACCTGACAACACTGCCACCCTGTCTATCTTAGGGTCATGAGAGTCGAGCGGACGTCGTCGCGGTAGCGACGGCGGACGACGACACGAGCACATGACACCACTGCCATGCTGTTTATCTTAGGGTTACGCGAGTCCAGGCGGACACCGAGACGAGCACGTGACACCACTGCCACCCAGTCTATCTTAGGGTCATGCGAGTCGAGGCGGATGTCATTGCGGTAGCGATGACGAACGCCGAGACGAGCACGTGACACCACGGCCACCCAGTCTACCTAAGGATTACGCGAGTCGAGGCAAACATCGTCGTGGTAGCGATGATGGACGCCCAGACGAGCACGTGACACCACTGACACCCTGTCTATCTTAGGGTCACGCGAGTCGAGGCGGACATCGTCGTGGTAGTGATGACGGACGCCCAGACAAGCACGTGACACCACTGCCACCCTGTCTATCTTAGGGTCACGCGAGTCGAGGCAGATGTCGTCGCGGTAGTGACGACGGATGCCGAGACGAGCACGTGACACCACTGCCACCCTGTCTATCTTAGGGTCACGCGAGTCGAGGCGGACATCATCGCGGTAGCGACGACGGACGGCGAGACGAGC
Organism: Thinopyrum elongatum; assembly: GCA_011799875.1. Taxonomy (NCBI): domain Eukaryota; kingdom Viridiplantae; phylum Streptophyta; class Magnoliopsida; order Poales; family Poaceae; genus Thinopyrum; species Thinopyrum elongatum. The sequence goes on from CM022298.1 coordinate 316,637,685, forward strand.
ATGTGACAAAACTGCCACCCTGTCTATCTTAGGGTCACGAGAGTCGAGCGGACGTCGTCGCGGTAGCGACGGCGGACGCCAACACGAGCACGTGACACCACTGCCATGCTGTTTATCTTAGGGTTACGCGAGTCAAGGCGGACACCGAGACAAGCACGTGACACCACTGCCACCGTGTTTTAGCGTAACACGAGTCTAGGCGGACGTCATCGCGGTAGCGACGATGGACGCCAAGACGAGCACGTGACACCACTGCCATACTGTCTATCTTAGGGTCACGTGATTCAAGGCGGAAGTCGTCGTGGTAGCTACGACGAACGCCGAGATGAGCACGTGACACCACCGCCACCCTGTCTTTCTTAGGGTTACGCGAGTCGAGGTGGACGTCATTGCAGTAGCGATGATGGATGCCAAGACGAGCACGTGACACCCCTACCACCCTATATATCTTAGGGTTACGCGTGTCGAGGCGGACGTCATCGCGGTAGCGATGATTGACACCGAGACGAGCACGTGACACCACTACCACATTGTGTTTGCGTAACGCGAGTCAAGGCGGACGTCATCATGGTAGCGACTAAGGATGCCGAGACGAGCACGTGACACCACTGTCACCCTGTCTTAGCGTAACGCGAGTCGAGGCGGACGTCTTCGCGGTAACGACGACGGACGCCGAGACGAGCACGTGACACCACTGCCACCCAGTCTATCTTAGGGTCACGCGAGTCGAGCCGGAGATCGTCGCGGTAGCGACGACGGACACCGAGACGAGCACGTGACACCACTACCACCCAGTCTATCTTAGGGTCACGTGACTCGAGGCAGACGTCATCGCGGTAGCGATGATGGACGCCCAGACGAGCACGTGACACCACTGCCGCCCTGTCTATCTTAGGGTCATGCGAGTCGAGGCGGAAGCCGTCGCGGTAGTGACGACTGACGCCCAGACGAGCACGTGACACCTCTGCCACCTTGTCTATCTTAGGGTCACGTGAGTCGAGGCGGACGTCGTCGCGGTAGCGACAATGGACGCCGAGACGAGCACGTGTCACCACAGCCACCCTGTCTATCTTAGGGTCACGCGAGTCGAGGCGGACATCATCGCGGTAGCGACGACGGACGCCGAGACGAGCACGTGACAACACTGCCACCCTGTCTATCTTAGGGTCACGAGAGTCGAGTGGACGTCGTCGCGGTAGCGACGGCGGACGACGACATGAGCACGTGACATCACTGCCATGCTGTTTATCTTAGTGTTACGCGAGTCCAGGCGGACACCGAGACGAGCACGTGACACCACTGCCACCATGTTTTAGCGTAACATGAGTCCAGGCGGATGTCATCGCGGTAGCGACGACAGACGCCGAGACGAGCACATGACACCACTGCCATACTGTCTATCTTAGTGTCACGCGATTCGAGGCGAGTCGAGGTGGATGTCGTCGCGGTAGCTACGACGGATGCCAAGACAATCACGTGACACCACTGCCACCCTGTCTATCTTAGGGTTACGCGAGTCGAGGCAGACGTCGTTGCGGTAGCGACGATGGACGGCAAGACGAGCACGTGGCACCACTGCCATCCTATATATCTTAGGGTTACGTCATTGCAGTAGCGATGATGGACACCGAGACGAGCACGTGACACCACTGCCACCCTCTCTTAGCGTAACGCGAGTCAAGGCGGACGTTGTCACGGTGGCGACGACGGACGCCGAGACGAGCACGTGACACCACTGCCACCCAGTCTATCTTAGGGTTACGCGAGTAAAGGCGGACATCATCGCGGTAGCGACGACGGACGCCGAGACGAGCACGTGACACCACTGTCACCCTGTCTTAGCGTAACACGAGTCTAGGCGGACATCATCGCGGTAACGACGACGGACGCCGAGACAATCACATGACACCACTGCCACCCAGTCTATCTTAGGGGCACGAGAGTCGAGGCGGACGTCATCGCGGTAGCGACGGCGGACACTGACATGACCATGTGACACCACTTCCACCCTATTTATCTTAGGGTTACGCGAGTCGAGGCGGACATCGTCGTGGTGGCAACGACGGACGCGGGGACGAGCATATGACACCACTGGCACACTGTCTTAGCTTAACGTGAGTCGAGGCGGACGTCGACGCGGTAGCGACGACGGACGCCGAGACGAGCACGTGACACCACTGCCACCCTGTATATCTTAGGGTCACGCGAGTCGATGCGAGTCGCGGTGGACGTCATCACGGTAGCGACGATAGACGCCGAGACGAGCACGTGGCACCACTGCCACCCGGTCTATCTTAGGGTTACGCGAGTCGAGGCAGACGTCGTCGCTGTAGCGATGATGGACACCGAGACGAGCACGTGACACCACTGCCACCTTATCTTAGCGTAACACGAGTCGAGGTGGACGTCATCGCGGTAGCGACGACGGACGCCGAGACAAGCTTGTGACACCACTGCCACCCTGTCTTACCGTAACTTGAGTCGAGGCTGACGTCATCACGGATGCCGAGACTTGCACGCGAAACCACTACCACACTGTCTCAGCGTAAGGCGAGTCAAGGCGGACATTGTTGAGGTATTGACGACGGATGCCGAGACTGGCAGGCGACACCACTGCCGCCCTGTCTATCTTAGGGTCACGCGAGTCGAGGCGAGTCGAGGCGGACATCGTCACGGCAGCGACGACGGACGCCGAGACAAGCACGTGACAACACTGCCACCCTGTCTATCTTAGGGTCACGAGAGTCGAGCGGACGTCGTCGCGGTAGCGATGGCAGACACCGACATAAGCACGTGAAACCACTACCATGCTGTTTATCTTAGGGTTACGCGAGTCGAGGCGAACACCGAGACGAGCACATGACACCACTGCCACCGTGTTTTAGCAAAACACGAGTCAAGGCGGACGTCGTCGTGGTAGCGACGACGGATGCCGAGACGAGCACGTGACACCACTGTCATGCTGTCTATCTTAGGGTCACACGATTCGAGGCGAGTTGAGGCGGATGTCGTCGCGGTAGCTATGTCGGACGCCGAGACGAGCACGTGACACCACTGCCACCATGTCTATCTTAGGGTTACGCGAGTCGAGGCGGATGTCATTGCAGTAGCGACGATGGACGCCGAGACGAGCACCTGACACCCCTGCCATCCTATATATCTTAGGGTTACGCGTGTCGAGGCGGACGTCATCGCGGTAGCGATGATGGACGCCGAGACAGGCACGTGACACCACTGCCACCCTGTTTTAGCGTAACAGGAGTCAAGGCGGACGTCGTCACGGTAGCGATGACGAACGCCGAGACGAGCATGTGACTCCACTGCCACCCTGTCTTAGCGTAACGCGAGTCGAGGTGGACGCCGAGACTAGCACGTGACACCACTGCACCCTGTCTATCTTAGGGTCATGTGAGTTGAGGCGGACATCATCGCTGTAGCGACGATGGACGCCGAGACGAGCACGTGACACCACTGCCACCCTGTCTATCTTAGGGTCACGCGAGTCGAGGCGAGTCGAGGCGGACGCCGTCGTGGTAGGGACGACGGATGCCGAGACAAGCACGTGACACCACTGCCATCCTGTCTATCTTAGGGTCACGCGAGTTGAGGTGAGTCAGGGCGGACGTCGTCGCGGTAGCGACGACAGACGCCGAGACGAGCACGTCACAACACTGCCACCCTGTCTATCTTAGGGTCACGCGAGTCGAGGCGGACATTGTTGCGGTAGCGACGACGAATGCCGAGACTAGCATGTGACACCACTGCCACCCTGTCTATCTTAGAGTCACGCGAGTCGAGGCGGACGTCGTCGCGGTAGCACGTGACACTACTGCCACCCAGTCTATCTTAGGTTACGCGAGTAAAGGCGGACATCATCGCGGTAGCGACGACGGACTGCGACACGAGCGCGTGACACCACTGCCACACTGTCTTATCGTAACGCGAGTCATGGTGGACGTTGTCGCGGTAGCGACGACGAACGCCGAGACGAGCACGTGACACCACTGCCACCCAGTCTATCTTAGGGTTACGCGAGTAAAGGCGGACATCATCGCGGTAGCGACGACGGACGCCGAGACGAGCACGTGACACCACTGTCACCCTGTCTTAGCGTAACGCGAGTCTAGGCGGACGTCATCGCGGTAACGACGACGGACGCCGAGACAATCACGTGACACCACTGCCACCCAGTCTATCTTAGGGGCACGAGAGTCGAGGCGGACGTCATCGCGGTAGCGACGGCGGACGCTGACACGACCTTGTGACACCACTTCCACCCTATTTATCTTAGGGTTACGCGAGTCGAGGCGGACATCGTCGTGGTGGCAACGACGGACGCCGGGACGATCATATGACACCACTGGCACACTGTCTTATCTTAATGTGAGTCGAGGCGGACGTCGACGCGGTAGCGACGACGGACGCCAAGACGAGCACGTGACACCTTTGCCACCCTGTATATCATAGGGTCACGCGAGTCGATGCGAGTCGGGGTGGACGTCATCACGGTAGCGACGATAGACGCCGACGAGCACGTGGCACCACTGCCACCCGGTCTATCTTAGGGTTACGCGAGTCGAGGCAGACGTCGTCGCTGTAGCGATGATGGACACCGAGACGAGCACGTGACACCACTGCCACCTTATCTTAGCGTAACGCTGTCAGGACCCCGATTCTAAGTCACCGATCTAGCCTGTAACACCTCATATCACTTTGCGGCCTCACGCACGGTATTCCCACGGGTGTCGCCTTACCATGGCCCGGGACCGTTTGCGCCTTTTGGCTCACGTATATGATAGCGTTGCTAGCATTCATATGACAGAGAACCCGGGCCGACATGGCTAGTCGTGAACCCAAAGCGGCGCTAACTTACGGGGACAGGCATACATGAATCAACATCGAGCATGTCGGTCAGCAGCGTGTGAATCCGGGCTGTAGCACTGGGCTAGCAGGACTCCGGGAAACCGGGCTGTAGCAGGCTAGGCAGGACTCCGGATATCATCGTGTGACATTTCCCCGAAGGGACAGACACAGGAACGAAGTGAAACACATGCCGGCCAGTCTAAGTGTTCCGGAGCAGCAGTGCTGGGCTAGCAGGACTCCGGAAAACCGGGCTGTAACGGACTACCAAGGCTCAGTGGAGACACCAGACTACATTTCCCCATAAGAGAGGCTGCCATGGATAAACAACTAGATAGTCAGATCCCACACATAGCAAGCATTTCAATCATACACACAATATGCTCGATATGTGTAAATACAACATGGCACCACAACAAAACTCTACAACTCAAAGTACTTTATTTAAAAGGCTCTGGGGAGCCATACATAACATGTTCATACAGATAGGGGTCACACGACCCGACACTCAAGTCATACAAACATACAAGCACATGCGGAAGCAACTAGTCTGAGTACAGACACTAGAAAGAAAGAAGGCTTGACGAAGCCTGTCTATCTACATGGGCCCTTCACAAGCTCAGGTCACCACCTGGGTGGCAAGTCACTCGTCAAAGTCGAGATCTACAAGGAACCCTTCGGAGGGGGCGGTGTTCTCGTCTGCAATAATTATTATAGCAACATGAGTACAAAGGTACTCAGCAAGTCCTACAACAGATCCTAATATATATGCACATCCTCAAGAAGGGTGGTGGAGTTATTGCAGCAAGCCAGCTTTGACTCTTGGCTACACTATCCTACGAGACACCACTTGAGAAATTAGTTTTCGCACACGAGTCCACTAAACACCATCACAATACTCCACCGTGGATCCTCCCTCGTAATCCTACGAGAGGGCCATCCGCGGTACTCACACTTATCTTGAGTCTTTTAGTAGTAACCATTAACTTGTCTATGAACTGCATAAGCGACCAAGTAGTCCTTTACCGCGGACGCGGCTATTCGAATAGTTTTATACCCTGCAGGGGTGTACCTCGTCACACATGTTTCCACTACTTAGCGTCTGCACACGACATGTGCTCGGCAGACTTCAAGCGAAAACTGACGTGGGTGTAGACCACGACCTGACTAACCACACAAGTGTCTAGTCCAGGTTTAGCGCCTATTCGGGTTCCATCCGCAAGGAAATCCGGCCGGGGTGTCCTCAACGGCCCCAAACGATGTGTGCAGGGTTCCCGAGATACCAAACGGGCGACCCGGTACACCGTGCCACGTGCCTACCGCATCACAGCCCACCCCTAAGGTCTGCGCTGCGCACGGCCTCCAGCAACTACAAACACCAGTAACTACTTGCAACTCCTGGACAGAGGACGGGGTGATTAATAAGTCGAGAGAGTTAATTAAGGATCCTAATGTGTGGTAGCAGCTGAATCTTAAATCACGCATACAGATCTCAGTTCTTAAGGACGGCCTCAATGAAACAACCCACCATGTACTCCTACATGGCCTCTCATCGATACCTTTATCAAAACATGTTCAACACTTCACCCTCATTACCGACACAACCATTCACTCTAGTTCATCACCCTGATGAGCCAGACCTGACACAACTCTAAGCATAGCAGGCATAGCATGGTAGGAAACATAGACATGGCTCAATCAACTCCTACACATGCTAGTGGGTTTCATCTAGTTACTGTGGCAATGACAGGTCATGCAGAGGATATGGGTTCAACTACCGCAACACACAGCAGTTTGAAACGCGTTATCTTAATGCAGTAAACGAGAGCAGAAGCGAGAAGATGGGTTTGTATCGAAATGATCAATGGGGTTGCTTGCCTGACAGAGTGGTAGTGGAATACTGCCCTTCAGTTGGATACTCGTGAATATCCTCGGAGGCAGAACCTACCACGAAGAACACATCGAAACACAATCATCACATGGCAATATGCAACAATATGATGCATGCTATGACATGGCAAAATGAGTGTGTTTTGGCTAATGCATCTTAGAACAGGTTGGTTTGAGATCATTTGAGTCAAGGATTCAAATGCAAACCCAAAATAAGAGGTCATATTAGTGCAATAACTTGTTTCATCTAATCAGCAAGGTTAAAGTGTTCTGACATGCATGAAACCAGTACAGATGGAAAGATTGGATTTTTCTGATCCAAATTCATATATAATTTGTTTGATTTGGAGCTACAGTTGAATTACTATGAATTTTTGAAGTTTTTGGTATTTTCTGGAATTTCCTGATTAAAATAAATCCAGAAAATACTTATTGCGTCAGCATTGCGTCAGGGTGACGTCAGCAGTCAACGGGGCCGGTCCAGGTCAAACCTGATGCTGGGGCCCACATGTCAGTGTCTAACTAACTAACCTAAGTTAATTAGTACTAATCTAACCCTAAACCAGATTAGTTAAGGCCCTGGGCCCACACGTCAGTGACCCAGGGGGGGTCAAATCCCTGGTCAAACTGGGCTGACTCGCCGGCGTTTAGCCGCCGGCGAGGCCAGACGCGGCGGGGTAGTGCGGGTTTCGTCCTCCGACGACCAAAACAACGGCGGAGCACATCTACGTGAAGCGGGGAGTGAGCCGCGTCGAGTGGTGGCAGTGGGTGGAGCTGGGGTGGCCGGAAACGACGCCTGCGACGAGCTGTGCGACTGCCGGAGTTCGGGCGAGCTTGGGCTCGTCGCTAGGGGGCACGGCGAGGTGCGTGGAGTGGTGCTGCGGGCTCCTGGGGATGCGGTGAAGACGATGGCGTGCTCGGAATCGAGCCAACGTGGCTGTGGCCACGACAGCGACGTGCTGAGGCGGCGGCGGGTGCGGCCGAGCTCGGTGCAGTCGATGCAGGGCTCGAGAGCGAGAACGGAAAAGATGGGGAGGTAGATGAGCTCACGGCGGTCACGACGGAGCAGTCGGCGAGGTCGGGGACGAGCTGCTGCGGTGGTGACGGCGAAAGGGATCTCTGGCGACGGCGAGGTCGGGCGAGGCTGTTGCGGTGGTTCCGAAGCGAACGAGCGCTCGGGGCTCGGTCTGCTCGATGGATAGGACGACGACGGAGCTCGTGGACACGGCAGCGCGGCTCGGGGACGACGGTGGACGCGGGTTTCACGGTGGCGCGGCTGTGGCTGCGTCGGCCATGGTGGGGAGAGAGCGAGAGAGAGGCGCAGGGGGGAGAATGAGGTGTCGAGGGGGTCGAGGCGACGACGTGGAGGACGTCCAGGCGTCCAGCGGCTCGAGCGGCAAGCAGCTGGCGCCGTGGCGGGCTCGCGCACGCCGAGGTCACCTCCCTGCCTGCCTGGCGGGGACGAAGCAGCTGGCTGGCATGGGCCACCACAGTGCTGGGCCGCCAGGTGGGCCGGCTGGTGACTTTGCCAGGTGAGTTTATTTTCCTCTTTTTTTATTATTTCTGTTTTCTTATTTCTGGAAGTTTGTGGCTTTTCTAAAAATACCTAGGCACTTTCAAAAATCACCAAACTACTCATGCCCACTGTATAGAGTATATCCAACATGGAACATTTCAGTTTGGGATTATTTGGACATTTAAAATATTTACTAGCATTTAAATGCCCAAATGCAAGTTACATATGATTTAATTCAATGACCTTATGATGACCTAGAAAAATGTGAACCAGTTTTGGCAGAGGTTCTAACCCAAGACAAAAATGATGGACATTTTAGAAGGGCATTTCAGGTTCATTGAAAAAGATTTTAGGAAACCCTAGTTGTTTCCAGGGGGTGCTGGGGGTTCTATCATCCCCATTTCAGGTTTCCGGAAAAGCTTAAACATGATGCAACACTCTAATGCCTGAACTAGCTAGGGTGTGACAACTCACCCCTACACAAAAGAATCTCGTCCCGAGATTCAGGATCCTCCGGGAAGAAGGTGGGGTACTCAAGTCGAAGACGATCCTCCCTTTCCCAAGTAGCTTCTTTCTCGGAATGGTGTGACCATTGAACCTTGAGAAACTTGATATTCTGGCGTCGAGTGGTACGTTCGGCTTGGTCAAGGATACGAACGGGATATTCTCGATATGTGAGATTATCTCGGAGATCAAGCGTTTTGTGGTCCACTTCACGGATAGGATCCGAGAAGCAACGCCTGAGTTGAGAAACGTGGAAGACATCATGAACTCTGGAGAGATGCGGAGGTAGTTCCAATTGGTAGGCAACTTCTCCTCGTTTGGCAAGAATGCGAAAGGGTCCAATGTAACGAGGAGCCAATTTACCCTTGATACCGAATCGATGGGTTCCCTTCAGAGGAGTAACCCGAAGGTAAGCCTTCTCGCCAACTTCATAAGTCATGAGCTTATGTTTGCGGTCATATTGGCTCTTTTGACGAGATTGGGCTGTTTTCAATTTCTCACGAATAATGCGAACCTGCTCTTCTGCTTCCTGAATCATATCCGGGCCAAAGAGTTGTCTTTCCCCGGTTTCTGACCAGTTAAGAGGCGTTCGGCATTTTCGTCCATAGAGAACTTCGAAAGGGGCTTTGCCCAAGCTAGCTTGATAACTATTGTTATAAGCGAATTCGGCGAATGGAAGACATTTCTCCCAATCCATACCGAAAGAGATGACAGAAGCTCGGAGCATATCTTCCAGAATTTGATTGACTCGTTCTACTTGACCACTTGATTGAGTGTGGAAGGTGGTGCTAAAGGAGAGACGAGTTCCCATAGCATTTTGGAAACTTTCCCAAAATTGAGAGGTGAAAAGACTTCCACGGTCTGAGTTAATCTCCAATGGAATACCATGAAGAGACACTATTCGGGAGATGTACAAGTCAGCTAGCTGGCTAGCGGTTATACTCTCACGAACAGGTAGGAAGTGGGCTACTTTGGAAAGACGATCGACAACGACGAGGATAGCATTATTCCCTCTCTTGGTCCTGGGAAACCCGGTAATGAAATCCATACCGATTTTATCCCATTTCCATTCAGGAGTAACCAAAGGTTGAAGGGTGCCAGCAGGCCGTTGATGCTATGCTTTAACACGACAACATATGTCGCAATTAGCAATGTATTGAGCGATTTCTCTCTTCATCCTAGTCCACCAAAACCTCTGGCGTAGGTCTTGGTACATTTTATTACTACCGGGATGAATGGTGAGAGGGGATTCATGAGCTTCCTTATGGTCAATTGCCGTAGCTGTTGTTTCTTGGGAACCACTATACGGTTCTCGAAGAAAACAACTCCTCGCTCATCCATGGAGAAACACTTAGCAGTTCCGCTAGCAATGTTCTCCTTGATCCGAGATATTCCTCTATCATACTGCTGAGCGGTTATGATTTGATCCGTAAGGTTAGGTTTCGCCACCAGTGTGGATAGGAATCCTCGAGGAACAATGTGAAGGTTAAGCTTACGGAATTCCTCGTGGAGAAGTGGTTGACTTTGTTGTAACATCAAGTTGTTACAATAAGATTTGCGACTTAGCGCATCAGCCATGACATTGGCTTTGCCCGGGGTGTAAGTTATTCCTAAGTCATAATCCGTAATCAACTCGACCCAACGTCTTTGCCTAAGATTCAAATCCGGTTGGGTGAAGATGTATTTCAGACGTTGGTGATCGGTGTAAATTTCACAACGATTACCGAGAAGGTAATGTCGCCATGTTTTGAGTGCATGGACCACAGCTGCAAGCTCTAGATCATGTGTGGGATAATTATCCTCATGTGGATGCAACTGTCGAGAAGCGTAGGCAATCACATGACGATCTTGCATGAGTATGCAACCTAGTCCTTGTCGCGAGGCGTCGCAATAGATAACAAAGTCCTTAGAAAAATCTGGTGGCACAAGTACGGGGGCAGATGTCAGGCGTCTTTTCAATTCCTGAAAGCTGAACTCGCACTGTGGGGTCCACTCGAACCTTTTATCTTTCTTGAGAAGTTCAGTTAAAGGTTTAGCAACCTTGGAGAAATTCTCGACGAAGCGGCGACAGTAGCTCGCTAAGCCAAGGAAACTCCGAACTTGCTTGACCGTTTCAGGTGGAGTCCAATCAAGGACGGCTTGAACTCGCTCGGGATTGACAGCAATACCCTTACCAGAGATCACGTGGCCTAGATAGGTCACTTCTGGCTACCAAAATTCACACTTGGAGAATTTGGCATAAAGACGATGCTCTCGAAGTTTCATCAATACTAGCCTTAGATGCTCGGCATGTTCTTCCTCATTCTTGGAGTAGATGAGTATAGCATCGAGGTATACCACGACGAATTTATCCAAATACTCCATGAAGATTGAGTTCATTATCCGAGAAAAAGTGGCTGGAGCATTGGTTAAACCGAAGGACATGACGGTGTACTCGTATTGGCCATAACGAGTAACAAAGGCCGTTTTAGGAATGTCCCCGTTCTTGATTTTGATTTGATGGTAGCCCAACCGCAAATCCATTTTGGAAAAGACTGAGGATCCAGCGAGCTGATCATACAGATCGTTGATCCTTGGGAGTGGATACTTATTCTTGATAGTGACCAAATTGACAGGTCGGTAATCTACAACCATCCGATCCGTTCCATCCTTCTTCTTGACGAAGAGGACGGGGTAAGCCCATGGAGATGAACTAGGACGGATGACACCCTTTTTCAAGGACTCATCGAGTTGTATCTTAAGCTCGGCTAGTTCTAGGGGTGCCATCTTATAGGGTCTTCTAGAGATTGGGACGGTTCCTGGAACAAGGTCTATCACGAACTCGACATCCCTATCAGGTGGAACACCTGGCAGTTCTTCTGGAAAGAAATCCGGGAAGTCACGGACTACCGGAATGTCTTCAAGGTCTGGAAGAGGGTTGGCATTTAGGGAGTAGAGCTGACGCTTAGACACTCGGGTCAAAACATTGACTGTCTTGCCCGATGGATGGGTGAGTTGAACAGTTCTAGTAGAGCAATCAATCTTAGCGTAATGGGCTGACATCCAGTCCATACCCAAGATGATGTTTATGTCCGAGGACTTGAGAGCTATCAGTGATGCAAGGAAGACCAATCTATCGACAAGAATTTCATTTCCATGGCTTACTTGAGAGGTTTGCCATTTAGAACCAGGGGTTTGAATTACCATGGAGGTGGGCATGTCACAAAATGTGGTGTTGTGCAATCGAGCATAGCTCTCAGAGATAAAAGAATGAGATGCTCCAGTATCAAATAGAACAAATGCCGGATGGCAGTTAACAAAGAGCGTACCAAGGACGACGTTGGGATCCTCATGAGTTTCTTCAGCTGAAACATAGTTGACATGGCCACGTGCAGTGGTGGCTGGCTTAGCGTAATATGTCTTTCCTGTTGGCTTGTCACGACCAACGGACTTTCCGGGCTGATTGGGGTGGTTGTTCTGGGGACACTCGCGCATGTAGTGACCCATCTCTCCACACTTGAAGCATGTCACAACATTGGAGCGTGGAGCAGCATTAGCAGAGGGGCCACCATAGGCCTTGGGCGGTGCAAACTGCTGATTGGGGCGAGGCGCCTCAAAGGATGGCCTCGGAGTGAACCTGGGTGGCAGGGCTGTGTTTGGAATCCACACCCGGTGCTTCTGATGTCCAGAACCGGATGAAGAACCAAAGTCACGGGAGTGCTTGCGTGAGGTGTCATAGTCAGTCTGACCTGTCTCAGCACTGATGGCCTTATTCACCAACTTCTGAAAAGAGGTGCACTCGTGCAGACGAAGATCACGACGAAGCTCGGGGCTAAGTCCCTTGCGGAACCTTGCCTGTTTCTTGGCGTTGGTGGATACCTCTTCAGGAGCATATCGTGCTAGATTTCCAAACTCACGGCTGTATGCATCCACGGTCAGTCTACCTTGGGTGAAATTGCAGAACTCCTCCCTCTTACGATCCATGAGACCTTCCGGGATGTGATGCTCACGGAAAGCCTCACTGAAGTCAGCCCAAGTGGTAATCTGCCCAGCCGGGCGCATGGCCTCATAGTTTTCCCACCAAAGGCTAGCAGGGCCTTCGAGGTGATAGCCAGTGTAGATAACCTTATCAGCTTCGGCTACGTTGGCGGAACGTAGCTTATTGGTGATGCTGCGAAGCCAATCATCCGCATCGAGGGGCTCGACGGAATGATGGAATGTCGGTGGGTACAACTTGATAAAGTCATTGATTGACACCAATTCGTTCCTCTGATGATGTGCAGTATTCTCCTCAATGCGGGCTAGCAAGCGGTTGGTCTCACGCTTGTTTCTTTCTGCCTCCAGCATAACTTCGGCCAGAGAAGGCGGGTGAGGCAGATTCCCATCCCTAGCTGCACTGGCTTCACCCTGCTCCGGGGCAGCAGGGTTGTTGCGGGTATTAACCATCCTAGGAGAGACAAGACAACGGCTTAGACAAGGATGGCAAAATGCTGGCAAGGAAGTGCAGAATGTAATGGACGACATGAAATGCTGAGATGGTCCTTGCACGACATGGTAATATAGAAACTGCCATATATATACCATCGGTCATACACACCGTACATAGTTTAGTACAAGCCAAGGCTAAAGTACAACTACGGTGAAAGACGTTACATCTCATCGAAGGCATTCCAAGCTCCTATACATTATTTTTCTACACCTCTGGAATGTGATACACACCCAGTCGTATCAACAAGTCATGCAGGACTGTGGAAAATACAACTGTTACAATACTAGTGAAGCTGCTACCAACTCAGACGTCTCCGTAGTAATCTTCATAGAGATTACCACCATGTCCTGGGAGCTGAACATGATCATCTGGAAACAGTCGGTCCTGTGGAGCTTGCGGTCCAAAAGGACTCGGATGTGGCCTTGGTCCAACAAACGGTGGCAGACGGGGTCCACGGGGAGGAGTGATGCCTCCTACATCACGCCAGTCCATACAATCTGGCAGACCAGACCGCACGGGGTACAAGTCCCTCATGTCCATATACCCAGCCTGCACGGCAGGTGCAAACCGTGTCAGAGTGGCCCAGTGATCAGAACGAGTGTTGAAGAGCTCCATTCACAAGGCACGATTCTCACGGTCCTTGTCCTCAAGCAACTCGGTGGTGGTGCGGAGTAGTGAATCCTCATGGATAGAGTCAGTGTAAAGGGCCTGATAGTACCCTTGTGCCCCAGGGAGTGATGCTGGCATATAGTGGAAATCAGTGTTCCGAAGCAAGGCAAGTCTGGCTCGCATGACAGTCATCATCGAGTAAGCAGCGTCTTGCACGGACATCTCGATGGTAACCCCAAGTCCATATGAGCAATGGAGGGGTTCAGTAGCTCCAGGATACGAAGGGTATATCCTGACTGTACAAAGATATTGGCTCTGGTTGAAGTCTCGAAACTGCTCTTCGACGGTATACTCTGGATACCATCGATAGCCTGTCTCGATCATCACTCAGACCAGCATGGCCGTGTGACCAGGTACATCGAGGCACCGAGTCAGACGAACCACTTGATTTTGGGTGCGAGTGGCCATCTGGAAACACGAAATAAGGCAAAGGCATTAGAATTTTCTAGGAGAAATCGGACAACATAACGGCTGTAAATGCTCAGAAAAAGATTTGAGACATTCACAACAGTTTGCAAGCCACTCAACAACATCATATCAAGGTTCTGGTTCAACAGACAACATACTAGAAGTAGTAGAAACTGAACTGAGGCTTGTAACCAATAATCCTATAAGTTACTACAGATTAGTAACACGTGAACCTGATAGAGAAAAGAGAGCCTAGTCCTTAACCCACGTAGAAAGAGAAGAGGATGGCTTAGATCAGAGGGCATAAGGTAAAGGAGTAAAAAGAGCCTTACGTCCCTCCCACAATCAATTCCCCTACATATAACTAAAGCATTTCTAGACTCGACATCGACCAGTTTGGCTCAACGAACCTACAGGCAGTCCGGCTCTGATGCCAACGCTGTCAGGACCCCGATTCTAAGTCACACCGATCTAGCCTGTAACACCTCATATCACTTTGCGGCCTCACGCACGGTATTCCCACGGGTGTCGCCTTACCATGGCCCGGGACCGTTTGCGCCTTTTGGCTCACGTATATGATAGCGTTGCTAGCATTCATATGACAGAGAACCCGGGCCGACATGGCTAGTCGTGAACCCAAAGCGGCGCTAACTTACGAGGACAGGCATACATGAATCAACATCGAGCATGTCGGTCAGCAGCGTGTGAATCCGGGCTGTAGCACTGGGCTAGCAGGACTCCGGGAAACCGGGCTATAGCAGGCTAGGCAGGACTCCGGATATCACCGCATGACATTTCCCCGAAGGGACAGACACAGGAACTAAGTGAAACACATGCCGGCCAGTCTAAGTGTTCCGGAGCAGCAGTGCTGGGCTAGCAGGACTCCGGTAAACCGGGCTGTAACGGACTACCAAGCCTCAGTGGAGACACTAGACTACATTTCCCCATAAGAGAGGCTGCCAAGGATAAACAACTAGATAGTCGGATCCCACACATAGCAAGCATTTCAATCATACACACAATATGCTCGATATGTGTAAATACAACATGGCATCACAACAAAACTCTACAGCTCAAAGTACTTTATTTAAAAGGCTCTGGGGAGCCATACATAACATGTTCATACAGATAGGGGTCACACGACCCGACACTCAAGTCATACAAACATACAAGCACATGCGGAAGCAACTAGTCTGAGTACAGACACTAGAAAGAAAGAAGGCTTGACGAAGCCTGTCTATCTACATGGGCCCTTCACAAGCTCAGGTCACCACCTGGGTGGCAAGTCACTCATCAAAGTCGAGATCTACAAGGAACCCTTCGGAGGGGGCGGTGTTCTCGTCTGCAATAATTATTATAGCAACATGAGTACAAAGGTACTCAGCAAGTCTTACAACAGATCCTAATATATATGCACATCCTCAAGAAGGGTGGTGGAGTTATTGCAGCAAGCCAGCTTTGAATCTTGGCTACACTATCCTATGAGACACCACTTGAGAAATTAGTTTTCGCACACGAGTCCACTAAACACCATCACAATACTCCACCGTGGATCCTCCCTCGTAATCCTACGAGAGGGCCATCCGCGGTACTCACACTTATCTTGAGTCTTTTAGTAGTAACCATTAACTTGTCTATGAACTGCATAAGCGACCAAGTAGTCCTTTACCGCGGACGCGGCTATTCGAATAGTTTTATACCCTGCAGGGGTGTACCTCGTCACACATGTTTCCACCACTTAGCGTCTGCACACGACATGTGCTCGGCAGACTTCAAGCGAAAACCGACGTGGGTGTAGACCACGACCTGACTAACCACACAAGTCTCTAGTCCAGGTTTATCGCCTATTCGGGTTCCATCCGCAAGGAAATCCGGCCAGGGTGTCCTCAACGGCCCCAAACGATGTGTGCAGGGTTCCCGAGATACCAAACGGGCGACCCGGTACACCGTGCCACGTGCCTACCGCATCACAGCCCACCCCTAAGGTCAGCGCTGCGCACGGCCTCCAGCAACTACAAACACCAGAAACTACTTGCAACTCCTGGACAGAGGACGGGGTGAATTATAAGTCGAGAGAGTCAATTAAGGATCCCAATGTGTGGTAGTAGCTGAAAATTAAATCACGCATACAGATCTCAGTTCTTAAGGACGGCCTCAATGAAACAACCCACCATGTACTCCTACATGGCCTCTCATCGATACCTTTACCAAAACATGTTCAACACTTCACCCTCATTACCGACACAACCATTCACTCTAGTTCATCACCCTGACGAGCCAGACCTGACACAACTCTAAGCATAGCAGGCATAGCATGGTAGGAAACACAGACATGGCTCAATCAACTCCTACACATGCTAGTGGGTTTCATCTAGTTACTCTGGCAATGACAGGTCATGCAGAGGATATGGGTTCAACTACCGCAACACACAGCAGTTTGAAACGCGTTGTCTTAATGCAGTAAACGAGAGCAGAAGCGAGAAGATGGGTTTGTATCGAAATGATCAATGGGGTTGCTTGCCTGACAGAGTGGTAGTGGAATACTGCCCTTCAGTTGGATACTCGTGAATATCCTCGGAGGCAGAACCTACCACGAAGAACACATCGAAACACAATCATCACATGGCAATATGCAACAATATGATGCATGCTATGACATGGCAAAATGAGTGTGTTTTGGCTAATGCATCTTAGAACAGGTTGGTTTGAGTTTATTTGAGTCAAGGATTCAAATGCAAACCCAAAATAAGAGGTCATATTAGTGCAATAACTTGTTTCATCTAATCAGCAAGGTTAAAGTGTTATGACATGCATGAAACCAGTACAGATGGAAAGATTGGATTTTTCTGATCCAAATTCATATATAATTTGTTTGATTTGGAGCTACGGTTGAATTACTATGAATTTTTGAAGTTTTTGGTATTTTCTAGAATTTCCTGATTAAAATAAATCCAGAAAATACTTATTGCGTCAGCATTGCGTCAGGGTGACGTCAGCAGTCAACGGGGCCGGTCCAGGTCAAACCTGACGCTGGGGCCCACATGTCAGTGTCTAACTAACTAACCTAAGTTAATTAGTACTAATCTAACCCTAAACCAGATTAGTTAAGGCCCTGGGCCCACACGTCAGTGACCCAGGGGGGGTCAAATCCCTGGTCAAACTGGGCTGACTCGCCGGCGTTTGCGAGGCCAGACGCGGCGGGGTGGTGCGGGTTTCGTCCTCCGACGACCAAAACAACGGCGGAGCACATCTACGTGAAGCGGGGAGTGAGCCGCGTCGAGTGGTGGCAGTGGGTGGAGCTCGGGTGGCCGGAAACGATGCCGGCGACGAGCTGTGCGACTGCCGGAGTTCGGGCGAGCTCGGGCTCGTCGCTAGGGGGCACGGCGAGGTGCGTGGAGTGGTGCTGCGGGCTCCTGGGGATGCGGTGAAGACGATGGCGTGCTCGGAATGGAGCCAACGTGGCTGTGGCCACGACGGCGACGTGCTGAGGCCGCGGCGGGTGCGGCCGAGCTCGGTGCAGTCGATGCAGGGCTCGAGAGCGAGAACGGAAAAGATGGGGAGGTAGCTGAGCTCACGGCGGTCACGACGGAGCAGTCGGCGAGGTCGGGGACGAGCTGCTGCGGTGGTGACGGCGAAAGGGATCTCCGGCGACGACGAGGTCGGGCGAGGCTGTTGCGGTGGTTCCGAAGCGAACGAGCGCTCGGGGCTCGGTCTGCTCGATGGAGAGGATGGCGACGGAGCTCGTGGACACGGCAGCGCGGCTCGGGGACGACGGTGGACGCGGGTTTCACGGTGGCGCGGCTGCGGCTGCGTCGGCCATGGTGGGGAGAGAGCGAGAGAGAGGCGCAGGGGGGAGAATGAGGTGTCGAGGGGGTCGAGGCGACGACGTGGAGGACGTCCAGGCGTCCAGCGGCTCGAGCGGCAAGCAGCTGGCGCCGTGGCGGGCTCGCGCACGCCGGCGTCACCTCCCTGCCTGCCTGGCGGGGACGAAGCAGCTGGCTGGCATGGGCCAGCACAGTGCTGGGCCGCCAGGTGGGCCGGCTGGTGACTTTGCCAGGTGAGTTTATTTTCCTCTTTTTTTATTTCTGTTTTCTTATTTCTGCAAGTTTGTGGCTTTTCTAAAAATACCTAGGCACTTTCAAAAATCACCAAACTGCTCATGCCCACTGTATAGAGTATATCCAACATGGAACATTTCAGTTTGGGTTTATTTGTACATTTAAAATATTTACTAGCATTTAAATGCCCAAATGCAAGTTACATATGATTTAATTCAATGACCTTATGATGACCTAGAAAAATGTGAACCAGTTTTGGCAGAGGTTCTAACCCAAGACAAAAATGATGGACATTTTAGAAGGGCATTTCAGGTTCATTGAAAAAGATTTTAGTAAACCCTAGTTGTTTCCAGGGGGTGCTGGGGGTTCTATCATCCCCATTTCAGGTTTCCGGAAAAGCTTAAACATGATGCAACACTCTAATGCCTGAACTAGCTAGGATGTGACAAACACGAGTCGAGGCGGACGTCATCGCGGTAGCGATGACGGACGCCGAGACGAGCTTGTGACACCACTGCCACCCTGTCTTACCGTAACTTGAGTCGAGGCTGACGTCATCACGGATGCCGAGACGTGCACGTGAAACCACTACCACACTGTCTCAGCGTAAGGCGAGTCAAGGCGGACATTGTTGAGGTATTGACGACGGATGCCGAGACTAGCAGGCGACACCACTGCCGCCCTGTCTATCTTAGGGTCACGCGAGTCGAGGCGAGTCGAGGCGGACATCATCACGGCAGCGACGACGGACGCCGAGACAAGCACGTGACAACACTGCCACCCTGTCTATCTTAGGGTCACGAGAGTCGAGCGGACGTCGTCGCGGTAGCGATGGCAGACACCGACATAAGCACGTGAAACCACTGCCATGCTGTTTATCTTAGGGTTACGCGAGTCGAGGCGGACACCGAGACGAGCACATGACACCACTGCCACCGTGTTTTAGCAAAACACGAGTCAAGGCGGACGTCGTCGTGGTAGCGACGACGGATGCCGAGACGAGCACGTGACACCACTGTCATGTTGTCTATCTTAGGGTCACGCGATTCGAGGCGAGTTGAGGTGGATGTCTTCGCGGTAGCTATGATGGACACCGAGACAAGCACGTGACACCACTGCCACCCTGTCTATCTTAGGGTTACGCGAGTCGAGGCGGACGTCATTGCGGTAGCGACGATGGACGCCGAGATGAGCACCTGAAACCCCTGCCATCCTATATATCTTAGGGTTACGCGTGTCGAGGCGGACGTCATCCGGTAGCAATGATGGACGCTGAGACAGGCACGTGACACCACTGCCACCCTGTTTTAGCGTAACAGGAGTCAAGGCGGACGTTGTCACGGTAGCGACGACGAACGCCGAGACGAGCATGTGACTCCACTGCCACCCGGTCTTAGCGTAACGCGAGTCGAGGTGGACGCCGAGACTAGCACGTGACACCACTGCACCCTGTCTATCTTAGGGTCATGTGAGTTGAGGCGGACATCATCGCTGTAGCGACGATGGATGCCGAGACGAGCACGTGATACCACTGCCACCCTGTCTAACTTAGGGTCACGCGAGTCGAGGCGAGTCGAGGCGGACGCCGTCGCGGTAGGGATGACGGATGCCGAGACAAGCACGTGACACCACTGCCATCCCGTCTATCTTAGGGTCACGCGAGTTGAGGTGAGTCCGGGCGGACGTCGTCGCGATAGCGACGACAGACGCCGAGACGAGCATGTGACAACACTGCCACCCTGTATATCTTAGAGTCACGCGAGTCGAGGCGGACATCGTCGCGGTAGCGACGACGAATGCCGAGACTAGCATGTGACACCACTGCCACCCTGTCTATCTTAGAGTCACGCGACTCGAGGCGGACGTCGTCGCGGTAGCACGTGACACCACTGCCACCCAGTCTATCTTAGGTTACGCGAGTAAAGGCGGACATCGTCGCGGTAGCGACGACGGACTGCGACACGAGCGCGTGACACCACTGGCACACTGTCTTATCGTAACGCGAGTCATGGTGGACGTTGTCGCGGTAGCGACGATGAACGCCGAGACGAGCACGTGACACCACTGCCACCCAGTCTATCTTAGGGTCATGAGAGTCGAGGCGGACGTCATCGCGGTAGCGACGGCGGACGCTGACACGACCATGTGACACCACTGCCACCCTGTTTATCTTAGGGTTACGCGAGTCGAGGCGGACATCATCGCGGTAGCAACGACGGACGCCGAGACAAGCATATGATACCACTGCCACACTGTCTTAGCTTAACGTGAGTCGAGGTGGACGCCGTTGCGGTAGCGACGACGGACGCCAAGATGAGCACGTGACACCACTGCCACCCTATCTATCTTAGGGTCACGCGAGTCGATGCGAGTCGAGGCGGACGTCGTGATGGTAGCGACGATGGACACCGAGACGAGCACGTGACACCACAGCCACCCTGTCTATCTTAGGGTTACACGAGTCGAGGCGGACGTCGTCGCCGTAGCGTTGATGGACACCGAGACGAGCACGTGACACCACTACCAACCTATCTTAGCGTAACACGAGTCGAGGCGAACGTCGTTGTGGTAGCGACGACGGACGCCGAGACGAGCATGTGACACCACTGCCACCCTGTCTTAAGGTAACATGAGTCGACGCGGACATCATCACGGATGCCGAGACGAGCACGTGAAACCACTACCACACTGTCTTAGCGTAACGCGAGTCAAGGCGGACGTTGTCGAGGTAGCAACGACGGACACCGAGACGAGCAGGTGACACCACTGCCGCCATGTCTATCTTAGTATCATGCGAGTCGAGGCGAGTCGAGGCGGACATCGTCGCGGTAGCGACGACGGACGCCGAGTCGAGCACGTGACACCACTGCCACCCTGTCTATCTTAGGGTTACGCGAGTCGAGGCGGACGTCATCGCGGTAGCAATGATGAATGCCGAGACTAGCACGTGACACCACTGCCACCCAGTCTATCTTAGAGTCACGCGAGTCGAGGCGGACATCATCGCGGTAGCACGTGACACCACTGCCACCCAGTCTATCTTAGGGTTACGCATGTAAAGGCGGACATCGTCGCGGTAGCAACGACGGACGCCGAGACGAGCACGTGACACCACTGCCACACTGTCTTATCGTAACGCGAGTCATGGTGGACGTTGTCGTGGTAGCGATGACGGACGCCGAGACGAGCACGTGACACCACTGCCACCCAGTCTATCTTAGGGTCACGAGAGTCGAGGCGGATGTCATCACAGTAGCGACGGCGGACGCTGACATGACCATGTGACAACACTGCCACCCTGTTTATCTTAGGGTTACGCGAGTCGAGGCGGACATCGTCACGGTAGCGACGATGGACGCCGAGACGAGCATGTGACACCACTGCCACCCTATCTATGTTAGGGCTACACGAGTCGAGGCGGACGTCGTCGCCGTAGCGATGATGGACACTGAGATGAGCATGTGACACCACTGCCACCCTATCTTAGAGTAACACGAGTCGAGGCGGACATCGTCGCGGTAGCAATGACGGACGCCGAGACGAGCATGTGACACCACTGCCACCCTGTCTTAGCATAACGCGAGTCCAGGCGGACATCATCGCGGTAGCGACAACAGACGCCGAGACGAGCACGTGACACCACTGCCACCATGTCTATCTTAGCGTTACGTGAGTCGAGGCGGACATCCTCGCAGTAGCGACGACGGACGCTGAGATGAGCATGTGACATCACTGCTACCCTGTCTATCTTAGGGTTATGCGAGTGGAGGAGGACGTAGTCACGGTAGCGACGACGGACGCCGAGACGAGCACATGAGACCACTGCCACTGTGTCTATCATAGGGTCACGCCAATCGAGGCGAGTCGAGGCGGACGTCGTTGGGGTAGTGACGACGGACGTCCAGACGAGCACGTGACACAACTGCCACACTGTCTATCTTATGGTTACGCGAGTCGAGGCGGTCGTCATTGCGGTAGCGACGACGGACGCCGAGACGAGTACGTGACACCGCTGCACCCTATCTATCTTAGGGTTACGCGAGTCGAGGCGGATGTCATTGCGGTAGCGACGATGGACGCCGAGACAAGCACTTGACACCACTGCCACACTGTCTAAGCGTAACGCTAGTCGAGGTAGATGTCATCGGGGTAGCGACGACGGATGCCAAGACGAGCAGGTGACACCATTGCCAGCCTATCTTAGCGTAACGCGAGTCGAGGTGGATGTCGTCCGGTAGCAACGACGGACGCCGAGATGAGCACGTGACACCACTGCCACGCTTTGTATCTTAGGGTCATGCGAGTCGAGGCGAGTCGAGGCTAACGTCGTCGCGGTAGCGACGACGGACGCTTAGACGAGCACGTGACACCACTGCCACCCTGTCTATCTTAGGGTTACGTGAGTCGAGGCGGACGTCATCGCGGTAACGACGACGGACACCGAGACATGCACGTGACACCACTGCTACCCAGTCTATCTTAGGGTCACGCGAGTCGAGTCGGATATCGTCGCGGTAGCGACGACGGATGCCGAGACGAGCATGTGACACCACTGGCACCCTGTCTATCTTAGATTCACGTGAGTCGAGGCGGACGTCGTCGCGGTAGCGACGACGAACGCCGAGACGAGCACGTGACACCACTGCCACCCAGTCTATCTTAGGGTCACGCGAGTCGAGCCGGACGTCATCGCGGTAGCTACGAAGAACGCTGAGACGAGCACGTGACACCACTGCCACCCAGTCTATCTTAGGGTTACGCGGGTCGAGAAGGACATCATCGTGGTAGCGACGACGGACGCCGAGACAAGCACGTGACACCACTGCCACCCTGTCTGTCTTAGGGTCACGTGAGTCGAGGCGGACCTCGTCACGGTAGCGACGACAGACGACGAGACGAGCACGTGACACCACTGCCACCCTGTCTATCTTAGGGTCATGCGAGTCGAGGTGGACGTCGTTGCGGCAGCGACGACAAATGCCGAGACGAGCACGTGAGACCACTGCCACCCAGTCTATCCTATGGTTACGCGAGTCATGGCGGACGTCGTCGCGGTAGAGACGACGGACGCCAAGACGAGCACGTGACACCACTGCCACCCCGTCGTAGCGTAACGTGAGTCGAGGCGAACGTCATCGCGGTAGCGACGACAGACGCCAAGACAAACACATGAAACCACTGCCACCCTGTCTATCATAGGGTTACGCGAGTCGAGGAGGACGTCCTCGCGGTAGCAACGATGGACGCTGAGACGAGCACGTGACATCACTGCTACCCTGTCTATCTTAGGGTTACACGAGCCGAGGAGGACGTAGTCGCAGTGGCGACGACGGATGCCGAGACGAGCACGTGAGACCACTGCCACCCTGTCTATCATAGGGTCACGAGAGTCGAGGCGGACATCATCAGGGTAGCGATGACTGACGCCCAAACAAGCACGTGACACAACTGCCACCCTATTTATCTTATGGTTACGTGAGTCGAGGCAGTCGTCATCGTGGTACGACGACGGACGCCGAGACGAGTACATGACACCACTACACCCTGTCTATCTTAGGGTTACGCGAGTCGAGGCGGACGTCGTCGCGGTAGCGACGACGTTCACCGAGACTAGCACTTGACACCACTGCCACACTGTCTTAGTGTAACGCTAGTCGAGGCAGACGTGACGCCGAGACGTGCAGGTGACACCACTTCTGACCTATCTTAGCGTAACGCGAGTCGAGGTGGATGTCGTCCGGTAGCGACGACGGACGCCGAGACGAGCACGTGACACCACTGCCACGCTGTCTATCTTAGGGTAACGCGAGTCGAGGCGAGTCGAGGCTAACGTCATCGCGGTAGCGACGGCAGATGTTGAGACGGGCACGTGACACCACTGCCACCCTGTCTATTTTAATGTTACGCGAGTCGAGGCGGACGCCGTCGCGGTAGCGACGACAGACGCCGAGACAAGCACGTGACACCACTGCCACCTAGTCTATCTTAGGGTCACGCGAGTCGAGCCGGACGACATTGCGGTAGCGACGAAGGACGCCGAGACGAGCACGTGACACCACTGCCACCCAGTCTATCTTAGGGTTACGCGGGTCGAGGCGGACATCGTCGCAGTAGCGACGACGGACGCCGAGTCGAGCACGTGACACCACTGCCACCGTGTCTATCTTAGGGTTACGCGAGTCGAGGTGGACATCCTCGCATTAGCGACGACGGACGCTGAGATGAGCATGTGACATCACTGCTACCCTGTCTATCTTAGTGTTACGCGAGTGGAGGAGGACGTAGTCACGGTAGCGACGACGGACGCCGAGACGAGCACGTGAGACCACTGCCACCGTGTCTATCATAGGGTCACGCCAGTCAAGGCGAGTCGAGGCGGACGTCGTTGGGGTAGCGACGACGGACGCCCAGACGAGCACGTGACACAACTGCCACCCTGTCTATCTTATGGTTACGCGAGTCGAGGCGGTCGTCATCGCGGTAGCGACGACAGACGCCGAGACGAGTACGTGACACCGCTACACCCTATCTATCTTAGGGTTACGCGAGTCGAGGCAGATGTCATTGGGGTAGCGACGACGGACGCCGAGACGAGCAGGTGACACCACTGCCAACCTATCTTAGCGTAACGCGAGTCGAGGTGGATGTCGTCCTGTAGCGACGACGGACGCCGAGATGAGCACGTGACACCATTGCCACGCTTTCTATCTTAGGGTTATGCGAGTCGAGGCGAGTCGAGGCTAACGTCGTCACGGTAGTGACGACGGACGCTGTGACGAGCACGTGACACCACCGCCACCCTGTCTATCTTAAGGTTACGCGAGTCGAGGCGGACGTCATCGCGGTAGCGACGATGGACACCGAGACGTGCACGTGACACCTTTGCTACCCAGTCTATCTTAGGGTCACGCGAGTCGAGTCGGACGTCGTCGCGGTAGCGACGACGGATGCCGAGACGAGCACGTGACACCACTGGCACCCTGTCTATCTTAGATTCACGCGAGTCGAGGTGGACATTGTCGCGGTAGCGACGACGAACGCCGAGACGAGCACCTGACACCACTGCCACCCAGTCTATCTTAGGGTCACGCGAGTCGAGCCGGACGTCGTCGCGGTAGCAACGAAGAACGCTGAGACGAGCACGTGACACCACTGCCACCCAGTCTATCATACGGTTACGCGGGTCGAGGCGGACATCATCGTGGTAGTGATGACGGACGCCGAGACAAGCACGTGACACCACTGGCACCCTGTCTATCTTAGGGTCACGTGAGTCGAGGCGAGTCAAGGCGGACCTCGTCACGGTAGCGACGACGGACGCCGAGACGAGCACGTGACACCACTGCCACCCTGTCTATCTTAGGGTCACGTGAGTCGAGGCGGACGTCATCGTGGTAGTGACGACGGACGCCGAGACTAGAACGTGACACCACTCCCACCCTGTCTATCATAGGGTCACGTGAGTCGAGGCGGACGTTGTTGCGGCAGCGACGACAGATGCCGAGACGAGCACGTGAGACCACTGCCACCCAGTCTATCCTATGGTTACGCGAGTCAAGGCGGACATCGTCGCGGTAGAGACGACGGACGCCAAGACGAGCACGTGACACCACTGCCACCCCATCGTAACATCACGTGATTCAAGGCAAACGTCATCGCGGTAGCGACGACAGACGCCGAGACGAGCACGTGAAACCACTGCCACCCTGTCTATCATAGGGTTACGCGAGTCGAGGCGGACGTCCTCGCGGTAGCGACGATGGATGCTGAGACGAGCACGTGACACCACTGCTACCCTGTCTATCTTAGGGTTACGCGAGTCGAGGAGGACGTAGTCGCAGTAGCAACGACGGACACCGAGATGAGCACGTGAGACAACTGCCACCCTGTCTATCATAGGGTCACGCGAGTCGAGGCGGACGTAGCGACGACTGACGCCCAAAAAAGCACTTGACACAACTACCACCCTGTCTATCTTATGGTTACATGAGTCGAGGCAGTTGTCATCGCGGTACGACGACGGATGCCGAGACGAGTACATGACACCACTACACCCTGTCTATCTTAGGGTTATGCGAGTCGAGGCGGACGTCGTCGCGGTAGCGACGACGGACGCCGAGACAAGCACTTGACACCATTGCCTCACTGTCTTAGCGTAACGCTAGTCGAGGCAGACGTGACGCCGAGACGTGCAGGTGACACCACTGCCAACCTATCTTAGCGTAACGCGAGTCGAGGTGGATGTTGTCCGATAGCGACAACGGACGCCGAGACCAGCACGTGACACCACTGCCACGCTGTCTATCTTAGGGTCATGCGAGTCTAGGCAAGTCGAGGCTAACATCGTCGCGGTAGCGACGACAGACACTGAGACGAGCACGTGACACCACTGCCACCCTGTCTATTTTAATGTTACGCGAGTCGAGGCAGACGTCATCGCGGTAGCGACGACTGACGCCGAGACGAGCACGTGACACCACTGCCACCTAGTCTATCTTAGGGTCACGCGAGTCGAGCCGGACGACATCGCGGTAGCGACGAAGGACGCCGAGACGAGCACGTGACACCACTGCCACCCAGTCTATCTTAGGGTTAAGCGGTTCGAGGCGGACATCTTCGCAGTAGCGACGACGGACGCCGAGTCGAGCATGTGACACCACTGCCACCGTGTCTATCTTAGGGTCACGCGAGTCGAGGCGCGTCGAGATAGACATTATCGCGGTAGCGACGACGGACGCCGAGACGAGCACGTGACACCACTACCACCCTGTCTATCTTAGGGTCACGTGAGTCGAGGTGGACATCATCGCGGTAGCGACGACGGACGCCGAGACTAGAATATGACACCACTCCCACCCTGTCTATCATAGGGTCAGGCGAGTCGAGGCAGATGTCATCGCGGTAGCGACGAAGGACGCCTAGACGAGCACGTGACACCACTGCCACCCACTCTATCTTAGGGTTACGCGAGTCAAGGCGGACGTCGTCACGGTAGAGACGACGAACGCCAAGACGAGCACGTGACACCACTGCCACCCTGTCGTTGCGTAATGTGAGTCGAGGCGGACATCACCGCAGTAGCGACGACGGACGCCAAGACGAGCACGTGAAACCACTACCACACTGTCTTAGAGTAACGCGAGTCATGGCGGACGTTGTCGCGGTAGCGACGACGGACGCCGAGACGAGCAGGTGACACCACTGCCGCCCTGTCTATCTTATTGTCACGCGAGTCGAATTAAGTCGAGGCGGACGTTGTTGCGGTAGTGATGACGGACGCCGAGACGAACACGTGACACCACTGCCACCATGTCTGTCTTAGGGTTACGCGAGTCGAGGCGGACGTCCTCGCGGTAGCGACGACGGACGCTGAGATGAGCACGTGACATCACTGCTACCTTGTCTATCTTAGGGTTACGCGAGTCGAGGAGGACGTAGTCGCAGTAGCGACAACGGACGCCGAGACGAGCACGTGAGACCACTGCCACCCTGTCTATCATAGGGTCACGTGAGTCGAGGCGAGTCGAGGCGGACGTCGTCGGGGTAGCGACGACGGACACCCAGACGAGCACGTGACACCATTGCCACCCTGTCTATCTTATCGTCACGCAAGTCAAGGCGGACGTCGTCCCGGTAGCGATGATGGACGCCGAGACGAGCACGTGACACCAGTGCCACCCATTCTATCTGAGGGTCACGCGAGTCGAGCCGGACGTCGTCGCGGTAGCAACGAAGAACGCTGAGACGAGCATGTGACACCAATGCCACCCAGTCTATCTTGGGGTTACGCGGGTCGAGGCGGACATCATCGTGGTAGCGACGACGGACGCCGAGACAAGCACGTGACACCACTGCCACCCTGTCTATCTTAGGGTCACGTGAGTCAAGGCGAGTCGAGGCGGACCTCGTCACGGTAGCGACGACGGACGCCAAGACGAGCACGTGACTCCACTGCCACCCTGTTTAACTTAGGGTTACGTGAGTCAAGGCGGACGTCGTCGTGGTAGTGACGACGGACGCCGAGACTAGAACGTGACACCACTCCCACAATGTCTATCATAGGGTCACGCGAGTCAAGGCGGACGTCATTGCGGCAGCGACGACAGATGCCGAGACGAGCACGTGAGACCACTGCCACCCAGTCTATCCTATGGTTACAAGAGTCAAGGCGGACATCGTCGCAGTAGAGACGACGGACGCCAAGACTAGCACGTGACACCACTGCCACCCCGTCGTAGCGTACCGTGAGTCAAGGCGAACGTCATCGCGGTAGCGACGACAGACGCCGAGACGAGCACGTGAAACCACTGCCACCCTGTCTATCATAGGGCTACGCGAGTCGAGGCGGACGTCCTCACGGTAGCGACGATGGACGCTGAGACGAGCACGTGACATCACTGCTACCCTATCTATCTTAGGGTTACACGAGTCGAGGAGGACGTAGTCGCAGTAGCGACGACGGACATCGAGACGAGCACGTGAGACCACTGCCACCCTGTCTATCATAGGGTCACGCGAGTCGAGGCGGACGTCATCGGGGTAGCGACGACTGACGCCCAAACAAGCACGTGACACAACTGCCACCCTATCTATCTTATGGTTACGTGAGTCGAGGCAGTCGTCATCGCGGTACGACGACGGACGCCGAGACGAGTACATTACACCACTACACCCTGTCTATCTTAGGGTTATGCGAGACGAGGCGGACGTCGTCGCGGTAGCGACGACGGACGCCAAGATAAGCGCTTGACACCACTTCCACACTGTCTTAGCGTAACGCTAGTCGAGGCAGATGTGACGCCGAGACGTGCAGGTGACACCACTGCCAACCTATCTTAGCGTAACGCGAGTCGAGGTGGATGTCGTCCGGTAGCGACGATGGACGCCGAGACGAGCACATGACACCACTGCCACGCTGTCTATCTTAGGGTCACGCGAGTCGAGGCGAGTCGAGGCTAACGTCGTCGCGGTAGCGACGACAGACGCCGAGACGAGCACGTGACACCACTGCCATCTAGTCTATCTTAGGGTCACGCGAGTCGAGCCGGATGACATCGCAGTAGCGACGAAGGACGCCGAGACGAGCACGTGACACCACTGCCACCCAGTCTATCTTAGGGTTACGCGGGTCGAGGCGGACATCATCGCAGTAGCGACGTCGGACGCCGAGTCGAGCACGTGACACCACTGCCACCATGTCTATCTTAGGGTCACACGAGTCGAGGCGCGTCGAGACGGACATCATCGCGGTAGCGACGACGGACGCCGAGACGAGCACGTGACGCCAGTACCACCCTGTCTATCTTAGGGTCACGTGAGTTGAGGCGGACATCGTCGCGGTAGCGATGACGGACGCCGAGACTAGAATGTGACACCACTCCCACCCTGTCTATCATAGGGTCACGCGAGTCGAGGCAGATGTCGTCGCGGTAGCGACGACGGATGCCGAGACGAGCACGTGACTCCACTGCCACCCAGTCTATCTTAGGGTTACGCGTGTCAAGGCGGGCGTCGTCACGGTAGAGACGACGGACGCCAAGACGAGCACGGGACACCACTGCCACCCTGTCGTAGCGTAACGTGAGTCGAGGCGGACATCATCGCGGTAGCGACGACGGACGCCGAGACGAGCACGTGAAACCACTGCCACACTGTCTTAGCGTGACGCGAGTCATGGCGGAGGTTGTCGCGGTAGCGACGACGGACACCGAGACGAGCAGGTGACACCACTGCCGTCCTGTCTATCTTATTGTCATGCGAGTCGAATTAAGTCGAGGCGGACGTTGTTGCGGTAGTGATGATGGACGCCGAGATGAGCACGTGACACCACTGCCACCATGTCTGTCTTAGGGTTACGCGAGTCGCGGCGGACGTCCTCGCGGTAGCGACGACGGACGCTGAGATGAGCACGTGACATCACTGCCACCCTGTCTATCTTAGGGTTACGCGAGTCGAGGAGGACGTAGTCGCAGTAGCAACGACGGACACCGAGACAAGCACGTGAGACCACTGCCACCCTGTCCATCATAGGGTCACGTGAGTCGAGGCAAGTCGAGGCGGACGTCGTCGGGGTAGCGACGACGGACGCCCAGACAAGCACTTGACACAACTGCCACCCTGTCTATCTTAGGGTTACGCGAGTCGAGGCGGACGTCGTCGAGGTAGCGACAACGGACACCGAGACGAGCACATGACACCACTGCCACCCAGTCTATCTTTGGGTCACGTGAGTCGAGCCGTACGTCATCGCGGTAGCGACGACGGATGCTGAGACGAGCACGTGACACCACTGGCACCCTATCTATCTTAGATTAACGTGAGTCGAAGCGGACGTCGTCACGGTAGCGACGACGGACGCCGAGACGAGCACGTGACACCACTGCCACCTAGTCTATCTTTGGGTCATGAGAGTCGAGCCGGATGTCGTCGCGGTAGCGACGAAGGACGCCGAGACGAGCACGTGACACCAGCGCCACCTAGTCTATCTTAGGGTTACGCGGGTCGAGGCGGACATCGTTGTGGTAGCGACGACGGATGCCGAGACGAGCACGTGACACCACTGCCAACCTGTCTATCTTAGGGTCACGCGTGTCGAGGCGAGTCGAGGCGGACATTGTCGCGGTAGCGACGAAGGACGCCGAGACGAGCACGTGACACCACTACCACCCTGTCTATCTTAGGGTCACGTGAGTCGAGGCAGACATCATCGCGGTAGCGACGACGAACGCCGAGACTAGAACGTGACACCACACCCACCCTGCCTATCATAGGGTCATGCGAGTTGAGGCAGACGTCGTCGCGGTAGCGACGACTGATGCTGAGACGAGCACGTGACACCACTCCCACCCAGTCTATCTTAGGGTTACGCGAGTCAAGGCGGACGTCGTCGCGGTAGAGACGACGGACGCCGAGACGAGCACGTGACACCACTGCCACCCTGTCGTAGCGTAACGTGAGTCGTGGCGGACGTCATCGCGGTAGCGACGACGGACGCCGAGACGAGCACGTGAAACCACCGCCACACGAGACAAGCAAGTGACACCACTGCCACCCTGTCTATCTTAGGGTCACGTGGGTCGAAGTGAGTCGAGAGGACGTTGTCGCGGTAGCGACGGCGGACGCCGACACGAGCACGTGAGAGCACTGCCACCCTGTCTATCATAGGGTCACGCGAGTCGAGGCAGACGTCATCGGGGTAGCAACGACTGACGCCCAAACAAGCACATGACACAACTGCCACCCTGTCTATCTTATGGTTACGTGAGTCGAGGCGGTCATCATCACGGTACGACGACGGACGCCGAGACAAGTACATGACACCACTGCACCCTGTCTATCTTAGGGTTATGCGAGTCGAGGCGGACGTCGTCGCGGTAGCGACGACGGACGCCGAGACAAGCACTTGACACCACTGCCACACTGTCTTAGCGTAACGCTTGTCGAGGCAGACGTGACGCCGAGACGAGCAGGTGACACCACTTCCAACCTATCTTAGCGTAACGCGTGTCTAGGTGGATGTCGTCCGCTAGCGACGACGGACGCCTAGACGAGCACGTGACACCATTGCCACGCTGTCTATCTTAGGGTCACGCTAGTCGAGGCGAGTTGAGGCTAACGTCATCGCGGTAGCGACGACAGACGCTGAGATGAGCACGTGACACCACTGCCACCCTGTCTATTTTAATGTTATGCGAGTCGAGGCGGACGTCGTCGCGGTAGCGACGACAGATGTCGAGACGACCACGTGACACCACTGCCACCTAGTCTATCTTAGGGTCACGCGAGTCGAGCCGGACGACATTGCAGTAGCGACGAAGGACGCCGAGACGAGCACGTGACACCACTGCCACCCAGTCTATCTTAGGGTTACGCTGGTCGAGGCGGAGATCGTCGCAGTAGCGACGACGGACGCCGAGTCGAGCACGTGACACCACTGCCACCGTGTCTATCTTAGTGTCACGCGAGTCGAGGCGCGTCGAGACAGACATCATCGCGGTAGCGACGACGGACACCGAGACGAGCACGTGACACCACTACCACCCTGTCTATCTTAGGGTCACGTGAGTCAGGGCGGATATCGTCACGGTAGCGACGCCGGACGACGAGACTAGAACATGACACCACTCCCACCCTGTCTATCATAGGGTCACGCGAGTCGAGGCAGATGTCATCGCGGTAGCGACGACGGACGCCGAGACGAGCACGTGACACCACTGCCACCCAGTCTATCTTAGGGTTACGCGAGTCAAGGCGGATGTCGTCGCGGTAGAGACGACGGACACCGAGACGAGCACGTGACACCACTGCCACCCTGTCGTAGCGTAACGTGACTCGAGGCGGACATCATCGCGGTAGCGACGACAGACACCAAGACGAGCACGTCAAACCACTGCCACACTGTCTTAGCGTAACGCGAGTCATGGCGGACGTTGTCGCGGTAGCGACGACGGACGCCGAGACGAGCAGGTGACACCACTGCCGCCCTGTCTATCTTATTGTCAAGCGAGTCGAATTAAGTCGAGGCGGACATTGTTGCGGTAGTGACGACGGACGCCGAGACGAGCACGTGACACCACTGCCACCATGTCTGTCTTAGGGTTACGCGAGTCGAGGCGGACGTCCTCGCGATAGCGATGACGGACGCTGAGATGAGCACGTGACATCACTGCTACCTTGTCTATCTTAGGGTTACGCGAGTCGAGGAGGACGTAGTCCTAGTAGCGACGACGGACGCCGAGACGAGCACGTGAGACCACTGCCACCCTGTCTATCATAGGGTCACGTGAGACGAGCAGGTGACACAACTGCCACCCTGTCTATCTTATGGTTACATGAGTCGAGGCGGTCATCATCGCGGTACGACGACGGACGCCGAGACAAGTACATGACACCACTGCACCGTGTCTATCTTAGGGTTACGCCAGTCGAGGCGGACGTCATCGCGGTAGCGACGACGGACGCCGAGACAAGCACTTGACACCACTGCCACACTGTCTTAGTGTAACGCTAGTCGAGGCAGACATGACGTCGAGACGAGCAGGTGACACCACTGCCAACCTATCTTAGCATAACGCGAGTCTAGTGGATGTCGTCCGCTAGCGACGACGGACGCCGAGACGAGCACGTGACACCATTGCCACGCTGTCTATCATAGGGTCACGCGAGTCGAGGCTAACATTGTCGCGGTAGCGACGACAGACGCTGAGACGAGGACGTGACACCACTGCCACCCTGTCTATTTTAATGTTACGCGAGACGAGGCGGACGTCGTCGCGGTAGCAACGACAGACGCCGAGACGAGCACGTGACACCACTGCCACCTAGTCTATCTTAGGGTTACACTGGTCGAGGCGGACATCGTCGCAGTAGCGACGACGGACGCCGAGTCGAGCACGTGACACCACTGCCACCGTGTCTATCTTAGTGTCACGTGAGTCGAGGCGCGTCGAGACGGACATCATCGTGGTAGCGACGACGGACACCGAGACGAGCACGTGACACCACTACCACCCTGTCTATCTTAGGGTCCCGTGAGTCAGGGCGGACATTGTTATGGTAGCGACGACGGACGCCGAGACTAGAACATGACACCACTCCCACCCTGTCTATCATAGGGTCACGCGAGTCGAGGCAGATGTCGTCGCGGTAGCGACAACGGGCGCCGAGACGAGCACGTGACACCACTGCCACCCAGTCTATCTTAGGGTTACGTGAGTCAAGGCGGACGTCGTCGCGGTAGAGACGACGGACACCGAGACGAGCACGTGACACCACTGCCACCCTGTCGTAGCGTAACGTGAGTCGAGGCGGACATCATCGTGGTAGCGACGACGGACGCCGAGACAAGCACGTGAAACCACTGCCACACTGTCTTAGCTTAACGCGAGTCATGGCGGACGTTGTCGCGGTAGCGACGACGGACGCCGAGACGAGCAGGTGACACCACTGCCGCCCTGTCTATCTTATTGTCACGTGTGTCGAATTAAGTCGAGGCGGACATTGTTGCGGTAGTGACGACGGACGCCGAGACGAGCACATGACACCACTGCCACCATGTCTGTCTTAGGGTTACGTGAGTCGAGGCGGACGTCCACGCGGTAGCGACGACGGACGCTGAGATGAGCACGTGACATCACTGCTACCTTGTCTATCTTAGGGTTACGCGAGTCGAGGAGGACGTAGTCCCAGTAGCGACGACGGACGCCGAGACGAGCACGTGAGACCACTGCCACCCTGTCTATCATAGGGTCACGTGAGACCACTGCCACCCTGTCTATCTTATGGTTACATGAGTCGAGGCGGTCATCATCGCGGTACGATGACGGACGCCGAGACGAGTACGTGACACCACTACACCCTGTCTATCTTAGGGTTACGCGAGTCGAGGCGGACGTCGTCGAGGTAGCGACGACGGACGTCGAGACAAGCACTTGACACCACTGCCACACTGTCTTAGCGTAATGCTAGTCGAGGCAGATGTCATCGGGGTAGCGACGAAGGAAGCCGAGACGAGCAGGTGACACCACTGCCAACCTATCTTAGCGTAACGCGAGTCGAGGTGGATGTCGTGCAGTAGCGATGACGGACACCGAGACGAGCACGTGACACTACTGCCACGCTGTCTATCTTAGGGTCACATGAGTCGAGGCGAGTCGAGGCTAACGTCATCGCGGTAGCGACGACAAACGCTGAGACGAGCACGTGACACCACTGCCACCCTGTCTATCTTAGGGTTACGTGAGTCGAGGCGGACGTCATCGCGGTAGCGTCGACGGACGCCGAGACGAGCACATGACACCACTGCCACCCAGTCTATCTTAGGGTCATGTGAGTCGAGCCGGACATCGTCGCGGTAGCGACGACGGATGCCGAGACAAGCACGTGACACCACTGGCACCCTGTCTATCTTACATTAACGCGAGTCGAAGCGGACGTCGTCACAGTAGCAACGACAGACACCGAGACGAGCACGTGACACCACTGCCACCCAGTCTATCTTTGGGTCATGCGAGTCGAGCCGGACGTCGTCGCGGTAGCGACGAAGGACGCCGAGACGAGCACGTGACACCAGTGCCACCCAGTCTATCTTAGGGTTATGCGGGTCGAGGCGGCCATCGTCGCGGTAGCGACGACGGACGCCGAGACGTGCACGTGAGACCACTGCCACCCTGTCTATCATAGGGTCACGTGAGACGAGCACGTGACACAACTGCCACCCTGTCTATCTTATGGTTACATGAGTCGAGGCGGTCATCATCGCGGTACGACGACGGACGCCGAGACAAGTACATGACACCACTGCACCCTGTCTATCTTAGGGTTACGCCAGTCGAGGCGGACGTCGTCGCGGTAGCGACGACGGACGCCGAGACAAGCACTTGACACCACTGCCACACTGTCTTAGCGTAACTCTAGTCGAGGCAGACATGACGCCGAGACGAGCAGGTGACACCACTGCCAACCTATCTTAGCGTAACGCGAGTCTAGTGGATGTCGTCCGCTAGCGACGACGGACGCCTAGACGAGCACGTGACACCATTGCCACGCTGTCTATCATAGGGTCACGCGAGTCGAGGCGAGTCGAGGCTAACATCGTCGCGGTAGCGACGACAGACGCTAAGACGAGGACGTGACACCACTGCCACCTTGTCTATTTTAATGTTACGCGAGTCGAGGCAGACGTCGTCGCGGTAGCAACGACAGACACCACTGCCACCCAGTCTATCTTAGCGTCACGTGAGTCGAGCCGGACATCGTCGCGGTAGCGATGACGGATCCCGAGACAAGCACGTGACACCACTGGCACCCTGTCTATCTTAGATTAACGCGAGTCGAAGCGGACGTCGTCACGGTAGCGACGACAGACACCGAGACGAGCACGTGACACCACTGCCACCCAGTCTATCTTTGGGTCATGCGAGTCGAGCCGGACGTCGTCGCGGTAGCGACGAAGGACGCCGAGACGACCACGTGACACCAGTGCCACCCAGTCTATCTTAGGGTTATGCGGGTCGAGGCGGCCATCGTCGCGGTAGCGACGACGGACGCCGAGACGAGCACGTGACACCACTGCCACCCTATCTATCTTAGGGTCACGCGAGTTGAGGCGAGTCGAGGCGGACATCATCGCGGTAGCGACGATGGACGCCGAGACAAGCACGTGACACCACTACCACCCTGTCTATCTTAGGGTCACGTGAGTCGAGGCGGATGTCATCGCGGTAGCGACGACGGACGCCGAGACTAGAACATGACACCACTCCCACCCTGTCTATCATAGGGTCACGCGAGTCGAGGGAGACGTGGTCACGGTAGCGACGACTGATGCCGAGACGAGCACGTGACACCACTGCCACCCAGTCTATCTTAGGGTTATGTGAGTCAAGGGGGACGTCGTCGCGGTAGAGACGACGAACACGTGACACCACTGCCACCCTGTCGTAGGGTAACGTGAGTCGTGGCGGACGTCATCGCTGTAGCGACGACGGACGCCGAGATGAGCACGTGAAACCACTGCCACACGAGACAAGCAGGTGACACCACTGCTGCCCTGTCTATCTTAGGGTCACGCGGGTCGAAGTGAGTCAAGGAGGACGTTGTCGCGGTAGCGATGACGGACACCGAGACAAGCACGTGACACCACTGCCGACCTGTCTATCTTACGGTCACGAGAGTCGAGCGTACGTCATCGCGGTAGCGACGGCGGACGCCGACACGAGCACGTGAGAACACTGCCACCCTGTTTATCTTAGGGTTACGCGAGTCGAGGTGGACGCCAAGACGAGCACGTGACACCACTGCCAACGTGTTTTAGCGTAACACGAGTCGAGGCAGACGTCATCACGGTAGCGACGATGGACGCTGAGACAAGCACGTGACAGCACTGCCACCTAGTCTATCTTAGGGTTACGTGAGTCGAGGCGCGTCGACGCGCTAGCGACGACGGACGCCGAGACTAGAACGTTACACCACTCCCACCCTGTCTATCATAGGGTCACCTGAGTCGAGGTAGACATCGTCGTGGTCGCGACAACGGACGCCGAGACGAGCACGTGACACCACTGCCACCCAGTCTATATTAGGTTTACGCGAGTCAAGGCAGACATCGTCGTGGTAGAGGCGACGGATGCCGAGACAAGCACGTGACACCACTGCCACCCTGTCGTAGCGTAACGTGAGTCGAGGCGGACATCATCGCGGTAGCGACGACGGACGCCGAGACAAGCACATGAAACCACTGCCACACTGTCTTAGCATAACGCGAGTAAAGGCGGACGTTGTCGTGGTACCGACGATGGACGCCGTGACGAGCAGGTGACACCACTGCCGCCCTGTCTATCTCAGGGTCACGCGAGTCGAAGTAAGTTGAGGCAGACGTTGTCGCGGTAGCGACGACGGACGCCGAGACGAGCACGTAACACCACTGCCACCCTATCTATCTTAGGGTCACAAGAGTCGAGCGTACGTCGTCGCGGTATCGACGGCGGACGCCGACCAGAGCACGTGAGACCACTGCCACCCTATTTATCTTATGGATACACGAGTCGAGGCGGACGCCGAGACGAGCGCATGACACCACTGCCACCGTGTTTGAGCATAACACGAGTCAAGGCGGACGTCGTCGCGGTAGCGACGACGGATGCCGAGACAAGCACGTGATACCACTGCCACCCTGTCTATCTTAGATTTACGCGAGTCGAGGTGGATATCATCGCGGTAGCGACGACGGAGGCCGAGACGAGCACGTGAGACCACTGCCACCCTGTCTATCATAGGGTCACGTGAGACGAGCATGTGACACAACTGTCACCCTGTCTATCTTATGGTTACATGAGTCGAGGCGGTCATCATCACGGTACGACGACGGACGCCAAGACGAGTACGTGACACCACTACACCCTGTCTATCTTAGGGTTACGCGAGTCGAGGCGGACGTCATCGAGGTAGCGACGACGGACGTCGAGACAAGCACTTGACACCACTGCCACACTGTCTTAGCGTAATGCTAGTCGAGGCAGATGTCATCGGGGTAGCGACGAAGGAAGCCGAGACGAGCAGGTGACACCACTGCCAACCTATCTTAGCGTAACGCGAGTCGAGGTGGATGTCGTCTAGTAGCGACGACGGACGGCGAGACGAGCACGTGACACTACTGCCAAGCTGTCTATCTTAGGGTCACATGAGTCGAGGCGAGTCGAGGCTAACGTCATCGCGGTAGCGACGACAGACGCTGAGACGAGCACGTGACACCACTGCCACCCTGTCTATCATAGGGTTACCTGAGTCGAGGCGGACGTCGTCGTGGTAGCGACGATGGACGCCGAGACGAGCACATGACACCACTGCCACCCAGTCTATCTTAGGGTCACGTGACTCGAGCCGGACATCGTCGCGGTAGCGAAAATGGATGCCGAGACGAGCACGTGACGCCACTGGCACCCTGTCTATCTTAGATTAACGCGACTCGAAGCGGACATCGTCACGGTAGCGACGACAGACACCGAGATGAGCACGTGACACCACTGCCACCCAGTCTATCTTTGGGTCATGCGAGTCGAGCCAGACGTCATCGCGGTAGCGACGAAGTACGCCGAGACGAGCACGTGACACCAGTGCCACCCAGTCTATCTTAGGGTTATGCGGGTCGAGGCGGCCATCGTAGAGGTAGCGACGACGAACGCCGAGACGAGCACGTGACACCACTGCCACCCTATATATCTTAGGGTTACGCGAGTCGAGGCAAGTCGAGGCGGACATCATCGCGGTAGCGACGATGGACGCTGAGACGAGCACGTGACACCACTACCACCCTGTCTATCTTAGGGTCACGTGAGTCGAGGTGGATGTCGTCGCAGTAGCGACGACGGACGCCGAGACTAGAACGTGACACCACTCCCACCCTGTCTATCATAGGGTCACGCGAGTCAAGGCAGACGTCGTCGCGGTAGCGACGACTGATGCCGAGACGAGCACGTGACACCACTGCCACCCAGTCTATCTTAGGGTTACGCGAGTCAAGGCGGACGTCATCGCGGTAGAGACGACGAACGCCGAGACGAGCACATGACACCACTGCCACCCTGTCGTAGCTTAACGTGAGTCATGGCGGACGTCATCGCTGTAGCGATGACGGACGCCGAGACGAGCACGTGAAACCACTGCCACACGAGACAAGCAGGTGACACCACTGCCGCCCTGTCTATCTTAGGGTCACGCGGGTCGATGTGAGTCAAGGAGGACATTGTCGCGGTAGCGATGATGGACCCCGAGACAAGCACGTGACACCACTGCCACCCTGTCTATCTTAGGGTCACGAGAGTCGAGCGTACGTCGTCGCGGTAGCGACGGCGGACGCCGACACGAGCACGTGAGAACACTGCCACCCTGTTTATCTTAGGGTTACGCGAGTTGAGGTGGACGCCAAGACGAGCACGTGACACCACTGCACCGTGTTTTAGCGTAACAAGAGTCGAGGCGGACATCATCACGGTAGCGACGATGGATGCCGAGATGAGCATGTGACACCACTGCCACCCTGTCTATCTTAGGGTCACGCGAGTCGAGACGGACGTCGTCACGGTAACGACGATGGACGTTGAGACGAGCACGTGACATCACTGCCACCCAGTCTATCTTAGGGTTACGCGAGTCGAGGCGCGTCGACGCGGTAGCGACGACGGACGCCGAGACTAGAACGTGACACCACTCCCACCATGTCTATCATAGGGTCACCTGAGTCGAGGCGGACGTCGTCGTGGTTGCGACGACGGACGCCGAGACGAGCACGTGACACCACTGCGACCCAGTCTATATTAGGGTTATGCGAGTCAAGGCAGACATCGTCGCGGTAGAGGCGACGGATGCCGAGACAAGCACGTGACACCACTGCCACCCTGTCGTAGCGTAACGTGAGTCGAGGCAGACGTCATCGCGGTAGCGACGACGGACGCCGAGACAAGCACATGAAACCACTGCCACACTTTCTTAGCATAATGCGAGTAAAGGCGGACGTTGTCGCGGTAGCAACGACGGACGCCATGACGAGCAGGTGACACCACTGCCGCCCTGTCTATCTCAGGGTCACGCGAGTCGAAGTGAGTTGAGGCGGACGTTGTCGCGGTAGCGACGACGGACGCCGAGACGA
The DNA here is from genome assembly GCA_011799875.1 of Thinopyrum elongatum. Lineage (NCBI taxonomy): Eukaryota > Viridiplantae > Streptophyta > Magnoliopsida > Poales > Poaceae > Thinopyrum > Thinopyrum elongatum. Next base: position 316,678,202 of record CM022298.1, read on the forward strand.
GCACGTAACACCACTGCCACCCTGTCTATCTTAGGGTCACAAGAGTCGAGCGTACGTCGTCGCGGTACCGACGGCGGACGCCGACCAGAGCACGTGAGACCACTGCCACCCTGTTTATCTTAGGGATACACGAGTCGAGGCGGACGCCGAGACGAGCGCATGACACCACTGCCACCGTGTTTGAGCGTAACACGAGTCAAGGCGGACGTCGTCGCGGTAGTGACGACGGATGCCGAGACGAGCACGTGACACCACTGCCACCCTGTCTATCTTAGATTTACGTGAGTCGAGGCGGACATCATCGCGGTAGCGACGACGGACGCCGAGACGAGCACGTGAGACCACTGCCACCCTGTCTATCATAGGGTCACGTGAGACGAGCACGTGACACAACTGCCACCCTGTCTATCTTATGGTTACATGAGTCGAGGCGGTCATCATCGCGGTACGACGACGGACGCCGAGACGAGTACGTGACAGCACTACACCCTGTCTATCTTAGGGTTACACGAGTCGAGGCGGACGTCGTCGAGGTAGCGACGACGGACGTCGAGACAAGCACTTGACACCACTGCCACACTATCTTAGCGTAATGCTAGTCGAGGCAGATGTCATCGGGGTAGCGACGAAGGAAGCCGAGACGAGCAGGTGACACCACTGCCAACCTATCTTAGCGTAACGCGAGTCGAGGTGGATGTCGTCCAGTAGCGACGACGGACGCCGAGACTAGCACGTGACACTACTGCCACGCTGTCTATCTTAGGGTCACATGAGTCGAGGCGATTCGAGGCTAACGTCATCGCGGTAGCGACGACAGACGCTGAGACGAGCACGTGACACCACTGCCACACTGTCTATCTTAGGGTTACGTGAGTCGAGGCGGACGTCGTCGCGGTAGCGACGACGGACACCGAGACGAGCACATGACACCACTCCCACCCAGTCTATCTTAGGGTCACGCGAGTCGAAGCGGACGTCGTCACGGTAGCGACGACAGACACCGAGACGAGCACGTGACACTACTGCCACCCAGTCTATCTTTGGGTCATGCGAGTCGAGCCGGACGTCGTCACGGTAGCGACGAAGGACGCCGAGACGAGCACGTGACACCAGTGCCACCCAGTCTATCTTAGGGTTATGCGGGTTGATGCGGCCATCGTCGCGGTAGCGACAACGGACGCCGAGACGAGCACGTGACACCACTCCCACCCTATCTATCTTAGGGTCACACGAGTCGATGCGAGTCGAGGCGGACATCATCGCGGTAGCAACGACGGACGCCGAGACGAGCACGTGACACCACTACCACCCTGTCTATCTTAGGGTCACGTGAGTCGAGGCGGATGTCGTCGCGGTAGCGACGACGAACGCCGTGACTAGAACGTGACACCACTCCCACCCTGTCTATCATAGGGTCACGCGAGTCGAGGCAGACGTCATCGCGGTAGTGACGACTAATGCCGAGACGAGCACGTGACACCACTGCCACCCAGTCTATCTTAGGGTTACGCGAGTCAAGGCGGACGTCGTCGCGGTAGAGACGACGAACGCCGAGACGAGCACGTGACACCATTGCCACCCTGTCGTAGCGTAACTTGAGGCGTGGCGGACGTCATCGCTGTAGCGACGACGGACACCGAGACGAGCACGTGAAACCACTACCACACGAGACAAGCAGGTTACACCACTGCCGCCCTGTCTATCTTATGGTCACGTGGGTCGAAGTGAGTCAAGGAGGACGTTGTCGCGATAGCGATGACGGACACCGAGACAAGCACGTGACACCACTGCCACCCTGTCTATCTTAGGGTCACGAGAGTCGAGCGTACGTCGTCGCGGTAGCGACGGCGGACGCCGACACGAGCACATGAGACCACTGCCACCCTATTTATCTTAGGGTTACGCGAGTGGAGGTGGACGCCAAGACGAGCACGTGACACCACTGCCACCGTGTTTTAGCGTAACACGAGTCGAGGCGGACGTCATCACGGTAGCGACGACGGATGCCGAGATGAGCACGAGACACCACTGCCACCCTGTCTATCTTAGGGTCACGCGAGTCGAGACGGACGTCGTCACGGTAACGATGATGGACGCTGAGACGAGCACATGACAGCACTGCCACCCTGTCTATCTTAGGGTTACGCGAGTCGAGGCGTGTCGACGCGGTAGCGACGACGGACGCCGAGACTAGAACATGACACCACTCCCACCCTGTCTATCATAGGGTCACCTGAGTCGAGGCGGACGTCGTCGTGGTAGCGATGACGGACGCCGAGACGGGCACGTGACACCACTGCCACCCAGTGTATATTAGGGTTACGCGAGTCAAGGCAGACATCGTCGCGGTAGAGGCGACGGATGCCGAGACAAGCACGTGACACCACTGCCACCCTGTCGTAGCGTAACGTGAGTCGAGGCGGACGTCCTCGCGGTAGCGACGACGGACGCCGAGACAAGCACATGAAACCACTGCCACACTGTCTTAGCATAACGCGAGTAAAGGCGGACGTTCTCGCGGTAGCGACGACGGACGCCGTGACGAGCAGGTGACACCACTGCCGCCCTGTCTATCTCAGGGTCACGCGAGTCGAAGTGAGTTGAGGCGGACGTTGTCGCGGTAGCGACGATGGACGCCGAGATGAGCACGTAACACCACTGCCACCCTGTCTATCTTAGCGTCACAAGAGTCGAGCGTACGTCATCGCGGTACCAACGGCGAACGCCGACCATAGCGCGTGAGACCACTGCCACCCTGTTTATCTTAGGGATACACGAGTCGAGGCGGACGCCGAGATGAACGCATGACACCACTGCCACCGTGTTAGAGCGTAACACGAGTCAAGTCGGACGTCGTCGCGGTAGCAACAACGGATGCCGAGACGAGGACGTGACACCACTGCCACCCTGTCTATCTTAGATTTACGCGAGTCGAGGCGGACATCATCGCGGTAGCGACGACGGACGCCGAGACGAGCACCTGACACCACTCCCACCCAGTCTATCTTTGGGTCACGCGAGTCGAGATGGACGTCGTCGCGGTAATGATGACGGACGCCGAGACGTGCACATGACACCATTGCCACCCAGTCTATCTTAGGGTTACGCGAGTCAAGGCGCGTCGAGGCGGACGTTTTCGTGGTAGCGACGATGGACGCTGAGACAAGCACATGACACCACTACCACCCTATCTATCTTAGGGTCACGCGAGTCGAGGCGAGTCAAGGCGGACGTCGTCGTGGTAGCGAGGATAGACACCGAGACGAGCATGTGATACCACTGCCACCCTGTCTATCTTAAGGTCACGCGAGTCAAGGCGAGTCGAGGCGGACGTCGTCGCGGTAGCGACAATGGACGCCGAGACTAGCACGTGACACCACTCCCACCTTGTCAATCTTAGGGTCACGTGTGTCGAGGCGGAAGTCGTCTCCGTAGCGACGACGGACGTCGAGACAAGCATGTGACACCACTACCACCCAGTCTATCTTAGGGTTACGCGAGTCAAGGAGGACGTTGTCGCGGTATCGACGATCGACGCCAAGACGAGCACGTGACACCAATGCCACCCTGTCTTAGCGTAACGCGAGTCGAGGTGGACGTCATCACGGTAGCGACGACGGATGCCGAGACGAGCACGTGAAACCACTGCCACACTGTCTTAGCGTAACGCGAGTCAAGGCGGACGTTGTCGCGGTAGCGACCACGGACGCCGAGACGAGCAGGTTACACCACTGCTGCCCAGTCTATCTTAGGGTCACGCGAGTCGAGGTGAGTCGAGGCGGACGTCGTCGCGGTAGCGACGACGAACGCTGAGATGAGCACGTGACACCACTGCGACCCTGTCTATCTTAGGGTCACGAGAGTCGAGCGGACGTCATCGCGGTAGCGACGGCAGACACCGACTCGTGCACGTGACACCACTGCCACCCTGTTAATCTTAGGGTTACGCGAGTCGAGGCGGACGCCGAGACGAGCACGTGATACCACTGACACCCTACGTAGCGTAACGTGAGTCAAGGAGGACGTCATCGCGGTAGCGACGATGGACGCCGAGACGAGCACATGAAACCACTGCCACACTGTCTTAGTGTAACGCGAGTCAAGGCGGACGCTGTCGCGGTAGCGACGACGGACGCCGAGACAAGCAGGTGACACCATTGCCGCCCTGTCTATCTTAAGGTCACGCGAGTCGAGGCGAGTCGAGGCAGACATTGTCGCGGTAGCGATGACGGACGCCGAGACAAGCACGTGACACCACTGCCACCCTGTCTATCTTAGGGTCATGAGGGTCGAGCAGACGTCATCGCGGTAGCGACAGCGGACACCGACACGAGCACGTGAGACCTCTGCCACCCTGTTTATCTTAGGGTTACGTGAGTCGAGGCGGACGCCGAGACGAGCACCTGACACCACTGCCACCGTGTTTTAGAGTAACACGAGGCGAGGCGGACATCCTCGCGGTAGTGATGACGGATGCCGAGACGAGCACCTGACACCACTGCCACCCTATGTATCTTAGATTCACGCGAGTCGAGGCAGACATCATCACGGTAGCGACGATGGACGCCGAGACGAGCACGTGACACCACTACCACCTAGTCTATCTTAGGGTCACGCGAGTCGAGGCGGATGTCGTCGCGGTAGCGACGACGGACGCCGAGACGAGCACGTGGCAGAACTGCCACCCAGTCTATCTTAGGGTTACGCGAGTCGAGGCGTGTCGAGGCGGACATCGTCGTGGTAGCGACGATGGACGCTGAGACGAGCACGTGACACCACTGCCACCCGTCTATCTTAGGGTCACGTGAGTTGAGGCGAGTCGAGGCGGACGTTGTCGCGATAGCGACGACGGACGCCGAGATGAGCATGTGACACCACTACCACCCTGTCTATCTTAGGGACACGCGAGTCGAGGCGAGTCGAGGCGGACATTGTCACGGTAGCGACGATGGACGCCGAGACTAGCACGTGACACCACTCCGACCCATCTATCTTAGGGTAGCGTGTCGAGGCGGACGTCATCTGGGTAGCGACGACGGACGCCGAGACGAGCACGTGACACCACTGCCACCCAGTCTATCATAGGGTTACGCGAGTCAAGGCAGACGTCGTCGCAGTAGCGATGACGGACGCCGAGACTAGCACGTGACACCACTGCCACCCTGTCTTAGCGTAATGCGAGTCGAGGCGGATGTCATCGCGGTAGCGACGACGGACGCTGAGACGAGCACGTAAAACCACTGCCACACTGTCTTAGTGTAACCCGAGTCAAGGCGGACGTTGTCGCGGTAGCGATGACGGATGCCGAGACGAGCAGGTGACACCACTGCCGCCTTGTCTATCTTAGGGTCACGCGAGTCGAGGCGGACATCGTCGTGGTAGCGATGATGGACGCCGAGATGAGCACGTGACACCACTGCCACCCTGTCTATCTTAGGGTCACGAGGGTCGAGCGGACATCGTCGCGGTAGCGACGGTGTCGGATTTTGGTTTCCGCAAACCCTTGAGAGGTTCGAACTCTGTGGTGCGTGCAAAGAACTCGTCCTCCCCAGTCTGTCTACTCGCTAATCTCATAGCCTAGCTCGATGATTTGTAAGGAAAAGAGACCCAGCAGTTTACCCAGGTTCGGGCCACCTTGCGGTGTAAAACCCTACTCCTGCTTTGTGCTGGATTGTCCTCGAGGGGCTGAGGATGAACTAGTACAGTGGCTAACAGCCTCAGGAGGAGAGGTGTTCTTGAGCTCGAGTGAGCTGGTGAGTGTGTGGGTGATCTAAATGATCCGTCCCTCCATCCCCCTCTACGGTGGTGGCTAAGTCCTATTTATAGAGGCCTTGGTCCTCTTCCCAAATGAAAGGCGGGAAGGGATCCCACAACGGCCAAATTCGAAGGGAGGCAGCTAGTACATGCTATCCTGACAAAAGTAGTCTTCGCCTGCAAAAGCCTCTGGTTGTGACGCCATGGTGGGCTCGGTAATGACCTCCGTCCTGCCGTCCTCGCGGTCTTGGTCTTGTTGCACGGGAATGGAAACCTTTGGCTGATTCCTCGGGACTCCACGCCTGTGCTTGCCTCTTTAGCACCGAAGAGGAAACTGGTACACTATGCCCGCTGGCGCCCGCCTGGCCTTGGTCGTCATGGCTCATGTCATCCGGACCTCACGAGGTGAGGCTTTCATAGAGATCTCCGCTCCTCGGGAGCCAGCCTGAGGAGGCCGCTCCTCGTGGAGGTCTTGGTGTCATCTGCCTCACGAGGCATGGCCCCTCGCGAGGGTCTTGAGTTGTTGTCGCTGAAGCTGGGCCGTACCAAGCCGTTGATGGAGCCACGCCGTGGGCCGCAGGCAGGCAAGTCTGGGTACCCCCGTTCCCAGGATGCCGACAGTAGCCCCCGGGCCCAAGGCGCGCTCGAACCTGGCTTTGAGCCGAAGCCAAGGGGCAAGTGTGGAGCGCCGCGGGCCCTAACCACCTGCGGCCTTGGTCGACGCGTGGCGATTGATGGGACATGGGCATCTCCGCTTCCCCACGCTGCCTCGGCAACCGTCCCTAGCTGACAAAAAGGCTGGGGCTTGCTGCTGAGCCTTCATTGCCTTCCTTCCGTCTTGCTCTAGATCCCCTTCTCCTCCTGCTTAGCGCACCTCCAGATCTGCTGAATCCTTTCCTCGGACTCACCACCGATGGCCACCGACAAGGCGAAGTCATCGGCCTCCGCCGCGCGCTCGGCTCTCTGGTTTGAGTCGACCTTGAGCGCGTCCTCCATCACCGAGGAGAAGCACCTTGCCGCCATGCTCCCGCTGACGGCGGGCGCCAACAATGAGGGAGGGGAGACAGTGCTCCGGGTCTGCTCCGCCCAGCCAGAAGCCTTGGGTGACACCTTCTACCCCTTCTTCCTGCACAACGTCTTCGCTGGGCTGGTTCCCCCTTTCTCCCGATTCTTCTATGCTGTCCTCAACCACTATGGTCTCCATGCCCTCCATCTACATCCCAACTCCATCCTCCTCCTGTCGATCTTTGCCTTCTTCTTCGAAGCATTAGTGGGGGTGACGCCCTTCGTCGCGTTGTTTGGCCACTTCTTCTACCTCCGGATAAGCAGCGGCCAGTGCTTTGGGTGCGCCAGCTTCATCGCGGCCAACGGCAGCAACGTGATCTCGCGGGCCGGGAAGAAGGTGGAGGACTTCTGGAACAAGTGGATCTTCATGGAGGCCAAGCGCTCCCATTCTCGGCCGGAGCTGCCGAAAGCCCTGCCAAATCCCCTAGATCGATGGGCTCACGAGAAGCTCACCGACCCCAGGGCGGAGCAGTTGCTGGAGAGGATGACGGCCGACCTGAAGGCAGATGACCCGAAGGCGGAGAAGCTGACAGGGGCCATGATTGTCAAGGAGTTCCTGACGCAGCACCTAGCTCCGCTCCAGGCGCACTCGCGCCCCCTGTGGAGCTTCAAGGGCGCGGAAGACAATCTCCGGTTGCGCCCGGACAACTTGTCTGATGAGGAGCTGAGCAAGGTCGTGCCCACCTTGCTCGGGAAGGACCAGGGTGGCCGCTCGGATGCCCATCTCCCGTTGTACCGTCGCGCCGACAGGGAGAAGATAGCCGCCGCCATGCCTGTCTTCAACGAGCGGGGGCTTGTGCCGCTGGAGCCTTCCCTGCCCTTGGCCTCCCCGATGCCGGTGTCCTCCGGCGATCCCTTCGGGGAGGAGGAGAACGAGAGCTCGGAGGTGACCTTGGTGGAGGTGGAGGGACCTCTCCCCCACGGCGGAGCGAGCTCCTCCGCGCCTTTCCTGACGACAACGCCGATGAGTACCCAGTCAGGGAGTCGCCGCGCTCCGCCGGGGTCACCACTAGGTCTCGGGTCACCCCTCCGAAGAAGCTGATGCTCGGTGCCCCGAAGAAGGACAGGTCGTCGTTGCTTCCCCGAGGTGGCGCCCCCGCCCCACCGTCGGCTGCCGCCGTCGCAGATCCGGCCGCCGCGCGCTCATCCGCTCCCGAGAACGCAGCGGGGCTCGAGCCCACGAAGCCTGTAGGCATCGCGCTCCTGAAGAGTACGAGGGATTACGTCGCCACGGACTAGTAAGCGCACCATCTTGTCTTTGCTTCCTGCTCTTGACGTAGTGCTCTGACATTTTCCTCTCTGCGGCGAGGCTAATGCCGGCGGCGAAAAGGAAGAAGGAGGAGGTGAGGACTCCTGTGGCCAAGCAGCCCACCTCGGCCCCGGAGGTCCTGGGGCAGACGGACGAGGCTGGCTCACGTCCTCCTGCCGCAGGGTTGCCCCCGCAAGGCACAGGGGCCCAGCCTCAGGAGAAGGATGCCTCCGCGGCTGCCCCGGCTTCAGAGACGCTCGCCCTCAGCGTGCTTGCTGACGACCCGAGGGCTCCGGAGCCCCGGGCCATCCTTGCTGCTGTTGCTTCGCCGGTCTTGATACCGTCACCATCACCTCATCCAACCGCCATGCTAGCGGGCCGCGGCTCTTCTACCACGCCCGGTGCTCTGTTGCAGGCCTTCTCTGCATTGGATCAACTCCGGAATGATCTTCGGGGCCCCGACAGACGCCAGGCGTCGGGGCACCTGGAGCTGGTCTCGGGGTGGCTCCAGGCTGACTCGTCCATCAGGGCGGCCTGGGACCGGGCTGACGCTGCTGACGAGGAGGGCAGAAGGTGGCCGGCGTGGCCGCAGCCGCCCGTGACATGACATTGAAGGACGCGAAGGACACTGAGGAGCGCTGTCGCGTGGCGGAGGCCGAGCTGAAATCCCTCCGCGACGAGCAGGCCACCCGCGTCCGCCAACTCGAGGAGCAGGAGGAAAAGCTGAAGGAGGGGAGTCTGCGGTCGCCAGTCGTGATGCCGAGCTGGAGCAGGCATCTCGGAAGCAGGCCACGGAGCGCGGCCGCCTGGAGAAGCTGAAGGAGGAGGTGGAGGCGGCCCAGGCGGCCCACGCCTAGCTTGTCTCCGACGAGAAGGCTCAGTTGGAGGCCAGGTAGAAACTCCTTGCCAAGGTTGAGGAGGTGGCCACCGCGGGGCGTGCCGCCTTCGCCTCCCTCGAGCAGAGGTCCCGCAAGGCACTGCAGGATCTCTACGGGAGCGGGTACAAGGAGCCGCTGGTGACTCCGGAGGAAGGCCCCGCCGAGCTTCTCCCCAAGCTCGTCGCGGCGCTCGAGGGCGTCGTCGTCGGTGTGGGCCCCATGGGGGAAGGGGAAGCCCGCGCGCTTTCGGCCTCGGCCGCAATGCGTGTCTTCAGCCACCTCCATCTTCGGGACTCCAGCTTCGACTTTGGTGCCCTGCTCAAACCCGAGGACCCTGAGCTCCAAGATGCTGCTGCCGAGGCTGTGAAGGGTCAAGTGGAGGCTCTGCTGCGGAAGTTCCTCGCCATCGATCCCGTGCCTATGGCTGACGGCAAGGACGACGGCGACATCGTCGATGACGGGACTCCCCGAGCGGGCAACGGTGGCGTCCAAGGCTGAAGGGGATGGTGGCGCTTTCCCCTTATTTTATTCCTGCAACATGTACCGTGCCTCGTGGAGGCCTAAGAACTTATGCTTTGGAACTTTAAGAGATAGTATGTTTTGTAATAACTTGCTAAGGTTTTGTGGTTTCCTTTCCGTTTGCTTTGATGTTCTGCGTCGGCAAGGCCCTGCCCCGCGCATACCTCAGCCGCCGTTGGGTCGTCCGGATTGCCAAGACAAGACCATGGGGTGAGGGGCTACGTGGCCAGTTAGGCTCCTGAGTCGTGATGCTCAAGAGTCCCGCTTGACGTACGAACAGCCCTCGGGAAGGAGACGCAAGAGTGGCCCTTGGCATTCTGCGTTGGCAGGGCGTGGCCCCGCGCATACATCAGCCACCGTTGGGTCATCCGGATCGCTAGGATGAGACCAAGGGGTGAGGGGCTACGTGGCCAGTTAGGCTCCTGAGTCGCGATGCTCAGGAGTCCCCCTTGACGTACGAACAACCCTCGGGAAGGAGACGCAAGAGTGCGCCTTGGCGTTCTGCGTCGGCAGGTCCCGGCCCCACGCATACCTCAGCCACCGTTGGGTCATCCGGATCGCTAGGATGAGACCAAGGGGTGAGGGGCTACGTGGCCAGTTAGGCTCCTGAGTCGCGATGCTCAGGAGTCCCCCTTGACGTACGAACAAAAATCACCATACCTGTCCTCGCCGGGCTTTCACTCGGGAGGGATGCGCGAAGACCAGGTCCGGGGGACCTGGCAAGGTGGCGTACGACAGGCATGACCTGAGCGTAGCCCCCATGCCCAGCCCCCTCGCGCTACTCTCCCGAGGGGAAAGCAGCGCGGTGAGGCTGAGCACCGAGCCTGGTGGCTCTCCTAAGGTTAGTGCAGCCGTTAGGCTGCCCCTAGTTGTTTATCACCAGCGCGGAGCATGGCGTTACCGCTCTTGCACGGGCATAGGCACTCCTTGACCGTGTCGACTGCTAGCGCGGAGCATGGTGCTTCCACTGGTATGTGGGTGGGTGCTCCCTCTGAGGGGAGACCCCGGGGCGTGTACAGCCCCGCCCTGACATGTGGCTTGCGACAGAGCTAGAGGAGGTGTGTATGGGCACTCGTGAGCCAGCGCGGGACTCACGAGGCCCTACCTGAAGGCGGGTTGTGCCTGAATTTGATTCGTAACACTTGTGATAGTCCTGCGAGATGGTTAGGCAACCTGCGCCGAGGGAATCTCCTGAGGTTATCGCATGAGAAGGCCAAACACCAACGACCCCAGGAGGTGACGTCAACGGGTCCGGCCCACCAGATAGAGCTCAGCCGTTGGATTTGTCGATGCTGGAGGGACGGACCCGAGCACAGACGCCGTGCCCAGACTTCTCATGCGAATGTCCTGAAGAAAGACAACCGGCGCGCGGCTCCCGCGGTGGCGAGGCACCGGGTCGCGCGCCCTAACTTACCAGCCCCGATTAGCTCATGTGAGAACAAGGCACCACGGACCATGGGAGGTGACGTGCACGGGAGCTGGCCCGCGAGCCAGAGCTCAGCCACTTGGGTTTAGCGACGCTGCAGGGACGGACCCGAGCACAGACGCCGTGCCAGTCCTTAATCATGAGGCGGTCGTGGGTGGGCTTGCAAGGGCGTACGACGTTCGTGGTGACGAAGCACCGGACAGGCAAGTGATAATCATAAATGAACTCATGGATAAGGTAGAGCTAGTTCTGATAGATGGAAAACGATACATGCCGCAGGGACGGACCCACGCGGCTTGGGGATAATGCAGCCCGAGGGGCGCCCCCAACTGAACAAACCAGAAAATGTCACCTGGCACCGTTGCTGAGGAGATGTTGGAGTAGATGAAGACGCGTTCCGCAGAAGTCGCTCCTTGTGAGCCGCCCAGGCCCTGAACCTCGGGAGGCTCTGGGGGCCCGGGGGGCTCGCGAGGATCCGTCTCCTCCTATGACTGGATCGCCTGGCTTTCGGCCTCATGAGCCGCCAGGACGCCCCGCATGTGGCGCTGGAATGCAGCAGTTACGCTCGGCAAGCCAAAAGGCATGCGAACATAGCTGTGAGTCGGGACCCTCGCATCGGCCAGTGCGGGATGGCCAGAAGCGCTCCTGAGACGCGGCCCTGTTGAGCCCTGGGACAAGGAGCCGCGTCGGGTGGTGGGTGTTGTCCGCCTTGCATGGCTCTTGCCTCCTGAAGCTCCTTGATTGCCTTGGTGTTGAACTCCTGAGCACCTGGCACCTCGCGGCTTGTACCCACTAAAGCATGCCTCCACATGGTGCCCGAGCGCCTCCCTCGTGACGTTGGCCAGGTCAGAGGAGAACCCCCGAGCCCAGCCTGAGAGGGGTGTCGGGCGCGCCTTCCTATGCGAGAGAGGGAGGCGCCCCGTCAGTGGGCGCCGGGCCTGAGGTGGTGTCGCAGGTCACCCCGCCCTCCTGAGGTCCTTGGCGGAGCAACTGCTTCTTCTCTTGGGGACAGCCTCAGGAGGGTAGACGGCGCCATCATCGTGTGGGTTTTCGACCGCCGCAACCTGGTAGGCACGCTCGAGAGAGCACACCGCGTCCTTCTCCTCGCAGGCGACCGTGATGACGCCACAGCTTCCTAGCATCTTGAGGACATTGTAACCATGATGAGTCACCGCCATGAACTTGGCTAGGGCCGGATACCCAGGGATGGCGTTGTATGGAAGGCGAATGTAGGCGACGTCGAAGTCGATGAGCTCGGTGCGGTAGTTGTCAAGCTTGCCGAAGGTGACAAGGAGGCGGATCTGCCCTATCGGGGTGGTGGAGCCATCAATCACTCCTGCGAAAGGCTTGGTAGGCTGCAGCTTGTCGTAGGGCACCTGGAGTCGGTCGAATGTCTCGATGGAGAGAACGTTGAGCCCCGCACCGCCATCGATGAGAGTCTTGGTGACGAGCACATTGCAGATGGTAGGCAAGCAGAGCATCGGGAGAGCGCCGGCAGTTGTCGTGCACTTGAGCTGATCGGATGAGCTGAAGGTGATGGTGCACTTGGACCACCTGAGCGGACGCATTGCCTCGAGCTTGGGGAGGTCCGCGTTCACCTCACGGGCAAACTACTTGAAGATGCGATGAAAGGCAGGGGCCTGAGCGCCGCCCAGGATGCAAGCGATGGCACGAGCCTCCTCGAAGCCCCCAGCCCCCTTGTCCTGGTGGTGGTCCTTGTTCCTTCTTGGTGGTGGTGGTAGGGGAGGAAGGCCAGCGTTGCCTTGAGGACGGTCCTCCCGAGGCTGGTCTCTCCAGGGGCCCTCGCGAGGCTGGCCCTGCCAGCTGTCATCACGAGGCTGATCGCGCCATTCTTGGCGGTGGTCGCGGCCGTCCCAGCGTCCTCCACCTCGGCCTCCTCCACGGCCGTAGCCTCGGTCGCTACGCTCGGGGCGTCGACCGAGGCGCGTGTCGCGGATGGCCCTAAGCTCCTGGCAGTTGTTGGTGTTGTTGCTATGCACATTCTGGAAGACGCAGAGCGGGCGGCTTCCCTTGGATGACTCTGGGTGGTCACAGCCACGCTTCATCTCTGGTTCGGCCGCGAGCACGGCCGGTCCCTTGCGCTTCACGTCCTTGGCCTTGGCCTTCTTGTCTTCTGGGTCAACCCCTGGGAGCTCCAGGAGAGAGAGGCGGCCTTCCTCAGCTCTCGCACACTTGGTTGCCATGTTGAACATCTCCAGAGCCGTGCACAGGTCCTCATGTATGGCGAGCTCCTCCTTCATCTTGACGTCACGGACGCCATCAGTGAACGCCGAGATGATGGCCTCGTCCGACACCTTGGGGGTCTTGAGGCGGACACTGTTGAAGCGCTGGATGTACTTCTGCAAGGTCTCTCCTAGCTGCTACTTGATGCGCCGCAGGTCAGCTGATAGAGGCGAGGGTGTCCCGATCTTTCGATGAGATGATAGCTATCGTTTTTGGTGGAGTAGACTTTGACGATCCGACTACGAACGTGCGAGGACGTCGCGCCTTAGCAATCGCTAAACCAACTCCGAGAGGTTATTGACCACGCCGGAGCACAATCAACCTGACCACGAGGGTCTATCTCCTGCAAGCAAACGAAGAACAAGCAAGAAACTAAGATTTGCAATCTGGATATTGCGAATATAAGATGAAAGCTTTATTGATCAAGGTGGGGTTCTGTGACGTCTTGGTCTGGTCGTTGAACACAAACGAAGTACGCGAAGTTGCAGCTATGGCGAACTTTTAATCTAAACAAAACCCAAAGTCTAAACGGTGCCCTAAGGGCTGTATATATGGAGGAAGAGGAGGGGATTTCATGGCCCTTGAAGGAGGGGTCCAAAACCAACCCTATCTCTTGTTTCCCCACACATACGGACTCTAAAAACAGCCTATACTCAAGTATTTCGAAATTACATGGGCCTGGCCCAATAATAAGGTGACGCAGCACCCATAATAGCCTCTGGACGAAATTTATGAAGTGACATCTTGTATATTTCGTCCAAGGCTTCCTGCACTCATTATGGTGGCTTCAAAGTCCTGAAATCATCACTTGTAACTCCGTTCTTGTTCCCCTTGTGCATGCCATCATCTCCATGCTTGAACTTGCTCCAAGGTTCCTCTTTCTTGTCCAAGCTAGGCCCTTCATTTGTAAGCAAAACAAATGTATCCAATTTAGGCAGCATCATATTCTCATGAACTTTAGAATCATTACCAAGAAACGAAAGTACCTGATATTTTAATTGGCGTGCGCGAGCTCTAGTAATTGGTCCAGTATGTATAGAAGCAGGGGCTGTGGGCGTAACAATGGTATTGATGTCCTCATCATCCTCCCCTTCTTGAAATGAAGTCGTCCTCGACGGAAGCTCATCTTCCTCACCCAAATAAGGCTTCAGATCTGCAATGTTAAAAGTGGGACTAACCCCAAAATCTGCAGGCAGCTCAAGTTTATATGCATTATCATTTATTTTCTCTAACACCTTAAAAGGACCATCAGCACGTGGCATTAGCTTTGATTTCCGCAAATCAGGAAATCTATCCTTACGCAAATGTAACCAAACAAGATCTCCAGGTGCAAACACAACATGTTTTCTACCCTTATCTCCAGCAAGTTTATATTTAGCATTCATACGCTCAATGTTCTCCTTAGTTAACTCATGCATTTTTAAGATCAATTCAGCACGTTGTTTAGCATCAAAATTAACCTTCTCCGAAGATGGAAGAGGCAACAAATCAATTGGTGCACGAGGAAGGAAATCATACACAATTTCAAAAGGACACATCTTAGTAGTAGAATGCAATGAACGATTATAAGCAAATTCAATATGAGGCAAGCATTCTTCCCACATTTTCTTGTTATTCTTCAAAACAGCCCTAAGCATAGTAGACAATGTTCTATTGACTACTTCAGTTTGTCCATCAGTTTGGGGGTGACATGTAGTACTAAAAAGCAGTTTAGTCCCCAACTTAGCCCATAAACATCTCCAAAAGTGGCTAAGAAATTTAGTATCACGATCTGAAACAATAGTATTTGGCACACCATGCAAGCGTATAATTTCACGAAAGAACAAATCAGCAACATTAACAGCATCATCGCTTTTATGACATGGTATAAAGTGTGCCATTTTCGAGAACCTATCCACGACAACAAATATGCTATCCCTCCCCTTCTTTGTTCGCGGTAAACCTAAAACAAAGTCCATAGATATATCCTCCCAAGGAACACTAGGTACAGGCAAAGGCATATATAAACCATGAGGATTGAGTCGTGACTTAGCTTTTTGACATGTAGTGCAGCGAGCAACAAAACGCTCAACATCCCGTCTCATCTTTGGCCAAAAGAAATGTGTAGCAAGTATATCCTCCGTCTTCTTCACGCCAAAGTGTCCCATTAATCCTCCTCCATGCGCCTCCTGCAACAACAAAAGACGAACGGAGCTAGCTGGAATGCATAGCTTGTTAGCACGAAACACAAATCCATCGTTAACGACGAACTTGTTCCATGTTCTCCCTTCCTTACAATTCTGCAATACATCTTTAAATTCAGCATCATGCACATTTTGATCTTTGATGGTCTCCAAACCAAATATTTTAAAGTCAAGTTGTGAAAGCATAGTATAACGACGAGACAATGCATCAGCAATAACATTTTCTTTACCCTTCTTGTGTTTAATGACATAAGGGAAAGTCTCAATAAATTCAACCCATTTAGCATGTCTACGGTTCAGTTTTGCTTGACTTTTAATGTGTTTCAAAGATTCATGATCAGAATGTATAACAAATTCTTTGGGCCATAAATAATGTTGCCATGTTTCTAAGGTGCGAACAAGAGCATATAATTCTTTATCATAAGTAGAATAGTTCAGACTAGGCCCACTCAATTTTTCAGAAAAGTATGCAACAGGTTTGCCATCTTGTAATAAAACACCTCCTAATCCAATTCCACTAGCATCACATTCAAGCTCAAAAGTCTTACTAAAATCAGGAAGTTGGAGTAAAGGAGCATGTGTCAACTTATCTTTCAATACCGTGAAGGCTTCTTCCTGTGAGGTACCCCAAACAAAAGGCACATCCTTCTTTGTAAGCTCATTGAGAGGTGCAGCAATGGTGCTGAAATCTCTCACAAAACGCCTATAGAAACCAGCGAGTCCAAGAAAACTCCTCACTTGAGTGACCGTTTTGGGCTGTGGCCAACTCTCAATAGCTTCAATCTTGGCTTTATCAACTTCAAGTCCCTGTGGAGTAACAACATAGCCAAGAAAAGATACTCGGTCGGTGCAAAAGGTGCACTTCCCAAGGTTACCAAACAAACGTGCATCACGTAAAGCAATAAAAACAGCACGTAAATGTTCCAAATGTTCCTCCAAAGATCTGCTATAAATCAGTATATCATCAAAATAGACTACCACAAATCGTCCAATGAAAGCACGTAAAACTTCGTTCATTAATCTCATGAAAGTACTAGGTGCATTAGTTAACCCAAAAGGCATGACTAACCACTCATATAAACCGAACTTAGTTTTAAATGCTGTTTTCCATTCATCTCCCAATTTCATACGAATTTGATGGTATCCACTACGCAAATCAACTTTGGAGAATACCATCAAATTGGTATGAAATTGGGGGATGAATGGAAAACAGCATTTAAAACAAAGTTTGGATTATATGAGTGGTTAGTCATGCCTTTTGGGTTAACTAATGCACCTAGTACTTTCATGAGATTAATGAACGAAGTTTTACGTGCTTTCATTGGACGATTTGTGGTAGTCTATTTTGATGATATACTGATTTATAGCAGATCTTTGGAGGAACATTTGGAACATTTACGTGCTGTTTTTATTGCTTTACGTGATGCACGTTTGTTTGGTAACCTTGGGAAGTGCACCTTTTGCACCGACCGAGTATCTTTTCTTGGCTATGTTGTTACTCCACAGGGAATTGAAGTTGATAAAGCCAAGATTGAAGCTATTGAGAGTTGGCCACAGCCCAAAACGGTCACTCAAGTGAGGAGTTTTCTTGGACTTGCTGGTTTCTATAGGCGTTTTGTGAGAGATTTCAGCACCATTGCTGCACCTCTCAATGAGCTTACAAAGAAGGATCTGCCTTTTGTTTGGGGTACCTCACAGGAAGAAGCCTTCACGGTATTGAAAGATAAGTTGACACATGCTCCTTTACTCCAACTTCCTGATTTTAATAAGACTTTTGAGCTTGAATGTGATGCTAGTGGAATTGGATTAGGAGGTGTTTTATTACAAGTTGGCAAACCTGTTGCATACTTTTCTGAAAAATTGAGTCGGCCTAGTCTGAACTATTCTACTTATGATAAAGAATTATATGCTCTTGTTCGGACCTTAGAAACATGGCAACATTATTTATGGCCCAAAGAATTTGTTATACATTCTGATCATGAATCTTTGAAACACATTAAAAGTCAAGCAAAACTGAACCGTAGACATGCTAAATGGGTTGAATTTATTGAGACTTTCCCTTATGTCATTAAACACAAGAAGGGTAAAGAAAATGTTATTGCTGATGCATTGTCTCGTCGTTATACTATGCTTTCACAACTTGACTTTAAAATATTTGGTTTGGAGACCATCAAAGATCAATATGTGCATGATGCTGAATTTAAAGATGTATTGCAGAATTGTAAGGAAGGGAGAACATGGAACAAGTTCGTCGTTAACGATGGATTTGTGTTTCGTGCTAACAAGCTATGCATTCCAGCTAGCTCCGTTCGTCTTTTGTTGTTGCAGGAGGCCCATGGAGGAGGATTAATGGGACACTTTGGCGTGAAGAAGACGGAGGATATACTTGCTACACATTTCTTTTGGCCAAAGATGAGACGGGATGTTGAGCGTTTTGTTGCTCGCTGCACTACATGTCAAAAAGCTAAGTCACGACTCAATCCTCATGGTTTATATATGCCTTTGCCTGTACCTAGTGTTCCTTGGGAGGATATATCTATGGACTTTGTTTTAGGTTTACCTCGAACAAAGAAGGGGAGGGATAGCATATTTGTTGTCGTGGATAGGTTCTCGAAAATGGCACACTTTATACCATGTCATAAAAGCGATGATGCTGTTAATGTTGCTGATTTGTTCTTTCGTGAAATTATACGCTTGCATGGTGTGCCAAATACTATTGTTTCAGATCGTGATACTAAATTTCTTAGCCACTTGTGGAGATGTTTATGGGCTAAGTTGGGGACTAAACTGCTTTTTAGTACTACATGTCACCCCCAAACTGATGGACAAACTGAAGTAGTCAATAGAACATTGTCTACTATGCTTAGGGCTGTTTTGAAGAATAACAAGAAAATGTGGGAAGAATGCTTGCCTCATATTGAATTTGCTTATAATCGTTCATTGCATTCTACTACTAAGATGTGTCCTTTTGAAATTGTGTATGGTTTCCTTCCTCGTGCACCAATTGATTTGTTGCCTCTTCCATCTTCGGAGAAGGTTAATTTTGATGCTAAACAACGTGCTGAATTGATCTTAAAAATGCATGAGTTAACTAAGGAGAACATTGAGCGTATGAATGCTAAATATAAACTTGTTGGAGATAAGGGTAGAAAACATGTTGTGTTTGCACCTGGAGATCTTGTTTGGTTACATTTGCGTAAGGATAGATTTCCTGATTTGCGGAAATCAAAGCTAATGCCACGTGCTGATGGTCCTTTTAAGGTGTTAGAGAAAATAAATGATAATGCATATAAACTTGAGCTGCCTGCAGATTTTGGGGTTAGTCCCACTTTTAACATTGCAGATCTGAAGCCTTATTTGGGTGAGGAAGATGAGCTTCCGTCGAGGACGACTTCATTTCAAGAAGGGGAGGACGATGAGGACATCAATACCATTGTTACACCCACAGCCCCTGCTTCTATACATACTGGACCAATTACTAGAGCTCGCGCACGCCAATTAAAATATCAGGTACTTTCGTTTCTTCGTAATGATTCTAAAGTTCATGAGAATATGATGCTGCCTAAATTGGATACATTTGTTTTGCTTACAAATGAAGGGCCTAGCTTGGACAAGAAAGAGTAACCTTGGAGCAAGTTCAAGCATGGAGATGATGGCATGCACAAGGGGAACAAGAACGGAGTTACAAGTGATGATTTCAGGACTTTGAAGCCACCATAATGAGTGCAGGAAGCCTTGGACGAAATATACAAGATGTCACTTCATAAATTTCGTCCAGAGGCTATTATGGGTGCTGCGTCACCTTATTATTGGGCCAGGCCCATGTAATTTCGAAATACTTGAGTATAGGCTGTTTTTAGAGTCCGTATGTGTGGGGAAACAAGAGATAGGGTTGGTTTCGGACCCCTCCTTCAAGGGCCACGAAATCCCCTCCTCTTCCTCCATATATACAGCCCTTAGGGCACCGTTTAGACTTTGGGTTTTGTTTAGATTAAAAGTTCGCCATAGCTGCAACTTCGCGTACTTCGTTTGTGTTCAACGACCAGACCAAGACGTCACAGAACCCCACCTTGATCAATAAAGCTTTCATCTTATATTCACAATATCCAGATTGCAAATCTTAGTTTCTTGCTTGTTCTTCGTTTGCTTGCAGGAGATAGACCCTCGTGGTCAGGTTGATTGTGCTCCGGCGTGGTCAATAACCTCTCGGAGTTGGTTTAGCGATTGCTAAGGCGCGACGTCCTTGCACGTTCGTAGTCGGATCGTCAAAGTCTACTCCACCAAAAACGATAGCTATCATCTCATCGAAAGATCGGGACACCCTCGCCTCTATCATACTCCTTATACTCTAGAATGGTCTGAATCTCTCTATTTAATCCACCCATGAAACGTGCAAGCGTAGCTTCATTCTCCTCAACAATACCACATCTAATCATGCCAGTTTGTAATTCCTGATAATATTCTTCTACAGAATTTTTTCCTTGTCTTAAGCGCTGCAATTTTTGAAGTAATTCACGTTGATAATATGGTGGAACCCAACGAGTACGCATAGCAGTTTTCAAAGCAGCCCACGTAGCTGGAATAGGATATAATCTACAATGTTCAGACCACCATACACATGCAAAACTAGTGAAAGCACAAACAGCAGCAGCAACACGTCGTTCCTCGGGATATTGTAAACATGTAAAACGTTGTTCAGTTTCTAACTCCCAAGTAAGATATATATCAGGAACATATCTACCCTCGAATGGTGGAATATTCAATTTTAATTTAGGAAGATGGTCATGATCTCGTACCTGAAGTGGTGGTGCAGACTTACCATTGCGATTATTTGCATGTGGACGACCTGGTGCTGGTGGTTGCACGTAGTTATGATTTTGATCAACCTCATCCTCATAATCGCCCGCGTAATCATCCTCCTCCTCGGCACCAGCAGCAGCAGGAGCAGAAGCCAAAGAAGCATCAATAGTAGGTACAGCAGCACCAGAAGTTTGGCCATCCTCAAGAGGAACACGCTTCGCTCGTCCGAACTGATTTGGAAGGGGGCGTTGTTGTTGTCGTTGCAGAGGTGCGACAGGTGCAGCCGGTGGTGGTTGGGGAAGACGCGTGAGCAATTCATTAAACTTGTTATCCAGCTGTGTCTCGAATGACTTCTCCATGCCATCTATCTTCTCCATGGCCTCTTCAAATCTGTTTAGCACATCTCCCACCTGGCCACTCATCATTTGCTGAAATTTATCATGCAACTCCTTGTTCGTCATGTTCTCCCAGTCAATCTCGTCGGCTTGTGATCCTG
This sequence comes from Thinopyrum elongatum, assembly GCA_011799875.1. NCBI lineage: Eukaryota > Viridiplantae > Streptophyta > Magnoliopsida > Poales > Poaceae > Thinopyrum > Thinopyrum elongatum. The sequence continues at coordinate 316,698,816 of CM022298.1, forward strand.
CCATGGTTAGCAGCAATAGAAACACACAAGAATATGATCCTACAGACTACTAGAAAGTGGTGGTGGTGTGGTGTGGTGTCACAAATCCGTCAAGCAAATCTCAAATTCTTACCAGTTCTTACCCAGCAGCAGGTGGTGATCGGCAACCTTTGTAGTCAAAACTCTCAGAGCTTGGACAGAGCGATTGCCAGGTGGTGTCAAACGCACGATGTAGATGCATGTGGAGCTAGGAAGGCTTATGATATGGTAGCAAAACGGGTGAGCAATAATCAATTCAGAGATGCAATGTTGAATAAACTCTCAACGACGGTACTGTGCTGGTCCTAGGCTAGACCGTGCTAGAGACGCGAGCCTAGAACACTAACAAAAATCACGGCGCTGCACGTAAACAAGGGAGGAGCACACTCTGAAATTTTTTTTTTTTTTTGAAACTGGAACTATTTTTCCTCTGCGGGTAGCACGAAAAATGGGGAATCCGACTTGTCCACGACTCGTAGTATCGCGTGATCTGGAACTCTAAAATAAAGGAATAAATACTGGACTCGGACTAGGACTCGTGGCAGAGATGAATATGGTGGAACTCGGACTGGTGATGGTATATGACGGTAGTATATGTTGGCTCGGATTGGTGGTGGTATATGGACTCGGATCGGTGGTGGTATATGGACTCGGATCGGTGGTGGTATATGGACTCAGAGAAATAGCAGATAAGCTGTGGTGGTATATGGTAGGGGCGATGATGATGGTGCGGCGGCGGCGTGACAACTTGTGAACAGAACTCGAAACTCTAAAGAACTAGACGCTAAGACCAGCAACTTGACACGACGATGCAACCGCAAATTCAACAAAGCAAAAACCCTAAAAAGATTATGCAAAGGCTCAGATTGGTTCGGATATGATGAACTGATAGAGGCGAGGGTGTCCCGATCTTTCGATGAGATGATAGCTATCGTTTTTGGTGGAGTAGACTTTGACGATCCGACTACGAACGTGCGAGGACGTCGCGCCTTAGCAATCGCTAAACCAACTCCGAGAGGTTATTGACCACGCCGGAGCACAATCAACCTGACCACGAGGGTCTATCTCCTGCAAGCAAACGAAGAACAAGCAAGAAACTAAGATTTGCAATCTGGATATTGCGAATATAAGATGAAAGCTTTATTGATAAAGGTGGGGTTCTGTGACGTCTTGGTCTGGTCGTTGAACACAAACGAAGTACGCGAAGTTGCAGCTATGGCGAACTTTTAATCTAAACAAAACCCAAAGTCTAAACGGTGCCCTAAGGGCTGTATATATGGAGGAAGAGGAGGGGATTTCGTGGCCCTTGAAGGAGGGGTCCGAAACCAACCCTATCTCTTGTTTCCCCACACATACGGACTCTAAAAACAGCCTATACTCAAGTATTTCGAAATTACATGGGCCTGGCCCAATAATAAGGTGACGCAGCACCCATAATAGCCTCTGGACGAAATTTATGAAGTGACATCTTGTATATTTCGTCCAAGGCTTCCTGCACTCATTATGGTGGCTTCAAAGTCCTGAAATCATCACTTGTAACTCCGTTCTTGTTCCCCTTGTGCATGCGATCATCTCCATGCTTGAACTTGCTCCAAGGTTCCTCTTTCTTGTCCAAGCTAGGCCCTTCATTTGTAAGCAAAACAAATGTATCCAATTTAGGCAGCATCATATTCTCATGAACTTTAGAATCATTACCAAGAAACGAAAGTACCTGATATTTTAATTGGCGTGCGCGAGCTCTAGTAATTGGTCCAGTATGTATAGAAGCAGGGGCTGTGGGTGTAACAATGGTATTGATGTCCTCATCATCAGCCTGCAGCTGGTGGACGGTCGCGAGTGCCCTGGAACTTGGCGACGAAACGCTCTCGCATTTCGTCCCAGGAGGAGATCGATCCCGCGGGCAGGTTCAGGAGCCACGAGCGTGCACCATCCTTGAGGGCCATGGGAAACCAGTTCGCCAAAACCTTCTTGTCACGGTTGGCTGCCTCGATGCTCATCTCGTAGAGCTACAGGAACTTGGCAGGGTCGGGGGTGCCGTCGTAGCGCGGAGGCAGGTCGGGCTTGAACTTCCCCGGCCAAACGACGCTGCGAATCTCCAGAGTGAATGCCCGCCAACCCTCTGTGGTCATGGGAGCCCATCATGGAGGTGGAGCCTGGTCTTGGCGCTCGCGCGCCACCGCTGCAGGCGGTGCGCGGTCTTGACGTGGCGATGGTGGGAGTGCACGAGCATCTTCTTGCGGCCGCTGCACCACCTGGCAGCTTTCTTCTTCACGCGCTGGCGCCCTGCACGGCGGGTTGCGCCGCGGGGCCTCGCTCCTTGGCTCGAGGACGACGTCTTGATGGGGAGGTGGAGGAGGTGCTCCGTGGGCTACGTCACCCGCAGCAGGCGGCGGGTGAGGCAGCGAGCGAGACGGTGCAGGAGAGTCCCCGGCGGCGCTGACAAGCTCGGTGATGCAGTCCAGCCAGTCTTCGTAGAGGTTGTCGACGGGGCGGTAGCGTAGGAGCTCGCGCGCCATGAGCAATGCAGCCTACGCCACTACTAGGAAAAGGGCTATAGCTAATATGGACATTAATGGCGCACCACATATGTGGTGCGCCACTGCTATATAGCAGTGGCGCACGATGTGTAGGTGCGCCATTAGTGTCCATATGACTAATGGCGCACCACACCCACGGTGCGCCACTACTAACAATTTTTTTTTCCAAAACTAGTAATGGCGCACCAGGGCATAGTGCGCCATTACTAGTTTTAACTAGTAATGGCGCACCACACACTCAGTGCGCCACTACTAACAAATTTTTTTTTACTTTTTTTTTGAAAACTAGTAATGGCGCACCCGGGTATAGTGCGCCATTACTAGTTCAAACTAGTAATGGCGCACCACAACCACGGTGCGCCACTACTAACAATTATTATTTTTATTTTATTTGCAAAACTAGTAATGGCGCACCACGTAACAGGTGCGCCATTAGTAACTAGGGTTACTAATGGCGCATTGTTAGGTGGTGCGCCATTGGTAACCTAAGAGCAGCTAGATATTTTGGACAGCCACCTACCACACTCACTTTCCCCACTTCATTCTCTCCACCTCCTCCTCCAAGCTTGTCTCGGCTGCCTCCTCCTCCTCACCTCATTTGCACCATAGATTCACCCAAATTAAGTGGTTAAATTTCCTTTTTTTGATAGGTAAGTAAGGGGAAAGCTTTCTTTATGTTGTAGATCTACTTTTTTCTCCCTCCTACAACGTGCACATGCACTTTTTATGGCCTAGATCTACGTATGTTTGTGGTGTTGCATATGTTTGTGGTGTTGCATATGTTTGTGTTTGCAGGTACAGGTATTTGAAATGCTCTAAAATATCGTTTTGCTCTACCCCGCAGGCGACCATGGTCCGCACGATGACCGAAGGCATCGTGAATAGGTTTTTGAGCTCCGCGAAGGCCAAGATGCTTCAAAAGGACGAGACGGAGATAAGATGTCCGTGTCGAAGATGCAAGCTGAAGAGCCTTATGGACCCGGATTCCGTACAGGTGAGGGACCACCTGCTCTTGCGTGGTTTCATGGATGGCTATCGGTGGCAAGGTGATGAAGATGATTATGAAGTCGTCCATGGGGGCCGGGCAAGAAATGAGGAAGGGCAGCAAGACAACCATGGCGAGGGCGGGCGAGATGACGAAGAATCTCCAGGACATGATCATGAGGTAGATGCAGTACACAGTCATCATGTAGAAGATGCCGGACATGATGGTGAGGAAGATCAAGACGAAGGGCATGATCATGAAGATGAAGATGCCGGAGCAGACGATGATGGACCATCGATGGGCTGGGTGCAGGACCCTCATATTCAAGAGCTGCTTCTCAAGCAGACGGATAACGCAAGAGCTGCCGCCCGAGAGAAAGCCAAGCTGGATCAACTGGAGATAGACGCGGTTACTCCATTGTATGAAGGATGCAGGCCCGAGGATACCCGCCTGAAAGTAACGCTCATGGCTCTAGAGATGAAGGCAAAACACAAAATGACCGACGCATGCTTCAACGAGAACATGTCATTCTGGCACGAACGTCTTCCCAAGGGGAACAAGTGCCCGACCAGTTTTGAGGAGGCGAAGAAAATCGTGTGTCCTCTGGATTTACCGCACGTGAAATACCATGTGTGCATGAACGATTACATCATTTATCGGGACGAGCACGCGGAGTCTACCATATGTCCGGTGTGCGGCGTCACTCGATACAAGAAGATGAAGAAAGCTCCTCGAAAAGTGGTGTGGTACTTTCCGATCACTCCTCGTCTGCAGCGGTATTTCGTGGACCCTAAGGCAGCAAAGCTCCTGCGTTGGCACGCGGATAGGGAGGAGAAGAAGCGAGAAGATGACGGAAATGATCCGGAGATAAATAAAAAAGACAAGATGCTGAGTCACCCTAAGGATGCGAGCCAGTGGCAAGCGTTGAACTTCGAACACTCAGAATTTGGGGACGATCCAAGGAAGATCATGCTGGCGCGAGCACCGATGGAGTCAATCCGTTTGGCAGCCAGAGAAGCACACATAGCACCTGGCCTGTGTTTGTGTGGATGTACAACCTTCCCTCCTGGAAGTGCATGAAGAGGAAGTACATTCACATGAGTATGCTAATTGAAGGGCCGAAACAACCAGGGAACGACATCAATCTGTATCTGGGGCTGCTGAAAGAGGAGCTAGACACACTGTGGAAAACGCCAGCCAATACGTGGGACGCCGCAGAGAAAGAATATTTCCCTATGAGAGCCGCACTGCTCACGACGGTGCAAGACTATCTCGGTTACGGATATGTCGCGGGGCAGGTGGTCCATGGATTTCGTGCATGCGTCAGGTGCATGGATGACACAACGTATCGCCAGCTAGATAGAGATCCCGGGTCTTCGAAAACCGTGTTCATGGGACATCGAAGGTGGCTTCGTGACAATGACTCATGGAGAAAACGCAAGGATCTTTTCGATGGTGAAACCGAACCCCGAAGACGCCCGCGTACGAGGAGCGGCGAGGAAATAGACGAGCTGTTGAAAAATTGGAAAGAGTGCCCACCGCCGGGAAAGAAGCGAAAGGCGCCAGAGCCGCTGCTGAAGGTATGGAAAACGAGGTCGGTTTTCTGGGACTTGCCGTACTCGAAGATCCTCCGTGTGCCTCACAGCCTTGATGTCATGCATATCACGAAGAACGTGTGCGAGAGTCTGCTTGGTACCCTGCTCAGCATGCCAGAGAGGACCAAAGATGGGCCGAAAGCAAGGGCGGACTTGAAATCAATGGGCATCAGGGAGGAGCTTCATGCTAATGATGATGATGATGATGATGATGAGGCGAAGGACACGGAAAGTCGTCGCAAAGGCAAAAAGGCCAAGAAGATCGGAAATGACTGCCCTCCCGCGTGCTTCACTCTAAGTCAGGAGGAGATCGAGCAGTTTTTAACCTGCCTAGTAGGAGTAAAACTTCCTTACGGTTACGCGGGGAAGATAAGCAGATACCTAGACTCAGCGAAGCAGAAGTTCAGCGGGATGAAGTCTCACGACTGTCACGTGCTGATGACGCAGATACTTCCAGTTGTGAAAAGATAGCTAGCTAAGATCGATTGTATTTAAATTGTAGTCTTCATTTCTCGATTGTATTTCGACATATGGAAATGACATTTCTTCTGTTCTAGTCCTCATGAATATTTATTTATGTTTATTCTGGTATTGAATTTCTAACTCACAAAAAGTATTGAATTTGTTAATATTTTTTCAAATTTGATGATATTTTTTCATATTCATAAATGTTTTACCAATTCACAAATGAATGCAACTAAAAATCCAAAAAAAAAGTTACTAATGGCGCACCAGGGGAAGGTGCGCCATTGCTATCACTGTGTTTATGGCGCACCCCCAGATGGTGCGCCATTGCTAACCTTCCCCCCTCTGTATGTATGTGTGTGCTGTCCATCTCGCCAGCCGTTCGTCCTTCTCCCAATCTCACATCTCTCTCAGCCGGAGCAGCGCCCGACCCACTGCGCCGCCGCCCCACCCACTGCGCCGCCGCCCCTACTGCGCCGCCGCCCTCGCCCGTGGGACGCGTCCGCTCCCAATCCGCGCCCCCGCCGCCTCCCTCTCCCCATCCTCCCCTTCCTCCCCCTCCGACCCCACCCCGCTCGCTCGCTCGCACGCCGGGACGACGACGACGACGACCTCGCCTCCGCGTGCCTGTGCTCGCGAACGGCCGACCAGATCGAGCGCGCCAGCCTGATTGCTCCGTCGCGCCGTCGTCGAGGTATGCACTCTCTCGCCCAATCTTCTCCTCTTCCCTTCCCTTCCCTTCCCGTCCCTCCCCTCATGCCCTTGGTTTGCTTCCTCAGGCAGGTGCACTCACGCGTCCAGCGGCGAACCCTAGCCATACCTCAGAGCGGAGACGGCGCCTTCCCCAACACCTCTGTCTGGCACAAGCCCCTCTGGTAAAACTGCATCTTTGCCACTTAGTGATGCTCTGTGTGCTTGTTTTCTCGATCCAAATGGGTTACCAAGTTGGAAGTTAACTGCAGACAGATGAGGAAGTTGAAGTATTCAGTGCTATCTTGTGATCATTTCCTTCGCACCATCCTGTAGGATGTCTAAGATGTTTTTAAAATGGGCAGTAAAATGACCAAATAATCAGATGTACAGTTTTTCATGATGTACACTCAAAACTAATGACTCTGAATCTCTGCTACTGAACATCATTGCCAATTGTGCAAGGTCTTTGTAAAAATACTTGCTTGCAACTGTACATTTGCTGTACATTTGCTTAACTATGGGATCATTTGCTTGCAACTGTCCAAATGGTTTTACTGTCCAAAAAACAGCATAAATTGGAAAACAAGCAATACTTCTAAACCATTTGCTTGCAACTGTCCAAATGGAAATGCCCTACATTTTATGCCCATCTCCAAAGTTCCAATCCAAATATCCCATTTCATTCCATCCGTAAGTCCCAGAACAACAAGTCTGGCTGGGGCCTCCACTCTGAGATCACAGCAATGCAAATGGATGGATGGATAGAGCAGTTCAGTGGAATCTATCTATACTCCTCAAAGTAATACTACTGGTAACAACAAATGGAGTGACAAGAGAAAAGAATAATAGTACTACTAGTTGTACTGATTACCATTATCAGATGGCTAAGTGCTAGCTCAGATCTGTCATAAAAACAAATGCAGTATAGGGTTATCTCGGTTTGTCGTCACAATCAGAATTACAATGTGCAATGCAATGCAATGCTATAAGGAATGGTCAGATGAGTTGCTCCAGTTGTACTGGTTTTAGAAGTATTGCTTGTTTTCCAATTTATGCTATTTTTTGATCTTTTATGCCAATTAAGTGTATTACTTGTGATGATGTTGTTGCGGCTGTACTACTTGTGATGATGCTGCTGCTGTACTACTTGTGATGCTGCTGCTACTTGTGATTTTGTCAAGTGATGCTGCTGCTACTTGTGATCTTCTGAAATGACCCCTTTCTCCTGAAATGTTGATTAATTTCCATTTCGGTTGAGAATGGGGCACTCCTAGGTCAAGAAAATTAGCAAAGGTCATGCCCAATTTTCTTGACCTAAAAGGTGCCCGATTCTCAACCGAAACAAAAATTAATCAGCATGTATCTTGACATCAACCAACTTTCTGGACACATCCCTCGACAACTAGGTTATCTTGAGAACTTAGAGGAGTTGTGGCTTTGGAAAGGGGCCTTGGAAAGCTACTCCTACTAGCTAGATGGAGATATGTGCTCTGCTGTGGCACACACTAGTTAATTAATTAACCAAAACTAATCTCTGGTCAAAATGATGGGCTAATCATGATTAAATGATAGGAGAGGGATGCATGACAGTGGCACCAATTGGAGCCATACATATATACAAAGCTATAAAAATATTATACAATAGTAGTGATCTAGTGCTTTAGTGGTTGGATTAGTTTAGTATTTTTTCACACACTCAGACACCCTTGCTTGCCATGTGTGTGAGAGAGATAGTGAGAGGAGACAAGAAGAAGGGGGTTAGGAATAACTCTAGTAGCACCCTCTACAAGCTGCTACTGCTTCCGAATAACCTAACAGCCATCGAAATCTAGTTTGAATCAGAAAAATGTGAGAAAACCCATCGATTGAGGCGGACAACTAGTTGTAGATGAGGAAGGGCATTTGAGGCCCCATCGAGTCTATGAAGATGTGATGGGTCCTGATATATTGACTTGTGGATTTATTTTTTCCTAGACTGCATTTAAGAAATAACTCTAGTAGCCTTTTTTCCTATTTAGAGCGAACATGGCCCACAACGATCAGGCCGGCGGTTCGGGCAAGGCATTCTGGGAGCTATCCCAGGAGATGGAGGAAGAACCTCACCGCTATGAGGACGCCGCGGAAGACACCGATCCCGACTACACAACCCCTAGTGGCGTCGGGGATGACACCACTGATGGTGCCGCCGAGGATGCCACCACTGATGATGGCAGCGCACGCACAGATGGCAGCCAACCGAAGAGGCAACGGAAGGACCGGCGCCCGAACGTGCTCGACACCATCAAGGAGGAATTTACTGAAGTGTCCTCCAGTGGGCATCCAACGGCGCCCAAAGAATTAGTCAAGGGGTACTCGGGACAACTCGGGTGCATTCTCCGGAGCACCGTCTCGATCAACACCGAGAACCTAAGGCATCGTGACCGAGGGAATTTGCGCAACCTCCTCTTCACGAAGCTGCACGAACAATACAAGTTCACCGGTGAGTTCGCAAACACACGCCTCTCAGGGAATAAAGTGAACAGTGCCGCCCTCACGAAGATGAGCACGGCCCTGGCTACTTGGAGAGCCGCGGTGAAGAGAGGGATTCTAAGAGGTGATAGTTATGAGAAGATCAAGCAGAAAAATCCTTCGATCAGCGAAGCTGACTACCTGGAGTTCAAGATCAAGTGCGAGAGCAACGCATCCGAGGAATCAAGTCAGTGGGGGAAAGATATGCGGGACCTGAACTTAGGGGTCCACACACTCGGTCCCAGCGGTTACAGAGTGGCGGAACCTATATGGGACAAGGAGGACGCGGAGCGTGCCGAGCAAGGCCTACCGCCCCTCTTCGATAAATACCATGACAAGCAGACCAGGAACTATGTCAGGGCCCGGTACAAGGTGGACCCGGTAACAAAGGAGCTTACCACGGATCCGAAGACCATGGCGCTTGAGCTTGTTCTGGTAAGGAATACACCCCCGCGTAATTAGCTCCATATGGTTGCATTCTAATTAATGAAGCCAAATTTCTAAATGGTTCACGTTCCTTCCGCAAGAAACTGAAAGCAGTAGCGCGGGGTCGTCTCAGAGCTCCCCTTGGGACACCACTTTAAATAGGGCGTTGAACGTAATGAAACACAAGGATAAGTTCAGTAAGCCGTCGTCAGCTGGTCGTGTGGCCGGCAAAGGCTTGTCCACGAAATGGTCAGAATACTATAACACTGGGCGAAAGGAGAGAAAGACCAGCTCGGAAAGCCAGGAGTGCGAGGTTCAAGAACTCAAGGCACAAGTGGCACGGATTCCGGAGATAGTCGAAGAGCAAGTGCGAGACCAACTGGGAGCAACGATCACCGCCATTGTGCCTACCTTGATTGAGGGGCTGCAGGCGTGGATTGCGGGCGGCCAACAGGGGCCGCCCCCGATTCCCAGCTTCACGGGCAGCAACTCGCACAATGCGCCGACGGCGCCATTGGTGTCTCCGGCGGAGGCGGCATTGGTGTCCCCGGCGTCGGCGCCGGCATTGGAGCTTAATGCACCCGGCCGGTGTGGGAAGAATACGCCGGCCGGCACCTCGGCAGCAAGCGGCCCCTCCGTCACTTGCACGCCCGCCGTTGACGGTGCCTCAACATTAGCCGAGCTCGACGCCATCACGGTAACTAAGCCTCTCGGCCGATGACTTCATCTCCTTGCCTTTGACTGGGCATCCCTGACGCCCTACATGTTTTCGCAGGGCGCCGCCGACGTTCCATGCACTCTCCTGCACTTCGTGGCCGGCGAGTTGATCGATGTCGCCAAGGCCAGAATCGTTCAACCGGGCAGCCGCGTGTTCCACGGTAATCCGATGCCACCCACCATGTATAGGGTTCAACTGGTTCGGGTGCTGCGGGGCTGCGACGATTTGTTACCTCCGTATTGACCCCCTGGGGCCGACGAAGATGATGTGATCACCCTCAGCGCCTGCATAAGCTGGCCCATGCTTTGGCCGAAGAGCCAGATTCGTTTGGGGGCGGGGGACACCACCCCACAGACAACACCGCTAGTCGTGCCGGCGCCAAGCCATGGCAAGACCGCCGCAACGCTACCGCCGTCAGCTGATCCGGACATCCATATGGCACAGGATCCGGATGACGACGACGGTACATTTACCAACGTCGATAAGTACTTCAACGAACATGGGTACGATGACGAATTCTTGGGGCCTCCTTCTCAAGAACCCAACCCTGCAAAAGGCGATCGCGATCTAGCTGGTACCGCGGAGAAACCCAATTGCAACAGGCGTCATCTCGCGTTCAGTTCTCAGGAGACGCCTCCAGCTACCGCCTTCACCGAGCCTCAGATAGCCAAGGTGCGAAATAATATCAGCCCCAACACACTCAAGAAGGTGGTCTCTGAGCAGAACTCGATCCCATTACAGCAGAAGAAGCAGAAGGGACGGAAAAGAAAGAATAACAAGGGTGCGAGCCAGCCGGCACCGAGTACGATCCATGCTCAGGACGGGCCACCTTCACCTAAGGATATCTCGAGGAGGGTGCATGTGGCGTGTAGGCCGATGCTACCGACTAATCTGCTCAATGCTACAACCGGTGCTATGCGGAGTCTGCATGACAGTGTTCTTTCTTTGCAGAAGCGGCGTCTCTCCGAGAATGATGTGGCATACCCGGTTTTCGTGGCCAAGGTGCCAGAGTGCAAGGGCTTTGTCGATAGCACCATCGGGGGTATGATCGTCCTGCGGTTTGATGACATCTTCGCTATGTTTAACCTTCATCCGCTGCACTACACCTTCATTCGGCTATTTTCGCTCAGTATGGAGATGTGTATCATTAGAGACAAGACCCCGGACATCGTGATAGTCAACCCCTTCTACATGCGTGCCAAGATCTTGGGCAGCGCTGGGGACCGGCAAGTCGCGAGTTCATTCCTCGAAGGCGTCATTCTGGCGAACCCAGATAAGGATAACTTCCTGGTGCCTTACTTTCCCGAGTAAGTCATCCCCTCACCGCCCCGTAACATATGATTTCTTAGATTTCGATCGTTATTTTTTTTTCTAACATTCCGTGTTTTGTGCAGTGACACACATTGCACACTCATCCTCTTAAGCCCAAAATATTCCATGGCCACGTATTTCGACTCGGACCGTCAGTCGAAGAAAGACTACACAAATATCAAGAAAGTTCTTGATGATGCTCTCCCCGGCTACGCCAAATCTGGAGGCACCTTCAGGAGGCCAATTCGTAGGTACGGCAAGCACGTGTTCACCCACGTAACGATGTTCCCCTGCGTCAAGCAGCCGCCTGGCGGTCAGAAGGATGCCTACTACACCCTCCTTCACATGCGGGCGATCGGACGGGACCATAATCACCTTCTGCTACCAAATAATCTCAAAGATTGGGCCGCATGCTTGTCGGCAATCTAGGACGCGGATATCAGACAAGAATTCTTTCGCATCCAGTCGGAGTTTGCGGAAATCATCCATCAAGATGTCCTTCGTACCTCGGGGCAGTTCTACCTCAAATATCAACCGTCCAACAGTGAAATAGAAACAACGCTACAAATGCAGGCTGACAACGATCGCGACTTCATGACCATCACGAAAGACGGCGGCTTCATCCATGCTCCGGTCCCTGAGACGAGTCGAAAGTAATGATGCTATGTAGTTCTGAAATATCGATTAGTTCATGTTGTAATTAAACTTTAATGAACTTGTATGTCTCTTTGGTTTGGACAGTCGTTCAACTTATATGTAATCGATGCTATTTATTAGTAGGACCATGAATCGTGCTATTAATGTGTTGCTTTTCTCTTCCGATCCTTTTGTTGCATACTTATATATTGCTTATGTATTGTCTGTGAAATTCTACTAACGTTTTGTTTGTCTAGTGCATAGAGATGCCGTCGTATGTCGTGTACAAGGGTAAGGTTCCCAGAGTCTACGACGACTGGGAGGAGTGTCGGAGACAGGTTCACCATTTCAGCGGTAACAGTTACAAAGGGTACGCCACTAGGGCGGAGGCGGAAGCTAGATACGCGCGCTATCTAGCGGGAGAGAGGAGGTAGCAGAGGAGGAACCGGATGAAGACCAGTTTCATCGCGATGATGCTCATCGTGACCGCAGCTCTCTTCTATGTGATGGTAGTTTAGATATCGACTTGTAATGTGAAGACAAACTCGCTACTCGCGGTCTCGAGACTTATAATGTTCTAACTTTGTTCGGTATTTTGAATTCGGAGACTAATATGATGAATTGTATTCGGAGACTAATCTTCTATTGTATTCGATAAATCTGCTGTTTATATGTTGTGCTGTCTATATTCTGTGCAGTAATATATTTTGTAACCTGTGCAAATATCAGAAAAGAAAAATAAAAATAATTCCTAATATTCATACTAGTGGCGCACCATATTGCACTTTAGTGGCGCACTGCAATAAACACACTAGTGGCGCATTATCTAGAAGTGCGCCATTAGTAACCCAGAGCATAAGGTAAATATGGCCCCCTAGGAGGCATAGTAATGGCGCACCGTTTGACATATTAATGGCGCACTGCCAGGTGCGCCACTACGGTCTGGTATACTAATGGCGCACTAGGGGTGCGCCATTAGTATTTGTTACTAGTGGCATGATGATAGTGGCGCACCTATAGTGCGCCATTAATGGCCAAAACAGGTGCGCCACTAATTAGCCTTTTCCTAGTAGTGCGCGTTCGCCGGCCCGCGACAAGCATGGGACGACGAACCAGCCGGAGTCAGCGACGGGGTGGCGGTGCGTCCATCCTGCCGCACAGAAGGGTGCAGCGACGAACCTTGCTGCTCGTGCCCCGCAGGTCCTGTGGCGGCGTTCGCCACTGGAGACGGGGGACGGCGAGGGCAGCCGTCACCCGCCGGCACCGTCTGAGCGAGGCGGGCGGCGAGGGCGGCCCAGCCCTCAGCACGAGCTCGACGAGCATCAGCCATGGAAGCGGTGGAGCGATGGCGGATCGACCGGTAGAAGAGAGGCTCCGACGCACCCCTACCTGGTGCGCCAAATGTCGGATTTCGGGTTCTGCTAACCCTTGAGAGGTTCGAACTCTGGGGTGCATGCGAAGAACTCGTGCTCCCCAGTCTGCCTACTCGCTAATCTCACAGCCTAGCTCGACGAACTGTAAGGAAAAGAGACCCAGTAGTTTACCCAGGTTCGGGCCACCTTGCGGTGTAAAACCCTACTCCTGCTTTGTTGTGGATTGGCCTCGAGTGGCTGAGGATGAACTAGTACAGTGGCGAATAGCCTCAAGAGGAGAGGTGTTCTTGAGCTCGAGTGAGCTGGTGAGTGTGTGGGTGATCTGAATGATCCGTCCCTCTATCCCCTCTACGGTGGTGGCTAAGTCCTATTTATAGTGGCCTTGGTCCTCTTCCCAAATGAAAGGCGGGAAGGGTCCCCACAATGGCCAAATTCGAAGGGAGACAACTAGTACATGCTATCCTGACAAAAGTAGTCTTTGCCTGCAAAAGCTTCTGGTTGTGACGCCTTGGTGGGCTCGGTGATGACCTCCGTCCTGGCGGTCTTGGTCTTGATGCACGGGAATGGAAACCTTTAGCTGATTCCTCGGGACTCCGCGCCTGCGCTTACCTCTTTAGCACCGAAGAGGAAACTGGTACACTGTGCCCGTTGGCGCCCACCTAGCCTTGGTCGTCATGGCTCACATCATCCGGACCTCACGAGGTGAGGCTTGCATAGAGATCTCCGCTCGTCGAGAGCCAGCCTGAGGAGGCTGCTCCTCGTGGAGGTCTTGGTGTAGTCCGCCTCACGAGGCTTGGCCCCTCGCGAGGTTCTTGAGTTGTTGTCGCTGAAGCTGGGCCATACCAAGCCGTTGATGGAGCCACGCCATGGGCCGCAGACAGGCAAGTCTGGGTACCCCCATTCCCAGGAAGCCGACAAACGGCGGACGCCGACACGAGCACGTGACACCACTGCCACCCTGTTTATCTTAGGGTTACGTGAGTTGAGGCGGACGATGAGACGAGCACGTGACACCACTTCCACCATGTCTTAGCGTAACACGAGTCAAGGCGAACGTCATCGCGGTAGCGACGATGGACGCCGAGACGAGCATGTGACACCACTGCCACCTTGTCTTATCGTAACGCAAGTCGAGGCGGACGTGGTCCCGGTAGCGATGACGGACGCCGAGACGAGCACGTGACACCACTGCCACCCTGTCTTAGCGTAAAACGAGTCGAGGCGGACATCGTCGCAGTAGCGACGACGGACGCCGAGACAAGCAAGTGACACCACTGCCACCCTGTCTTATCCTAACGAGAGTCGAGGCGGACGTTGTCGCGGTAATGATGACGGACGCCAAGAAGAGCATGTGACACCACTGCCACCCTGTCTATCTTAGGGCTACGCGAGTCGAGGTGGACTTCGTCGCGGTAGCGAAGACGGATGCAGAGACGAGCACGTGACACCACTGCCACCTTGTCTATCTTAGGGTTACGCGAGTCGAGGCGGCCGTCGTCGTGGTAGTGACGACGGACACCGAGACGAGCAAGTGACAACACTGCCACCATGTCTTAGCGTAACGTGAGTCGAGGCGGACGTCGTCGCGGTAGCGACGACGGACGCCGAGATGAGCACGTGACACCACTGCCACCCTGTCTTAGCGTAATACGAGTCGAGGAGGACGTCGTCGTGGTAGCGACGACGGACGCCGAGACAAGCACATGACACCACTGCCACCCTATCTTATCGTAACACGAGTTGAGACGGACACCGAGACAAGGATGTGACACCACTGCCACCGTCTCTTAGCGTAGCACGAGTCGAGGTGGACGTCGTCGCTGTAGCGAGTACGGATGCCGAGACGAGCATGTGACACCACTTCCACCCTGTCTTATCGTAACGCGAGTCGAGGCGGACATGGTCACGGTAGCGAGGATGGACGCCGAGACGAGCACGTGACGCCACTGCCGCCCTGTGTTAGTGCAATGCGAGTCGAGGCGGACGTCGTCGCAGTTGCGACCACGGACGCCGAGACCAGCATGTGACACCACTGCCACCTTATCTTATCGTAATGCTAGTCGAGGCGGACATCATCGCGGTAGTGACGATGGACGCCGAGACGAGCACGTGACACCAATGCTACCCTGTCTATCTTAGGGTTACGCGAGTCGAGGCGGACGTCGTCGCGGTAGTGAAGACGGATGCCAAGACGAGCAAGTGACACCACTGCCACCTTGTCTATCTTAGGGTTACGCGAGTAGGGGTGGACGTCATCGCGGTAGCGACGACGGACGCTGAGACGAGCACGTGACACCACTGCCACCCTGTCTTAGCGTAACGCAAGTCGAGGCGGACGTCATCGCGGTAGCGATGACGGACGCCGAGACGAGCATGTGACACCATGCCACACTGTCTTAGCGTAACATGAGGCGAGGCGGACACCGAGACGAGCACGTGACACCACTGTCACCCTGTCTTCTTGTAACGCGAGTCGAGACGGATGCCGAGGCAAGCATGTGACACAACTGCCACCCTGTCTATCTTAGGGTCACACGAGTCGAGACGGACGTCAATACGAGCACGTGACACCACTGCCACCCTATCTTAGCGTAACGCGAGTCGAGCCGGACATCGTCATGGTAGCGACGACGGACGCCGAGACAACCACGTGACACCACTACCACCCTGTCTTATCGTAACACGAGTCGAGGCGGACGTCATCACGGTAGCGACGACGAACGCCGAGACGAGCACGTGAAACCACTGCACCATGTCTATCTTAGGGTTAGATGAGTCGAGGCGGAGGTCATTGCCGTAGCGATGATAGACGCCGAGACGAGCACGTGACACCACTGCCACCTTGTCTATCTTAGGATTACGTGAGTCGAGGCGAACATCGTTGCCGTAGCGATGATGGACACCAAGACGAGCACGTGACACCACTGCCACAGTGTCTATCTTAGGGTCACGTGTGTCGAGGCGGACGTCGTTGCGGTAGCGACGATGGACGCCGAGATGAGCATGTGACACCACTGCCACCCTGTCAATCTTAGGGTTACACGAGTCGAGGCGGACGTCGTCGCCGTAGTGATGATGGACACCGAGACGAGCACGTGACACCACTACCACCCTGTCTTATTGTAACAAGAGTCAAGGCGGACGTTGTCGCGGTAGCGACGACGGACGCCGAGACGAGCACGTGACACCACTACCACCCTATCTATTTTAGGGTCATGCGAGTCGAGACAAGTCAAGGCGGACGTCATCGCGGTAGCGATGACGGATGCCGAGACGAGCATGCGACACCACTGCCACCCTGCCTTATCGTAACGCGAGTTGAGGCGGACGTGGTCGCGGTAGTGAGGACGGACGCCAAGACAAGCACATGACACCACTGCCACCCTGTCTCATCGTAGCGCGAGTCGAGGCGGACGTGGTCGCGGTAGCGATGACGGATGCCGAGACGAGCACGTGACACTACTGCCACCCTGTCTCATCGTAACGCGAGTCGAGGCGGATGTGGTCACGGTAGCGAGGACGGACACCGAGACGAGCACATGACACCACTACCAACCTATCTCATCGTAATGCGAGTCAAGGCAGACGTCGTCACGTTAGTGACGACAGACGCCGAGACGAGCACGTGATACCACTGCCACCCTGTGTATCTTAGGGTTACGTGAGTCGAGGCGGACGCCATCTCGGTAGCGACGACGGAAGCCGTGACAAGCACGTGATGCCACTGCCACCTTGTCTATCTTAGGGTTACGCGAGTCGAGGCGGACGTCGTCGCGATAGCAACGACTGTCGCCGAGACGAGCACGTGACACCACTGCTACCCTGTCTTAGCGCAATGCAAGTCGAGGCGGATGTCATCGCGGTAGCGACGACGGACGCCGAGACAAGCACATGACACCAC
Source organism: Thinopyrum elongatum (assembly GCA_011799875.1). Classification (NCBI taxonomy): domain Eukaryota; kingdom Viridiplantae; phylum Streptophyta; class Magnoliopsida; order Poales; family Poaceae; genus Thinopyrum; species Thinopyrum elongatum. Next base: position 316,715,982 of record CM022298.1, read on the forward strand.
TGCCACCCTGTCTTATTGTAACGCGAGTCGAGATGGATACCGAGACAAGCATGTGACACCACTGCCACCGTGTCTTATCGTAATGCGGGTCGAGGCAGACATGGTCGCGGTTGCGAGGACGGACACCGAGACGAGCACGTGACACCACTGCCGCCCTGTGTTAGTGTAATGCGAGTCGAGGCGGACGTCGTCGCAGTAGCGATGACGGACGCCAAGACCAGCACGTGACACCACTGCAACCCTATCTTATCGTAATGCGAGTCGAGGCGGGCGTTGTCGCGGTAGTGATGATGGACGCCGAGATGAGCACGTGACACCACTGCCACCCTGTCTATCTTAGGGTTACGCGAGTCGAGGCGGACGTCGTCGCGGTAGCGAAGACGGATGCCAAGACGAGCAGGTGACATCACTGCCACCTTGTCTATCTTTGGGCTACGTGTGTCAAGGCGGACGTCGTCACGGTAGCGATGATGGACGCCGAGACGAGCACGTGACACCACTACCACCCCGTTTTAGCGTAACGCAAGTCAAGGCGGACGCCATCGCGGTAGCGATGACGGACGCCGAGACGAGCATGTGACACCACTGCCACCCTGTCCTAGCGTAACACGAGTCGAGGCGGACATCATCGCCGTAGCAACGACGGACGCCGAGACGAGCACGTGACACCACTACCACCCTGTCTTATCGTAATACGAGTCGAGATGGATGCCGAGACAAGCATGTGACACCACTGCCACCCTGTCTATCTTAGGGTCACACGAGTCGAGACGGACGACAAGACGAGCACGTAACACCACTCCCACCCTATCTTACCGTAACGCGAGTCGAGGCGGACATCGTCATGGTAGCGACGACGGACGCCGAGACGAGCACGTGACACCACTACCACCCTGTCTTATCGTAAAACGAGTCGAGGCAGACGTCATCACGGTAGCGACGACGGACACCGAGACGAGCACATGAAACCACTGCTACCATGTTTATCATAGGGTTACATGTGTCGAGGCGGAGGTCGTTGCCGTAGCGATGACAGACGGCGAGATGAGCACGTGACACCACTGCCACCTTGTCTATCTTAGGATTACGTGAGTCGAGGCGAACATCGTTGCGGTAGCGACAACAGATGCCGAGACGAGCACGTGACACCACTGTTACCCTGTCTTCGCATAACGCGAGTCAAGGCGGACGTCGTCGCGGTAGCGTCGACGGACGCCGAGACAAGCACGTGACACCACTGCCACACTGTCTATCTTAGGGTCACGCGTGTCGAGGCGGACGTCATCGCGGTCGCGACAATGGACGCCGAGACGAGCACGTGACACCACTGCCACCCTATCAATCTTAGGGTTACACAAGTCGAGGCGGACGTCATCGCGGTAGTGATGATGGACACCGAGACGAGCAAGTGACACCACTACCTCCCTGTCTTATTGTAACGCGAGTCAAGGCAGACGTTGTCGCGGTAGCGACGACGGACGCCTAGACGAGCACGTGACACCACTGCCACCCTGTCTATCTTAGGGTCACGCGAGTCAGGACAAGTCGAGGCGGACGTCATCGCGGTAGCGATGACGGATGCCGAGACAAGCAAGTGACACCACTGCCACCCTGCCTTATCGTAACGCGAGTCGAGGCGAACGTGGTCGCGGTAGCGAGGACGGATGCCGAGATGAGCACGAGACTCCAGTGCCACCCTGTCTTATCGTAGCGCGAGTCGAGGCAGACGTGCTCGCGGTAGGGATGATGGATGCCGAGACGAGCACGCGACTCCACTGCCACCCCGTCTTATCATAACGCGAGTCGAGGCGGACGTGGTGACGGTAGCAAGGACGGACGCCGAGACGAGCACATGACACCACTGCCACCCTATCTCATCGTAATGCGAGTCGAGGCAGACATCGTCGTGGTAGTGACGACGGACGCCGAGACGAGCATGTGACACCACTGCCACCCTGTCTATCTTAGGGTTACGCGAGTCGAGGCGGACGTCGTCTCGGTAGTGACGACGGACGCCGAGACAAGCACGTGATGCCACTGCCACCTTGTCTATCTTAGGGTTACTGCTCGTCGAGGCGGACATCGTCGTGGTAGTGACGACGGACGCCCAGACGAGCACGTGACACCACTGCCACCCTGTCTATCTTAGGGTCATGCGAGTCGAGGTGGACGTCGTCACGGTAGCGACGATGGACACCGAGACGAGCATGTGACACCACTGCCAACCTGTCTTAGCGTAACGCAAGTCGACGCGGATGTCATCGCGGTAGCGACAACAGACGCCGAGACAAGCACGTGGCACCATTGCCACCCTGTCTTAGCGTAACATGAGTCGAGGCGGACGTCGTCGCGGTAGCGACGACGGACGCCGAGATGAGCACGTGACACCACTGCCAACCTGTCTTATCGTAATGCTAGTCGAGACGGACACCGAGACAAGCATGTGACACCACTGCCACCCTGTCTATCTTAGGTTCACACGAGTCAAGACGGATGACGAGATGAGCACGTGACACCACTGCCACCCTATCTTATCGTAACGCGAGTCGAGGCGGACGTGGTCGTGGTAGCGAGGACGAACGCCGAGACGAGCATGTGACACCACTGCCACCCTATCTTATCGTAATGCGAGTCGAGGCAGACATCATCGCGGTAGTGACGACGGAGGCCGAGACGAGCACGTGACACCACAGCCACCTTGTCTATCTTAGGGTTACGCGAGTCGAGGCGGACGTCGTCTTGGTAGCGACGACGGACGTCGAGACTAGCACGTGACACCACTGCCACCTTGTCTATCTTAGTGTTACGCGAGTGGAGGCGGACGTCGTCGCGGTAGCGACCACGGACGCCGAGATGAGCACGTGACACCACTGCCACCCTGTCTATCTTAGGGTTACGAGAGCTGTGCGGACGTCGTCGCGGTAGCGACGGCGGATGTCGAGACGAGCACGTGACACTACTGCCACCCTGTTTGTCTTAGGGTTACGTGAGTCGAGGCGAACGTCATCACGGTAGCGACGATGAACGCCGAGACAAGCACATGACACCACTGTCAACCTGTCTTCGCGTAACGCGAGTCGAGGCGGACGTCGTCGCGGTAGCGACGACGGATGCCAAGATGAGCATATGGCACCACTGTCACCCTGTCTTCGCGTAACTTGAGTCGAGGCGGACGTCATCACGGTAGCGACGACGGACGCTGAGACGAGCACGTGACACCAATGCCACCCGGTCTATCTTACGGTCATGTGAGTCGAGACAAGTCGAGGCGGACATCGTCGCAGTAGCGACGATGGATGCCGAGACGAGCACGTGACACCACTGCCACCCTGTCTTAGCCTAACGCGAGTCGAGGCAGACGTCGTCGCCGTAGTGACGACGGACGCCGAGACAAGCAAGTGACACCACTGCCACCCTGTCTATCTTTCTGTTACGCGAGTCGAGGCGGAAGTCATCGCGGTAGCGAAGACGGATGCCGAGAGGAGCACGTGACACCATAGCCACCCTGTCTTAGCGTAACGCGAGTAGAGGCGGATGTCGTCGTAGTAGCGACGACGGATGACGAGATGAGCACATGACACCACTGCCACCCTGTCTTAGCGTAACATGAGTCGAGGCGGACGTCGTCGCGGTAGCGATGACGGATACAGAGACGACCGTGTGACACAACTGCCACCCTGTCTTATCGTAAAGCGAGTTGAGGCGGACGTGGTCGCGGTAGCGAGGACGGACGCCGAGGCGAGCACGTGACACCACTGCCACCCTGTCTTATCGTAACGCGAGTCGAGGCGGACATGGTCGCGGTCGCGATGACGGATGCCGAGACGAGCCTGTGACACCACTGCCACCCTGTCTTATCGTAACGCGAGTCAAGGCGGACGTGGTCGCGGTAGCGAGGACGGACGCCGAGACGAGCACGTGACACCACTGCCACCCTATCTTATCGTAATGCGAGTTGAGGCAGACGTCGTCGCGGTAGTGACGACGGACGTCGAGACGAGCACGTGACACCACTGCCACCCCGTCTACCTTAGGGTTACGCAAGTCAAGGCGGACATTGTCTCGGTAGCGACAACGAACACCGAGACAAGCACGTGACACCAATGCCACCTTGTCTATCTTAGGTTTACGCGAGCCGAGGCGGACATCATCGCGATAGTGACGACGGACGCCGAGACGAGCACGTGACACCACTGCCACCCTGTCTTCGCGTAACGCAAGTCGAGGTGGACGTCGTCGCGGTAGCGACTACAGACGCCGAGATGAGCACTAGCACCCTCTCTTAGCGTAACACCACTAGCACCCTCTCTTAGCGTAACACGAGTCGAGGCGGACGTCGTCGCGGTAGCGGCGACGGACGCCGAGATGAGCACGTGACACCACTGCCACCCTGTCTTATCATAATGCGAGTCGAGACGGACGGCGAGACAAGCATAAGACACCACTGCCACCCTGTCTATCTTAGGGTCACACGAGTCGAGAAAGACGTCGAGACGAGCACGTGACACCACTGCCACCCTATCTTAGCGTCACGCGAGTCGAGACGGACACTGAGACGAGCACGTGACACCACTGTCACCCTGTCTTCGCGTAACGCGACTCGAGGCAGATGTCATCGCTGTACTGACGACGGAAGCTGAGATGAGCATATGACACCTCTGCCGCACTATCTTAACTTAACGCGAGTCGAGGCGGACGTCGTCGCGGTAGTGACAACAGACGCCGAGACGAGCACGTGACACCACTGCCACCCTGTCTATCTTAGGGTTACGCAAGTCAAGGCGGACGTCGTCGCGGTAGCGACGACGGACACCGAGACGAGCTCGTGACACCACTGCCACCCTGTCATAGCGTAACGCGAGTCGAGGCAGACATCGTCGCGGTAGCGATGGCGGACGCCGAGACAAGCACGTTAAACCACTGCCACACCGTCTTATCGTAACGCGAATCAAGGCGGACGTGTTACGGTAGCGACGACGGACGCCGAGACGAGCAGGTGACACCATTGCCACACTGTCTATCTTCGGGTCACGCGAGTCGAGGCGAGTCGAGGTGGACGTTGTTGCGGTAGCGACGATGGACGCCGAGATGAGCACGTGACACCACTGCCGCCCTGTCTATCTTAGGGTTACGAGAGTGGAGCGGACGTCATCGCCGTAGCGACGGCAGACATCGAGACGAGCACATGACACCACTGCCACCCTGTTTATCTTAGGGTTACGTGAGTTGAGGCGAACGTCGTTGCTGTAGCGATGAAGGACGCCGAGACGAGCACATGACACCACTGTCACCTTGTCTTCGCGTAACGCGAGTCGAGGCGGACATCATCGCGGTAGCGACGATGGACGCCGAGACAAGCAAATGACACCTCTGCCACACTGTCTTAACTTAACGCGAGTAGAGGCGGACGTCCTCGCGGTAGCGACGACGGACGCCGAGACGAGCATGTGACACCATTGTCACCCTGTCTTCGTGTAACGCGAGTCGAGGCGGACGTCGTCGCGGTAGCGACGACTGACGCCGAGACAAGCAAATGACACCTCTGCCACACTGTCTTAGCGTAACACCAGTAGAGGCGGACGTCATCGCGGTAGCGACGACGGACACCGAGACGAGCACGTGGCACCACTGCCACCCTGTCTTAGCGTAACGCAAGTCGAGGCGGATGTCATCGCGGAACAACGACGGACACCGAGACGAGCACGTGACACCACTGCCACCCTGTCTTATCGTAACACGAGTCGAGCCGGACATCGTCGCGGTAGCAACGACGGACGCCGAGAGGAGCACGTGACACCACTGCCACCCTGTCTTATTGTAACACGAGTCGAGACGGAAGTCGAGATAAGCATGTGACACCACTGCCACCCTGTCTTATGGTCACACGAGTCGAGACGGATGCCGAGATGAGCACGTGACACCAGTGCCACCATGTCTTAGCGAAACGCAAGTCGAGGCGGACGTCAACGCAGTTGCGACGACGGACGCCGAGACGAGCACGTGACACCACTGCCACCCTGTCTTAGCATAACACGTGTCGAGGCGGACGTCGTCGCACTAGCGACGACGGACGCCGAGACGAGCACATGACACCACTGCCACCCTGTCTTATCGTAACGCAGGTCGAGACGGACGCCGAGACAAGCTTGTGACACCACTGCCACCCTGTCTATCTTAGAGTCACACGAGTCGAGACGGATACCGAGACGAGCACGTGACACCACTGCCACCCTATCTTAGCGTAACGCGAGTCGAGGCGGACATCGTCGTGGTAGCGACGATGGACGCCGAGACGAGCACGTGACACCACTGCAACCCTGTCTTATCGTACCACGAGTCGAGGCGGACGTCATCGCGGTAGCGGCGACGGACGCTGAGATGAGCATGTGACACCACTGCCACCATGTCTATCTTAGGATTACATGAGTCGATGCGGAGGTCGTAGCTGTAGCGACAACAGACGCCGAGACGAGCATGTGACACCACTGCCACCTTGTCTATCTTAGGATTACGTGAGTCGAGGCGAACGTCGTCGCGGTAGCGACGACGGACACCGAGATGAGCACGTGACACCACTATCACCCTTTTTTCGCGTAACTCGAGTCGAGGCAGACATCGTCGCGGTAGCGACGACGGACGCCAAGACGAGCATATGACACCTCTGCCACACTGTCGTAACTTAAGGTGAGTCGAGGCAGACATTGTCGCGGTACCGACAACGGACGCCGAGATGAGCATGTGACACCACTACCACCCTGTCTTATCGTAACGCGAGTCGAGGCGGACGTCATCGCGGTAGCGACGACGGACACCGAGACGAGCACGTGACACCACTGGCACACTGTCTTAGCGTAACACGAGTCGAGGCGGACATCGTTGTGGTAGCGATGACGGATGTCGAGACGAGCACGTGACACCACTACCACCCTGTCTTATCGTAACGCGAGTCGAGGCAGACGTCATCGCGGTAGTGTCGACGGACGCCAAGACAAGGATGTGACACCACTGCCACCATGTCTATCGTAGGATTACGTGAGTCGAGGTGGAGGTCGTCGCCGTAGTGACGACAGACGTCGAGACGAGCACGTGATACCACTGCCACCTTGTCTATCTTAGGATTACGTGAGTCGAGGCGAACATCATGGCTGTAGCGACGACGGACGCCGAGACAAGCACCTGACACCACTGTCACCATATCTTCGCGTAACGCGAGTTGAGGCGAACGTCGTCGCGGTACCGACGACAGACGCCGAGACAAGCATATGACACCTCTGCCACACTGTCTTAACTTAACGAGAGTTGAGGCGGACATCATCGCGGAAGCGACAACGGACGCCGAGACGAGCACGTGACACCACTGCCACCCTGTCTATCTTAGGGTTACATGAGTCAAGGAGGACGTCGTCGTGGTAGAGACGACGGACGCCGAGACGAGCAAGTGACACCACTACCACCCTGTCTATCTTAGGGTCACGCGAGTCGAGATGAGTCATGGCGGACGTCATCGCGGTAGCGACGACGGACGCCGAGACAAGCACTTGACACCACTGCCACCCTGTCTAAGCATAACGCAAGTCGAGGCCGATGTCATCGCGGTAGAGACGATGGACGCCGAGACGAGCACGTGACACCATTGCCACCCTGTCTTAGCGTAACACGAGTCGAGGCGGACGTCATCACAGTAGCAACGACGGACGCCGAGACGAGCACATGACACCACTGCCACCCTGTCTTATCGTAACGCGAGTCGAGACGGACGCCAAGACAAGCATGTGACACCACTGTCACCCTGTCTATATTAGGGTTACACGAGTCGAGACGGACGGCGAGATGAGCACGTGACACCACTGCCACACTGTCTTAGCGTAACGCAAGTTGAGGCGGACATCATCGTGCTAGCGACGATGGATGCCGAGACGAGCACATGACACTACTACCACCCTGTCTTATCGTAACGCGAGTCGAGGCGGACGTCATCGCGGTAGCGACGATGGACGCCGAGACGAGCATGTGACACCACTGCCACCCTTTCTTAGCATAACACGAGTCGAGGTGGACGTCAACGCGGTTGTGACGACGGACGCCGAGACGAGCACGTGACACCACTGCCACCCTGTCTTAGCATAACACGAGTCGAGGCGGACGTCGTCGCGCTAGCGACGACAGACACCGAGACGAGCACGTGACACCACTGCCACCCAGTCTTTTCGTAACGCAAGTTGAGACAGACGCCGAGACAAGCTTGTGACACCACTGCCACCCTATCTATCTTAGGGTCACACGAGTCGAGACGGATACCGAGACGACCACGTGACACCACTGCCACCCTATCTTCGCGTAACCCGAGTCGAGGCGGACATCGTCGTGGTAGCAACGACGGACACTGAGACGAGCACGTGACACCACTGCAACCCTATCTTATCGTAACGTGAGTCGAGGCGGACGTCATTGCGGTAGCGATGACGGATGCCGAGATGAGCATGTGACACCACTGCCACCATGTCTATCTTAGGATTACATGAGTCGAGGCGGAGGTCGTCGCCGTAGCGACAACAGACGCCGAGACGAGCATGTGACACCACTGCCACCTTGTCTATCTTAGGATTACATGAGTCGAGGCGAATGTCATCGCGGTAGCGACGACGGACGCCGAGACGAGCACGTGACACCACTGTCACCCTTTCTTCGCGTAACATGAGTCGAGGCGGACATCGTCGCGGTAGCGACGACGGACGCCGAGACGAGCATATGACACCTCTGCCACACTGTGGTAACTTAACGCGAGTCGAGGCGGACGTTGTCGCGGTACCGACAACGGACGCCGAGACGAGCACGTGACACCACTGCCACCCTGTCTATCTTAAGGTTACGCGAGTCAAGGCGGACGTCGTAGCGGTAGCGACGACGGACGCCGAGACGGGCACGTGACACCACTGCCACCCTGTCTTAGCATAACGCGAGTTGAGGTGGATGTCGTTGCGGTAGCGATGACGATCGCCGAGACGAGCACGTGAAACAACTGCCACACCATCTTATCGTAACGCGAGTCAAGGCGGACATGTTGCGGTAGCAACGACGGATGCCGAGACGAGCAGGTGACACCACTGGCGCCCTGTCTATCTTAGGGTCACGCGAGTCGAGGCGAGTCGAGAAGGATGCCGAGACGAGCATGTGACACCACTGGCACCCTGTCTATCTTACGGTTACGAGAGTCGTGCGGACGTCATCGTGGTAGCGACAGCGGACGTCGAGATGAGCACGTGACACCACTGCCACCCTGTTTATCTTAGGGTTACGTGAGTCGAGGCGAACATCGTCGCGGTAGCGATGACGGATGCCGAGACGAGCACGTGACACTATTGTCAACCTGTCTTTGCGTAACGCGAGTCGAGGCGGACGTCGTCGCGATAGCGACGACGGACGCCGAGACGAGCAAATGACACCTCTGCCACACTGTCTTAACTTAACGCGAGTCGAGGCGGACGTCATCGCGGTAGCGACGATGGACGCCGAGACGAGCACGTGACACCACTGCCACCATGTCTTATCGTAACGTGAGTCGAGATGGACTCCGAAACAAGCATGTGACACCAATGCCACCCTGTCTATCTTAGGGTTACGCTAGTCGAGGCGGACGTGGTCGAGGTAGCGACGACAGACGCCGAGACAAGCACGTGACACCAGTACCTCCCTGTCTATCTTAGGGTCACGCGAGTCAAGGCGAGTCGAGGCGGACGTCGTCGCGGTAGCAACGACGGATGCCGAGACGAGCACGTGACACCACTTCCACCCTGTCTTATCTTAACGTGAGTCGAGACGGACTCCGAAACAAGCATGTGACACCAATGCCACCCTGTCTATCTTAGGGTCACACGAGTCGAGACGGACGCTGAGATGAGCACGTGACACCAATGCCACACTGTCTTAGCGTAACGCAAGTTGAGGCGGACATCATCGTGGTAGCAACGACGGACGCCGAGACGAGCACGTGACACTACTACCACCCTGTCTTATCGTAACGTGAGTCGAGGCGGACATCATCGCGGTAGCGATGATGGACGCCGAGACAAGCACGTGACACCACTGCCACCATGTCTATCTTAGGGTTACGTGAGTCGAGGCGGAGGTCGTCGCCATAGCAACAATAGACGCCGAGACGAGCACGTGACATCAATGCCACCTTGTCTATCTTAGGATTACGTGAGTCGAGGCGAACATCGTTGCGGTAGCGACGACGGACGCTGAGACGAGCACGCGACACCACTGTCAACCTGTCTTCGTGTAACGCGAGTCGAGGCGGACGTCTTCGCGGTAGCGACAACGGACGCCGAGACGAGCATATGACACCTCTGCCACACTGTCTTAACTTAACGTGAGTCGAGGCGGACGTCGTCATGGTAGCGACGATGGACGCCGAGACGAGCACATGACACCATTGCCACCCTGTCAATCTTAGGGTTACACGAGTCAAGGCGGATGTCGTCGCGGTAGCGATGATGGACACCGAGACGAGCACATGACACCACGACCACCCTGTCTATATTTGGGTCACGCGAGTCGAGATGAGTCGAGGCAGACGTCGCCGCAGTAGCGACGACGGACGCCGAGACAAGCACGTGACACCACTGCCACCCTGTATTATCATAACACGAGTCAGGCGAACATGGTCATTGTAGCGATGACGGACGCCGAGACGAGCACATGACACCACTGCCACCTTGTCTTAGCGTAACGCGAGTCGAGGCGGACATCGTCGCAGTAACGACGACGGACGCCTTGACAAGCATGTGACACCACTACCACCCTGTCTTATCGTAACGCGAGTCGACGCGGACGTTGTCGCGGTAGTGATGAAGGATGCCAAGAAGAGCACATGACACCACTGCCACCCTGTCTATCTTAGGGTTACGCGAGTCGAGGCGGACATCATCACGGTAGCGAAGACGGATGCCGAGACGAGCACGTGACACCACTGCCACCTTGTCTATATTAGGGTTACGCGAGTCGAGGCGGACGTCATCGCAGTAGCGATGATGAACACGAGGACGAGCACGTGACACCACTGCCACCCTGTCTTAGTGTAACGCAAGTCGAGGCGGACGTTATCACGGTAGCGACGACGGACGCCGAGACGAGCATGTGACACCACTGCCACCATGTCTTAGCGTAACAAGAGTCGAGTCGGACGTCGTCGCGGTAGCGATGACGGAGGCTGAGACGAGCACGTGACACCACTGCCACCCTGTCTTGGCGTAACACGAGTCGAGGAGGACGTCGTCGCGGTAGTGACGACGGACGCTGAGACGAGCACGTGACACCACTGCCACCCTGTCTTATCGTAACGCGAGTCGAGACGGACGCCGAGACAAGCATGTGACACCACTGCCACCCTGTCTTATCGTAACGCGAGTCAAGACAGACGGCGAGACGATCACGTGACACCACTGCCACACTGTCTTAGCGTAACGCGAGTCGAGGCGGACATCGCCGTGGTAGCGAAGACGGACGCCGAGATGAGCAAGTGACACCACTACCACCCCGTCTTATCGTAACGCGAGTCGAGGTGGACGTCATCGCGGTAGCGACGACGGACACCGAGACGAGCACGTGACACAACTGCCACACTGTCTTAGCGTAACGCGAGTTGAGGCGGACATCGTCGTGGTAGCGACGACGGACGTCAAGACAAGCACGCGACACCACTACCACCCTGTCTTATCGTAACGCGAGTCAAGGCGGACATCATCGCGGTAGCGTCGACGGACGCCGAGACGAGCATGTGACACCACTACCACCATGTCTATCTTAGGGTTACGTGATTCGAGGTGGAGGTCGTCGCCATAGCGACGACAGACGCAGACACGAGCACGTGACACCACTGCCACCTTTCATATCTTAGGATTACGTGAGTCGAGGCGAACGTCATCGCGGTAGCGACGATGGACGCCGAGACAAGCACCTGACACCACTGTCACCATGTCTTCGCGTAACGCGAGTCGAGGCGAACGTCGTCGCGGTAGCAACGACGGACGCCAAGACAAGCATATGACACCTCTGCCACACTTTTCTTAACTTTACGAGCGTTGAGGCGGACATCGTCGCGGTAGCGACAACGGACGCCAAGACGAGCATGTGACACCACTGCCACCCTGTCTATCTTAGGGTTACACGAGTCAAGGCGGACGTCGTCGTGGTAGAGACGGTAGACGCCGAGACGAGCAAGTGACACCACTACCACCCTGTCTATCTTAGGGTCACGCGAGTCGAGATGAGTCGAGGCGGATGTCATCGCGGTAGCGACGACGGACGCCGAGACGAGCACGTGACACTACTGCCACCCTGTCTTAGCGTAACGCAAGTCGAGGCGGACGTCATCGCCGTAACGATGATGGACGCCGAGACGAGCACGTGACACCATTGCCACCCTGTCTTAGCGTAACACGAGTCGAGGCGGACGTCGTCGCACTAGCAACGACGGACGCCGAGACAAGCACGTGACACCACTGCCACCCTGTCTATCTTAGGGTCACACGAGTCGAGACGGACGCCGAGATGAGCACGTGACACCAATGCCACTCTGTCTTAGCGTAACGCAAGTTGAGGCGGACATCGTCGTGGTAGCGATGACGGACGCCGAGACGAGCACGTGACACTACTACCACCCTGTCTTATCGTAACGCAAGTCGAGGCGGACGTCATCGCGGTAGCGACGATGGACGCCGAGACAAGCACGTGACACCACTGCCACCATGTCTATCTTAGGGTAACGTTAGTCGAGGCGGAGGTCGTCGCCGTAGCAACAATAGACGCTGAGACGTGCACGTGACATCACTGCCACCTTGTCTATCTTAGGATTACGTGAGTCGAGGCGAACATCGTTGTGGTAGCGACGACGGACGCCGAGACGAGCACGCGACACCACTGTCAACCTGTCTTCGTGTAACGCGAGTCGAGGCGGACGTCTTCGCGGTAGCGACGACGGACGCCGAGACGAGCATATGACACCTCTACCACACTGTCTTAACTTAACGCGAGTCGAGGCAGACGTCGTCACGGTAGCGATGATGGATGCCGAGACGAGCACGTGACACCATTGCCACCCTGTCAATCTTAGGGTTAGACGAGTCAAGGCGGACGTCGTCGCGGTAGCGATGATGGACACCGAGACGAGCACGTGACACCACGACCACCCTGTCTATATTAGGGTCACGCGAGTCGAGATGAGTCGAGGCGGACGTCGTCGCAGTAGCGATGACGGATGCGAGACAAGCACGTGACACCACTGCCACCCTGTATTATCGTAACGCGAGTCAGGCGAACGTGGTCGTTGTAGCGATGACGGACGCCGAGACGTGCACGTGCCACTACTGCCACCTTGTCTTAGCGTAACGCGAGTCGAGGCGGACATCGTCGCAGTAACGATGATGGACGCCTTGACAAGCATGTGACACCACTACCACCCTGTCTTATCATAACACGAGTCGACGTGGACGTTGTCGCGGTAGTGATGATGGATGCCAAGAAGAGCACATGACACCACTGCCACCCTGTCTATCTTAGGGTTACACGAGTCGAGGCGAACATCATCATGGTAGCGAAGACGGATGCCGAGACGAGCACGTGACACCACTGCCACCTTGTCTATCTTAGAGTTACGCGAGTCGAGGCGGACGTCATCGCAGTAGCGATGATGAAAACGAAGACGAGCACGTGACACCACTACCACCCTGTCTTAGTGTAATGCAAGTCGAGGTGGACGTCATCACGGTAGTGACGACGGACGCCGACACGAGCACGTGACACCACTGCCACCATGTCTTAGCGTAACACGAATCGAGGCGGACGTCGTCACGGTAGCGATGACGGACGCTGAGACGAGCACGTGACACCACTGCCACCCTGTCTTAGCATAACACGAGTCGAGGCGGAAGTCGTCGCGGTAGTGACGACGGACGCTGAGACGAGCACGTGACACCACTGCCACCCTGTCTTATCATAACACGAGTCGAGACAGACGCCAAGACAAGCATGTGACACCAGTGCCACCCTGTCTTATCGTAACGCGAGTCGAGACAGAAGGCGAGACGAGCACGTGACACCACTGCCACACTGTCTTAGCGTAACGCGAGTCGAGGCGGACATCGTCGTGGTAGCGAAGACGGACGCCGAGATGAGCAAGTGACACCGCTACCACCCCGTCTTATCGTAACGTGAGTCGAGGCGGACATGATCGCAGTAGCGACGACGGACACCGAGACGAGCACGTGACACAACTGCCACACTGTCTTAGCGTAACGCGAGTTGAGGCGGACATCGTCGTGGTAGCGACAACGGATGTCGAGACAAGCACGCGACACCACTACCACCCTGTCTTATCGTAACGCGAGTCGAGGCGGACGTCATCGCGGTAGCGTCGACGGACTCCAAGACGAGCATGTGACAGCACTACCACCATGTCTATCTTAGGGTTACGTGAGTCGAGGTGGAGGTCGTCGCCGTAGCGACGACAGACGCAGGCACGAGCACGTGACACCACTGCCACCTTGTCTATCTTAGGATTATGTGAGTCGAGGCGAACGTCATCGCGGTAGTGACGATGGACGCCGAGACAAGCACCTGACACCACTGTCACCATGTCTTCGCGTAACGCGAGTCGAGGCAAACGTCGTCGCGGTAGCGACGACGGACGCCAAGACAAGCATATGACACCTCTGCCACACTTTCTTAACTTAACAAGAGTTGAGGCGGACATCGTCGCGGTAGCGACAACGGACGCAAAGACGAGCATGTGACACCACTGCCACCCTGTCTATCTTAGGGTTACACGAGTCAAGGCGGACGTCGTCGCAGTAGAGATGATAGATGCCGAGACGAGCAAGTGACACCACTACCACCCTGTCTATCTTAGGGTCAAGCGAGTCGAGATGAGTCGAGGCGGATGTCATCGCGGTAGCGACGACGGATGCCGAGACGAGCACGTGACACCACTGCCACCCTGTCTTAGCGTAACGCAAGTCGAGGTGGACGTCATCGCGGTAGCGACGATGGAAAAAGGGTGGCAGTGGTGCAACGTGCTCGTGTTGTCGGCGTCCGCAGTTGCTACCGCGATGACGTTCGCTCGACTTCGTGAGCTTAAGATAGGACAGGGGTGGCAGTGGTGTCACATTCTTGTCTCGGGTGGGTCCGTCGTCGCTATCGCGAGGACGTACACGTCGATTAGCCTTAAATCGAGTGACCCTAAGATAGACAGGGCGGGCAATGGTGTCACCGCTCGTCTCGGCGTCCGTAGTCCGCTTTACCGACGGACAACGTCCGCCTCGACTCGCGTTACGCTAAGATAGGGTAGGCAGTGGTGTCACGTGCTCGGTCCGGCGTCCGTGTCGACTACCGCCGACGGAATTGGTCCCCCGACTCGCGTAACCATAAGATAGACAGAAGGTGGGCAGGAGTGGTGTCACGTCGCATCACGTCGTCCGTTGTATCCTACCACAACGCGTCGCCTCCACTTGGTTGACCCTAAGACTAGAGAGTGTGGTGGCAGTGGGTGTCCACGTGCTACTATCGGCGTCCATCGTGCTAGGCGCGACGACGCCCGCCTCGACTCACGTGACCATAAGATTAGGGAGGGTGGCAGTGGTTGGGTGTCACGTGCTCGTCTCGGCGGTTTATCGTCGTACCGCGACGGACATCTGCCCTGACCTCCGTAACCCTAAGATAGACCGGGGGGCAGTGGTGTCACGTCCTAGTCTCGGAGGTCTGTCGTCGCTTACGCGACGACGTCCACCTCTACTCGCTTGACCCTAAGATAGACATGTTGCGAGGGGGGTTCCCGTTGCTATCTCGGCGTCCATCGTCGCTTACCGACGACGACATCCGCCTCGAATCGCCTCGACTCACGTGACCCAAGAAGACTGGGTGGCCAGTGGGTGTCCACGTCCTTGTCTCGGAGGGCCGAGTCCGTTCGTCGTACGCGATGACGTTCGCCTCGACTCATGTTACCAATGAATAGGTGGTGGGGCAGGTGGGGTCATGTGCGCGGCTCCGTGGTACGCATTGCTAACAGCGACCACGTCCGCATCGCTCGTGTTTACGGATTAACACAGTGGGGTGGCAGGTGGCGTCATGTGCTCGGCATAGGCGTCCGTAGTCGGTACCACGACAACGTCTGCCTCGACTCGGTTACGCTAAGACACGGTGGACAGTGGTGTCACATGCTGTCTTGGGAGGTCACGCCTCGGACTCGCGTAACCCTAAGATAAACGGGTGGCAGTGGGTTGCCACGTTGGCTCGTGTCGGCGTCCGACAGTTGCTGACCGCGGACGACGTTCGACTTGACTCTCATGAGCTTAGATAGACAGGGGTTGGCAGTGGTGTCACAAGCTTTTTGTCCGGGGGTCCGTCGACGGCTACGCGATTGCGTACGCTCGATTCGCCTTAACTCGCGTGACCCTAAGATAGACAGGGGCAAGTGGTGTCAACCTGCTCGTCTCGGCGTCCGTAGTCGCTTACCGCAAAAACGTTCTGCCTTGACACTCGGGTACGCTAAGAGAGGGTGGCCGGCCAGTGGTTTCACGTGCTCGTCTCGGCGTCCGTCGTCGCTACCAAGACGATGTCCAGCCTTTGACTCGCGTAACCCTAAGATACGATAGGGTGGACAGTGGTGTCACGTGCTCATCACGGCGTACGTCGGAATCTACCACAACGACGTCCGCCTCCAATCGCGTTGCCCTAAGATAGACAGAGGTGGCAGTGGTGTCACGTGCGACTACTGGTCCATCGTGCTAGCGACGACGACGCACGCCGCGACCTCATGTGACCCTAAGATAGGAGGTGGCAGTGGTGGCACGTTAACTCGTCTCGGCATTCGTCGTCGCTACCGCCGACGACGTCCGCCCCGACCGCGTTGTTAAGCTAAGACAGCTTATGGACAGTTGGGGTGTCATATTCTCGTCTCGGCATCCGTCGTCGCTACGGCGACGATGTCCGCCTCGGACTCGCGGTACCGAAGACAGGGTGAACAGTGGTTGTCACATGCTATTCTCGGCTGTCCGTCGCGATACCACGATGATTTCGCCTCGACTCACGGAACCCTAAAGCATATAAAAAAGGGTGGCAGTGGTGTCACGTGCTCGTCTCGAGTCCGTCGTGTTGGGTTTCGTCGTCGCTACCATGACCGGAACATCCTCCTCGGAATCGCCTTGACTCGCGTGACCCTAAAAAGATAGACAGGGCAGAATGGGTGTCACTGATCGTTCTCGCGTTCGTCGGTTCGCTACCGCACAAGTTCCGCCATGACTCGTGTACGCTAAGACAGGTTGTGGCAGTGGTTTCAAATGCTAGTCTCGGCGTCCTCGTCGCTACCGCGAGGGATACGGTCCGCCTCGACTTAGCGTTACCTAAGACAGGGGTGGTGGCAGAAGTGGTGCCACGTCTCATCTCGGCGTTTGTCGTCGTTACAGCGACGACTCTGCCTTGACTAGCGTAACCCTAAGATGGGGGACCGGGTGGCAGTGGTGTCACGTCCTCGTCTAAGAGTCTGTCGTTTCGCCTATTTCCGCAGGGGGACGTCCACATCGACTCAGTGCCCTAAGATAGACAGGTTGGGAGTGGTGTTCACATGCTACTCTCGGCGTCCACGTCTCTACCGCGACGAGTATTCGCCTTGACCCGTAAACCTAAGATAGAACGCGTGGACAGTGGTCACTCCTCTCTCGGAGTCTTGTCGTCGGCTACCGCGAGACCGTCCGCCGCGACTAGCCGTCGACCCAAAGATAGACAGGTTGGGGAGTGGTGTCACCATGCTACTCTCGCGCGTCCATCGTCGCTACCGAGAGATGTCCGCCCGACTCGGTGACCATAGATAGACAAGGGTTGGGCAGGTCGTGTCACGTCCTCGTCTCGGTGCCGCGTTGCTACCGCCGATGACGTTCGCCTCGGACTCGTGTTACCAAAATGATTAGGGTGGCAGTGGTGTCACGTGAGCGTATCGGCGTACGTCAGTGCGACGCGACCACGGCCGCCTGACTCGCGTACGATAAGACGGGTGGAAGTGGCGTCATGTGCCGGAACGGCGTCCGTCGGCGGTTACCACGACAAGTATGCCATGACTCGTGTTTTGCTAAGACACGGTGGAAGAGTGGTGTCACATGATCGTCTTGGGATCCGCCTGGACTTGCGTAACCCTAAAGATAAACAGGCGGTGGAAGTGGTGCCACGGGCTCGTGTCGGGTCTGCAAGTGCTACCGGCGACGTTTCGGCTCGATTCTCGTGCCTAAAGATGACAGTGTGGCAGTTGGTGTTTCTCATGCTTGTATTGGCGTCACGTCGTCGCACCGCGACGACGTCCGCCTCGGATCGCGTTACGCTAAGGATAGGGTGGAGTTGGTGTCACCATTCTTGTATCTGTCGTCCGTGTCGTTACCACAACGACGTCCGCACTCCCAATCGCGGACTAAGATAGACAGGGTGGGAGGGGTGTCACGTGGACTAACTCTCGGCGTCCATCGTCGCTAGCGCGACATGCCCGCCTCGGGATTTCGCGTTGACCCTAAGATAGGGGAGGTGGCAGTGATAGTGATGCACATTCTCGTTGCACGGCATCCGTCGTCACTACCGGATGATGTCCGCCTCGATAGCCGCCTTCACGTTAAGCTAAGACAGTATGGCAGTGGTGTCATATTCTCGTCTCGGCATCCATCGTCGCTTACCCGCGCGATGTCCGCCTCGACTCATGTACCCGAAAAAGAAAGGGTGACAGTGGGTGTCACGTGGCTCGTCTCGCGTCCATCGTCGGCTAACGCGATGACGTCGCTCGACTCACGTCAACCCTAAGATAAACAGGGGGTAGTGTTTGTCAATGGCTGTCTCGGCGTCCGTCGTCGCGGGTTCGTCGTCGCTACCCATGGACGACGTCAGCTCGAACTCACCCGACTAGCATGACCCTAAGGTGCATCGAACAGGGGAATTGTGCACTTTGCTCGTCTCTCGTCCGTCGGTCGCTTACCACCACAACGTCCGCCATGACTCGGTTCGCTAAGGACTGTGTGGCAGTGGTTTCACATGCTAGTCCGGCGTCCGTCGCGCTAACCGCGATGACGTCGCCTCGACTACGGTTACGCTTAAGACAGGGGAGGCAGTGGGGGTCACATGGTCCCTCGGGTTGTTGTAGTCGCTACAGCGACGACGTCTGCCTTGACTCGCGGTAACCCTAAGATAGACCGCGGTGGCAGTGGTGGTGTTCACGTCCTCGTCTCAGCGTCTGTCGTCGCTACCGCGAGGACGTCCACCTCGACTCACGTGACCCTAAGAATAGACAGGTTGGGTGGTGTCACATGCTACTCTGGAGTCCATAGGCTCTACCGCGACGACGTCTCATTGACTCCCGAAACCCTAGATAGACCGGGTGGCAGTGGTGTCACGTCCTCGTCTCGGCGTCTGTCGTTCGCTACCGCGATGAAGTCGCCTCGACTCGCAGTGACCCTAGATAGACAGGTGGGGAGTGGTGTCAGTGTACTCTCGGCGTCCATCGTCGCTACCGCGACGAGGTGTTCCGCCTCGACTCGCGTGACCCTAGATAGACAGGGTAGGCAGTAGTGTCACGTCCTGTCTCGGTGTCCGTCGTTGCTGACCGCCGATGACGTTCGCCTCGACTCGTGTTACCAATGTGTTACCAATGATAGTGGTGCGCTAGTGGTGGCAATGCCGGTCTCGGCGTACGTCAGTGCTACCGCGACCAGGGCCGCTCGACTAGCGTTACGAAAGACAGGGTGGCAGTGCCGTTTAATGTGGCTCGGCACGGCGTACGTCGTCGGGTACCACGACAAGAGCCATGAATCGTGTTACGCTAAGACCGGTGGCAGTGTGCACATGCTCGTCTTGGAGGCGCCTCGACTCGGTAACCCTAAGATAAACAGGTGGGCAGTTTGGTGACACGTGCTCGTGGTCGGCGTCGCATGTTGCTACCGCGGACGACGTTCGCTTGACCTCATGAGCTTACTTAGATAGGACAGGGTGGCAGTGGTGTCACATGCTTGTCTCGGGTCCGTTCGTTCGCTACGGCTGATGACGTACGCGTCGATTCGCCTACTCGCGTGACCTAAGATAGGACAGGGTGGGCAATTGGTGTCACCTGCTCGTCTCGGAGTCCGTCGTCGCTACCGCAAACAACGTCTGCCTTGACTCGTGTTACGCTAAGTTAGTCTCATGGTGGCAGTGTGCACGTGCTGTATCGGTGTCCGTCGTCGCTACCGCGACCGATGTCCCCATTGAAATCGCGTAACCCTAAGATAGACAGGGTGGCCGTGGTGTCACGTGCTCATACGGCGTCCGAGTATCTACCACAACGCGTCCGCCTCCACTCGCGTGACCCCTAAGATAGACAGGGACCTGGCAGTGGTGTCACGTGGCTACTCTCGGGCGCGTCCATCGTTGCTAGCGCGACGACGCCCAGCCTTCGGACTAATGTGACCCTAAGATAGGGAGGGGGGGCAGTGGTGTCACGTACTCGTCTCGGCATCGTCGTCGCTACCGCGAACGACGTCCGCCGTCGACCGCGTTAAGCTAAGACAATATGGCAGTGGTGTCATATTCTAGTCTCGGCAATCCGTCGTCGCTACCGCGACGATGTCGCCTCGGACTCGCGTACCCGAAGAAAGGGGTGATAGTGGTTGTTGTCATACATGTAATCTCGGCGTGCCGTCGTCGCTACCACGATGATGTTCGCCTCGACGCACGAACCCTAAGATAACACAGCTCGGTGTGGCAGTGGTAGTTGGTGTAACGTGCTCGTCTCGATGTACCGTCGTGTTGGTTTTTTCCGTAGTCGCTACCATGACGACATCCTCCTCGCCTGCCTGACTCGCGTTGACCCTAAGATAGACAGGGCAGAATTGGGGTCACATGCTGTATCGTCGTTCATCGGCGCCGACCGCCACAAGTTCCGCCATGACTCGCGTTACGCGTAAGACAGTTGGCGCAGTGGTTTCCACATGCTAGTCTCGGCGTCCGTCGTCGCTACCGCGATGACGGTCCGCCTCGACTCGCGTTACGCTAGACAAAGGGTGGCAGTGGTGTCCACGTGCTCATCTCGGCGGGGGTTTGTCGCGCTACAGCGACGACGCTGCCTTGACTCGCGTAACCCTAAGAGAGGACCGAGAGGTGGCAGTGGTTGTCACGTCTAGTCTCAGCGTCTGTCGCGCTACAGCGAGGAAGTCCACCTCGGAAACTTTACGTGACCCTTAAGGATAGACAGGTGGGAGTGGTGTAAATGCTTACTTCGGCGTCATCGTTTCTCTACCGCGACGAACGTCGGGCATTGGAATCGTAACCCTAGATTAGACCGGGTGGCAGTGTTGGTCACGTCTCTCAATTCTCGGCGTCTGTCGTCGCTACCGCTGGAGGACGTCCGCCTCGACTCGCGTGGACCCTAAGATAGGACAGGTTGGGAGTGGTGTTCACGTGCTCTAGGCGTCCATCGTCGCTACCGCGACGATGTCCGGCCTGACTAGCGTGACCCTAAGATAGGACAGGGTGGCAGTAGTGGTCAAGTCCTCGTCTCGGTGGTCGTAGTGCTACCGCGATGACGTTCGCCTCGGACTCGTGTTACCCAATGATAGGGTGGCAGTGGGTGTCACGTGCGCGCCTCGGCGTCACGTCATGCTACGCGACCACGGCGCCTCGACTCGGCGTTACGATAAGACAGGGTGGCAGGAGTGGCAGTTGGAAGTGGCGTTCATGTGCTCGGCCACGTGCGGCCGTCGTCGCGTACCACGACAACGTTATTGCCATGACTCGTGTTTTTGCTAAGGGACACGGGGGCAGTGGGTGTCACATGCTCGTTTTGGAGGTCCGCCCGACTTGCGTAAACCCTAAGATAAACAGGGTTGGCAGTCGGTTTGCCAGTGCTCGTGGTCGGGGCGTCTGCAAGTTCTACCGCGGCGACGTCCGGCTCGATTCTCGTGACCTGAAGATAGAACAGCGGTGGCAAAGTGGGTCTCATGGCATGCTTGGCGTCCGTCGTCGCTTACCGCGAACGACGTCCGGCCTCGACTCGGAGTCGCTAAGATAGGGTGGCAGTGGTGTCAACATTTGGTCTCGTGTCCGGTCGTCGTTACCAAAACGACGTACCGCCTCCCCCACTCGCGTGACCCTAAGATAGACAGAGGGGGAGTGTGTCACCGTGTGCTAATTCATCGGCGTTCCATCGTCGCTAGCGCGACGATGCCCGCCGCGATTCGCGTGACCCAAGATAGGGATTGGTGGCTTAGTGGTTGTCACATGCTCGCTCGGCACCGTCCTTCGTCACGACGCGTGATGTACGCCTCCCCGACTCGGTTTAGCTAGGGCGAGTATGGCGGGTGCAATTCTCGTCTCGGCATCCATCGTCGATTACCGCCGCGATGTCCGCCTCGACTCATTGTACCCGAAGAAAGGGGACAGTGGGTCACGTGATCGTATCGGCGCTCCATCGTCGCTACCGCGATGACGGTTCGCCTCGACGCACGTACTCCTAAGATAAACGGGTGGTAGTGGTGTCACGTGCTCGTTATACGGCGTCCGTCGTCGGGGTTCGTCGTCGCTTACCATGACGGAAGTTCCGCCTGACCGCCTCGAACTAGCATGACCCTAAGATAAGACAGGGCGGGAATTGTGTCACCTGCTCGTCTCGTCGTCCGGTCGTCGTACCGCCCACAACGTACCGCCCATGACTCGCGTTGACGCTAAGACTGGGTGGTAGTGGTTTCACATGCTCGTCTCGGCGTCCGTCGTCGCTACCAGCGATGACGGTACCGCATCGACTCGCATTACGCTAAGACCGGGGGTGGCAAGTGGTGTCATGTCTAGTCTCGGTGTTTGTCGTCGGCTTATAGCAACGGACGTATGCCTTGACTCGGTAACCCTAAGATAGACAGGGTGGGTGGTGGTGGCCGTGGTTGGTCACGTTCCTCGGCTCGGGTCTTGTCGTCGCTACAGCGACGACGTTCCGCCTCGACTCACGTGACCCTAAGATAGACATGTGGGAGTGGGGCACGTGCTACTCTCGGCGTCCATCATCTCTACCGCGATGATGTCTGCCTTGACTCCCGTAACCCTAAGAATAGACCGTTGTGGCCGTGGGTGTGTTACATACTCGTCTCGGCGTCTGTCGTCGCACCGCGACGACGTCGCTCGACTCGCTGACCCTAAAGATAGACAGGTTGGGAGTGGTGTCATGTTCTACTCCGGCGTCCGATCGTCGCTACTGCGATTGACGTCCGGCTCGACTCGCCGGATCTCACGTGACCCTAAGATAGACGGGGTGGCTAGTGGTGTAAAGTCTCGTCGCGGTGTCGTCGTCGCTACCGCGATTGACGTTTCGCCTCGACTCGTGTTACCCAATGATAGGTGGCAGTGGGGTCCACAGTGCGGTCTCGGCGTACGTCATGTACCGCGACCCCACATCAGTCCTCAAACTGCGTTATGATAAGACAGGGGGTGGCAGTGGGCGTCATGGTTTGCTCGGCTCGGTTGTCCGTCGTCGTACCACGACAACGTTATGCCTCGACTCGTGTGACGCTAAGAAATGGTGCAGTGGTTTTTGTGTCGTGTGTCAATGCTCGTCTTGGGAGTCCGCCCTCGACTCGCGAACCCTATGATAAACAGGGTGGGAGGTGAAGTGGTGGCCACGTGCTCGTGTCGGCGTCAGCAGTTGCTATACCCGCGACGACGTCGCTCGACTCTGTGGACCTTAAGGATAGAGGGTGGCAGTGAGTTGGTGTCAATGCTTGTTCTCCGGCGTCCGTCGTCTGGCTACAGCGATGACGCCGCCTCGATTCGCCTTAACTCGCGTGACCCTAAGATAGACAGGGCGGAAAGTGGATGTCACCTGCTTTCTCGGCGTCCGTCGTCGCTACCGCACAATGTCCGCCTCGACTCGCGTTACGCTAAGATAGGGTGGCAATGTGGTCCCAGTTGATCGTCTCGGAACGTCCGCGGTCGCTATCAGCGACGATGTTGCTTGACTCGCGTAACCCTAAAGATGAAGGGTGGCAGTGGTGTCACGGTGCTGTCACGGCATCGTCGGCGCTACCACAAACGACGTCCGCCTCCACTCGGCATGACCCTAAGATAGATAGGGGGGAAGTGGTGTCACGGTGATAACTATCCGGAGCCATCGTCGCTAGGCGCGCGACGACGCCGCCTTCGACTCGCGTGACCCTAAGATAGGGAGTGGTGGCAGTGGAGACAGTGGAGACACGTGCTCTCACGGCATCAATCGTCGCTAACCGCGATGACGTCCGCCATCGACTCGCGTTAAATGCTAAGACATATGGCAGTGTGTTATATTGCTCGTCTCGGATCCGTCGTCGCTACCCGATGATGTCCGCCTCGGACACGCGTTACCCGAGACAGGGGTGACAGTGGTGTCACATGCTCGTATCGGCGTTCCGTCGTCGCTGACCAACGATGACGTTCGCCTCGACTGCACGTTAACCCTAAGTAAACAGTGGGGCAGTGGTTGTCACGGTGGTCATCTCGGCGTCCATCGTCGGCTGGGGACAGTCGTCGATAACCATTGACGAACGTCCACCTAGACTCGCATCGGCTCGCGTGACCCTAAGATAGACAGGGCGGAATTGGGTCAAATGCTTGTCTCGTCGGTCCGTTCATCGCTAAACACCACAACGTCCGCCATGACTCGCGTTACGCTAAGACAGCTGTGGCAGTGGTTTTCACTTGCTCGTTAGCGGCGTCCATAGCTATACCGCGAGACCGTCCGCCTCGGGACTCGGTTACGCTTAAGAGAGGGGGCAGGGGTTGTCAACTGCTCGTCTTGGTGTTTGTCGTCGCTTACAGCGACGGACGTCTGCCTTGCACGCGTAACCCCTAAGATAGACAGGGTGTCAGTGAGTCACGTCATCGTCTCGGCGTCTGTCGTCGTTACCACGCACGACGTTTGCCCGGACTACGCAATGGACCCTTAAGATAGACTGGTTTGGGAGTGGTTGCACATTGCTTACTCTTAGCGTCCATCGTCTCTACCGCGACGACGCTGCATCGACTCGCGTTAAATTAAGGACAGTGTGCAGAGGTGTTCATATGCTCATCTCGACGTCGTATTCGCTACCAGATGATCCGCCCCGACTCGCGTTAAGCGAAGGCACAGGGTGACACGTGGTGTCACGTGCCTTGTATCGGAGCCATCGTGCTACCGCAAAACAACGTTTTCGCCTCGAATCACGTTAATCCTAAGAAGCAGACGAATACCTCCGCTCGAGTCACGTAAACCCTAAGATGACATGGGTGGCAGTGGTTGGTCACATGCTCGTTTCGGTGTCCAGTGTCGCTTACCGCGACGATGACGTCCGCCTCGACTTCCGTTACGAATAAGACAGGGTGGCAATGGTGTTGTGAAACGGGCTCGTCTCGGCGCCGCCGTTGGCTACGCGACGACATCCGCTCGGGACTCTGTAACCTAAGATAGACAGGGTGGCAGTGGTGTCACGTGCTTGTCTCGGCGGTCCTTCGTCGCTACCGTGACGCGTCCCCCTCCTCGAACGCGCCTCGACTCGCATGGACCCTAAGATAGCAGGGCGGAATTGGTGTTCACCTGATCATTCTCGCGTCCGTCATAGGATACCGCCACAACGTGCCGCCAGGACTCGCCGTTACGCTAGGACGTGTGCAGTGTTCACATGCTCGTTCTCGGCGTCCGTCCGGTCGCTACCGCGATGATGTCTGCCAAGACTCACGTTAAAGATAAGAAAGTTCCCTGGTCGGAAGTGAAGTGGAAGTTAGGAGTGGGAAAACCGATTCATAAATCATCCATTCATCCAAACCAATTGGTCTCGGCGTGTGTCGTCGCTACCGCGACGGATTGTCTGCCTTGACTCGCTAACCCTAAGAGTGACCGGGTGGAGTGGTGGTCACGGTCATTCTCGGGTCCGTCGGCGCTACCGCGAGAAGTTAGCCTCGACTGCGCGTTACGCAAAGATAGGGTGGCAGTGTCTCGTTGTCACGTGCGGTCCCCGACAAAAACGTCATCGCTTTACCACGACACGTCCGCCTCGACTCGCGTACGATTAAGACACGGTGGTTGGTAGAGTGTCAAGTTGATCGTCTCGATGTCCGCCTCGAACTCGCATAACCCTAAGGATAAACAGCTGCCGGTTGGCAGTGGTGCACGTTGCTCGTGTCGGCGTCCGCCGGTCGCTACAGCGACGACGTTCCTGCCGCGACTCTTCGTGACCCTAAGATAGACAGGGGTACGGCAGTGGTCTCACGGTCGTATCGGCGCGTTCGTCGTCGCTGTACCGCGACGATGGGTCTCTGCCTTGACTCGCGTAACCCTAAGATAGACCGGGGTGGCAGAGTGTGTCCACGTGCTCGTCTCGGAGTCCGTCGGTTCACTACCGCGGATGACGTCGCCTCGACTCGCGGGGCCCTAAGATAGACATTGTTGGAGTGGTGTCACGTGCTACCTATTGGCGCCATCGTCGCTACCGTGGCCGGACGTCCGCCCGATGCCGGGACCCTACAGCAAGACAGGGTGGAAGTGGTTGTAAAGTTGCTCGTCTTGGCGGTCCGTCATCGCACCGCGAACAAAACGTCCGCCTTGACTCGTGTTACGATAAGACCAGTAGTGGGCAGTGGTTGTAACGTGCTTCATCAACGGCGTTCATCGTCGCTACCGCGGACGAGTTCGCCTCGACTCGCCGTGGGCCTAAGATAGACAGGTGGCAGTGGTGTCAACGTGCTCGTTCCCCGGCGTTCGTCGTCGCACCGCGACGATTAAGCTTCGACTCGCGTTTGAAGTTAAGACAATGTTGGCAAGACGGTGTTCACATGCTCGTTCGTCAGAGCGTCCATCGTCGCTACCAAGGCACGTCCGCTCGACTCCGTGTACGCGAAGGCATGGTGCCGGTGGGTAAGCGTGATCGTCTCGCCGTCCCATCATCGAACCACAATGCGTTTGCCTCGACTCACGTAATCCTTAAGATGGACAAGGTGTGGCAAGTGGGATGTCACGTGTCGTCTCAGCGTATCTGTCGTCACTACGGCGATGACCTCCGCCTCGACCTAACCGTAACCTAAAGATATACATGTGGCAGTGTGGTCACATGCTTCGTCTCGGCGTCCGTGTCGCTACCGCGATGACGGTCCGCACTTGACTTGCGTTACGAGAAGACAGGGTTGGCAGTAGTGGGTCATGTGCTGGTCCGGCGTCCGCGTCGCTACCACGGAACGTTCGCCTCGACTTCGCGTTATGCTAAACAGGGGGTGGCCAGTTGTGTTACACGTGCTCATCTCGGCGTCCGTTCGCTGCTTACCGCGAGGCACATCCGCCTCGACTCGCCCTGATTCGTGTGGGGACCCTAAGATAGACGGGTGGGCAGGGTGTCACGTGTATCTCAGAGTCCGTCGGTCGCTTACTGCGATGACGGTTCCGCTCGACTTTCGCGTTAACCCTAAGATAGACGGGTGGCCAGTGGTGGCACGTTATCCCGTTTCGGGCGTTCGTCGTAGCTTCCGCGATGACGTCTGGCCTGGGGCCTACACGACCCTAAGATAGAACTAGGTGCACTCGAATGACCCTTAAGATAGACATGGTGGCAAATGGTGTCACTTGTCGTCTCAGTATTCATCGTCGCTACTGTGATAGACAGGGGTGGCAGTGGTGTCACGTGCTCATCTTGGCGTTCCGTTCGTCGCGGTTTGCCTCGACTCGCGTTACGCGAAGATAGGGGTGGCAGTTGTTGTCACGTGAGGTCTCGGCATAGCATCGAACACGACCACGTCCGCCTCGAACTCGCGTTACGATAAGCCAGTTGGGGTGGCAGTGGTGTGACGAGCTTGGCTCGGCGTACCGTCGTCGCTACACGACAAATGTACGACCTCACACTCGGTGTGTTTACGACTAAGGACACGGTGGCAGTGGTATGTCACGTGCTCGCTATCGGCGTGCGCACTAGACTCGCGTAACCCCCGATAGATAAACAGTGGTCCGCGACCAGTGGGTCACGTGACTCGATGTCGGCGTCCGCTGCGCTTAAGCGACGAGTACGCTCAGACTCTCGTGACCATAAGATAGACAGGGGGCCAGTGGTGTCACAGCTCGTCTCGGTGTCCGTCGTCGCTACCGCCGGACGGGACCATCGCCCTTGACTCAGCCTTGACTCACGTGACCCTTAAGATAGACATGGCGGCAATGCGCAATGGTGTCACTGCTGTCTCGGTGCCTAGTCGTCGCTACCGCGACAACGGTCGCACTGAACTCCGTTACGCTAAGACAGGGTGGCAGTGGTGTCACAGTGTAGTCGTCGGTGTACCGTGTGCTTACCGACGGCGACGTCGCCTGGACTGCGATAACCCTAAGATAGACTGGGAGTTGGCCAGTGGTGTCACTGTTGCTCGACTCGGCGTCCGACGTTGCTACCACGACGAGGTCCGCTTGACTCGAGTGCACCCTAAGATAGAAGGGGAGAGTGTGTCACGTGTACTCTCGGCGTCCTCAACGCTAGCGCGACGATGCCCCCTCGACTCGCGTTGACGACGTAAGATAGTAAGGCGGATTGGAATTGTCACCTGCATGTCTCGTCGTCCATGTCGCTACCGCCCACAATGTCCGCCATTTCCTCGCCTATGCTAAGACAGTGTGGCCAGTGGTTTCACATGTCGTCTCAGGTCCGTCTTCGCTAACGTGATGAGTCCGGCCCTCGACTCACGTTTCGCTAAAGACACGGGTGGCAGTGGGAGTGTGGTCAGGTGCTTCATCCGGAGTTCGCGTCGCTACGCCGCGACAACGTCTGACTGGTCTCGATAACCCTAAGATAGGACCAGGGGTGCGCAGAGTGGTGTCACGTGCGTGTTCGGACGTCCGTCTCGTACCGCGACGACGTCCGCCTCGATTGCGTGACCCTAAGATGACAGGACCTAACGGTCACTTTACCCCTGCGGCAGTATGGTGTCACGTGCTCGTCGGCGCAGCGGTGTCGCTACGGCGGCGGATGAGCGTCCACCTCGATCGCGTTACGCTAAGACAGGGTAGCAGTGTGTCACCTGCTGCTCGTCAGAGTTCGTCGTCGCTACCCGACGACGTATGCCATTGACTCGCGTAACCCTAAGATAGACCAAGGGTCGAAGGTGGTGTCATTGTGTCTCGGTAGTCGTCGTCACTACCGCTGCAGTCCGGCCTCGACTCGACGCTGACCATAATAGACAGGTTGGGGAGTGGGTCAGGAGCTACACTCGGCGTCCATCATCGCTACCGCGACGATGTCGCCTCGACTCGCGTGACCTAAGATAACAGGGGATGCGTTTAGTGTTGTCACGTGCTTGTCTCGGCGTCCGTCCACCGTACCGCCGACAACGTCCGTCTTGACTCGTGTACGAATAAGACAGGGTGGAAGTGAGTGATACACGTGCTCGTCTTGGCGTCCAATCGTCGCTACCGTTGATGATGTCACATCGATCAGGGACCTAAGATAGTAACGGGTGGCAGTGGTGTCCAGCAGTGCTCGTCCGGCGTCCGTCGTCTTACCGCGACGACGTCTGCCGCATCGCGTTAAGTTAAGAGCAGTGTGACAGAGGGTATCATAGTGTCGTCTCGGCGTTCGTCCATTGTCGCTACCAGAGCGACGTTTTCCACCCGACTCGTTACCGAAGCCACAGCGGTTGACAGGGTGTGTCACGTCCTCGCTCGGCCGTCGTACGAGCGTACCGCCACGGAGTTCGGCCTTGGACTCTCTGTAATCCATAAGATAGACAAAGGTCGGCAGTGGGCTGTAACCGTGCCTCGTCTCGGCGTCTGTAGCGGATACGCGACGACACTCCGCCTCGATAACGAGCAACCCTAAGAAGACCATCGGTGGCAGTGGCTGTCACAGGCTCGTCTCGGACGTTCCGTCGTCGCTACGCGATTCAACGTACCGCCTTTTGACTTGACGTACGATAAGACAGGGTGGACAGTGGTTGTCACGTGCTCATTCGGCGTCCGTCGTCGCCTTACCATGACGATGGTCCGCTCGGACTCGCAGTTACGGCTAAGACAGGGTGGGATGGTGGCAGTGGTGTGATTATGTCGTCTCGCGCGTCCGTCGCGCCTACCCGGAGACACTCGGCCTCGACTCGCGGTATCGCCCCACTAAGATAGGGGGGGTGGGTGGTGTGTCACGTGCGTGTCTCGGACATATAGTCATCGTACCACGACCACGTCGCCTCGACTACGTTACGATAAGACAATGAGGCGTGGGCATGGTGTGTTGAATGCTGACTGGATCGGCGTCCGTCGTGCTAACACGGACAACGTACGTGATCGACTGTGGTTACGCTAAGGACACGCTGAGCCAGGGTGTCAGTGCGGCCACTCGGCGATCCGCCTCGACTACACGGAACCCTCAAGATAAAAAGGAGATGGGACAGTGGTGGATACGTGCCTGCGGTGACGGAGTTCTGACCATCGCTACCGCGACTGCGCTGCACGCTCGACTTGTGTGACCTAAGATCAGGACAGGAGTGGCAGTGGTGGCACATAATCGTCTCGGCGCTCGTCGTCGACTACCGGAAACGTCACCTTGACTCGCTTGACTCGGATGACCCTAAAGAAGACAAGGCTGGCAATCCGGTCGTCACCTGCTTGTCGGCCATCCGTCATCGCTACCGACGACAACGTCCGCTCGGACTGCCGCGTTTACACAAGCACTGGTTGGCAGTTGGTAAACTATGTATGTGCTCGTCTCGGTGCCGTCGTCACTACGGACGCCGTCGCCTTGATCGCGTAATCTAAGATAGACTGGGTGGCCAGTGGGGTCAAGGGCATCGTCTCGGCGTCCGACGTCGCCTACCACGGATGACGGTCCGCCTCGACTCGGTGGACCCTAAGCATCGACGGGGTGGCAGTGTGGTGTCACGTGCTACTCTCGGCGTCCATCATCGCATAGCGCGAGACGCCCGCTCGAACGCGTGACCCTAAGATAGATTAGGCCAGACATTGGATGCTACCTGCTCGTCTCGTTCCTGTCGTGCTACCGCCCCCAATGTCGCCATGAACTCTCGTTACGCTAAGACAAGTGTGGAAGGAGTTGGGTCCTATGCTAGTCTTGGGCTACGTCGCGCTAACACGATGGACGTTCGAACCTCGACTCATGTTACGTAAGACAGGGCGGCAGGCCGGCGTAGTACGGGCAACGTGCTCGTCTCGGCCGTCATCGTCGCTACCAGCGATGACGTCTGCCTGACTTCACGTAACCTAGGATAGACCGGTGCGCAAGTGGGGTTCAAGTTGCGTGTCTTGGCGTCTGATCCCACTTGTGGTTGTGACCTTAAGATAGGACAGTGTGGGAGTGGTGTCACGTTGCTACTCTCGGCGCCATTCGTTCGCTTACCAGGATGACGTCAGCCCTCGACTCGCGTGACCCTAAGATAGGACAGGGGTGAGATAGTGTGTCAACTGCTCGTCTCGGTCGTCCATCTCAGCATACCGACGACACAACGTCCGCCTGACATCGCGTTAAGATAAGACAAGGTGATGGATGTAGAGTCACGATGCTCGTTTCTGGTGTCCATCTCGGCTACGCGACGAGTACGCTCGACTCATGGTAACCCTAAGATTGACAGGGGCTGTTTCCAGACCGTGTATCGCGTGATGTGCTGTTCGGGTACATTTCGTCGCTACCGCGACGACGTTCACCTCGCCTCGCGTGGACCCTAAGAAGACAGCGGGTGCCGCAGTGGTGTCACGTGCTATGTCTCGCGGTCCGTCGTGCGCTACCGTGCATTGACGTCCGCCTCGACTTGCGTTTACGCACGACCAGGGTGGCAGTGGTGTCACTGGCTCGTCTCCGTGTTGTCGGTCGCTATGCGATGACGTCCGTGATCGAACTCGCGTAACCATAAGATAGACAGGTTGGCGTGTGTGCTGTAGATCTTGCTGCATCTCGGCATCCGTATCCTACCGCGATGACGTTCCGACTCGGACTACGCGTAACCCAAAGATAGACAGGGTGGCAGTGGTGTCAAGTGTCTTCTGGCATCCATCATCACTACCGACCGACAACGTCCGCATCGACTCAAAATGCGCGTTTACGATAAGAAGGTTGAGCGAGTCGTGTCACATGTTGTCAAGGCGTCCGTCGTCGCCTACCGCGACGGCACGTCTGCCTCGAGTCGCGTTACTAAGACACGTGGGTGGTAGGTGGTGTCACGGTGCTCGTCTCGTGCGTCCTGTCATCGATACGCGACCACGTTTCACCTGACTCGCCGTTACGCCTAAGACAGGGTTGGCAGGGTTTTGCTAACGTGCCTGTATCGGCGCTCCGTTGTCAGCTACTGGCGGACGGACGTCCGCCTCGGAACTCATACTCGACTCTGCTGTGACCCTAAGATAGGACAGGGTGGTATCGGTGGTCACGTGCTCATCTTGGTGTCCATCGATCGCCTACCGTGCAGAACGTCCGACCTGACTCATAGCATTAAGTTAAGACAGTGTTAGCGAGGTGTCATATCTCGTCTCGGCGTCCGTCGTCGCTACCGCGAAGACGTCCGCCTCGACTCGCGTTAGCGAAGACAGGGTGGATTGTTGTCCGTCGTCCCGCGGCCGCAACGAGTAGGCCGCTCACTGAACCTTACGATAGAAAAGGGTGGACAGTGTGTTCAGTGCTCGTTCGGGTCTATGTTGCTACGGTGACGTCACCTCGACTCACGTGACCCTAAGATGACAGTGGTGGCAGTGGTGTTCACGTGCTGTCTCGGCGTTCCGTCTCGCTACCGCGATGACGTCCTGCCTCGACTACGTTAGAAAGACAGGGGTGGTAGTAGTGCACGTGCTTGTCTCGGCGTCCGTCGTCGCTACCACGACGATGTCCACCTGGACTTGCGTTAGCGCTAAGACAGCAGGTGTGGCAGGTGTGTCACGTACGCTCGCCTCGGCGTCCGTCTCGACTCGTGTGACCCTAAGATAGACAGGGTGGGTAGTGGTGTCATGCTTGTCTCGGCGGTCCGTCTCGGGACTCGCGTTTACTGATAAGACAGGGTGGCAGTGGTTGTCATTGTGCTGTTCGGCGTCCGTCGTGTGCTACTGCGGACGACGTCCGCCTCTCTCGGGTTACGTAAGACAGGGTGGCAATGGTGTCACCTGCTGTCTCGGCGTTCATGCGCTTTACGCGAAGACGTACGCTGACTTGAGTTACGCTAAGACAGGCGGTGAGCAGTGGTGTCATGCTCGTCTCGGCGGTTCCATCGTCGCTACCTTGGATGACTCCGCCTTCGGACTCATCGCGACTCGCGTGACCCACAATCGCAAGATAGACAAGGGTGGTAGTGGTTGTCACTTGCTCGTCTCGGGTCTGTCGTCTCTACCGCGATGATGTCCAGCCTGACTCGGTAACCCTAAGATAGACAGGGTGGCAGTGGTGTCACATGCTCGTCTTGGCGTCCGTGTCGCTACCCGCGATATCCGCCTCAACTCTCGTTAAGTTAAGAAATGTGCAGGGTGTCATATTGCTTGTCTTGGCGTCCGTGTCGCTACCCGACGACGTTCACCTCGACTCATGGTTACCCGAAGACATGGTGACAGTGGTTCAGGTGCGTCTCGGTGTCCGTCGTCGCGCTGTACCTCGAGAACGTTCGCCTCGACTCACGTAATCCTAAGATAGACACAGTTGGCGTGGTTGTCACTTCTCATCTCGGCGTCCGTCTGCTACCACGACGATGTCCGCCTCGACTCGCATTACGCTAAGACAGTGTGGCAGTGGTGTCACGTGCTCGTCTCGCCTCTGTCTCGACTTGCGTACGATAAGACAAGGGTGGCATGGTGTCACACTCTGTCTGGCGCTTCCATATGATGGTTAGATAAGACTAGGGTGGCAGTGGTGTCACGTGCTCGTCTCAGCGTCGTCGTCACTACCGCGACGACGTCAGCCTCGACTCGTGTTACGCTCAAGACAGGGTGGCAGTGGTGTACGTGCTCTTCTCGATCCGTCATCGCTACCGTCGACGACGTCGGCCTCGATCGTGTTACGCTAAGACATGTGGCAGTGGGTCACGTGCTCGTCTCGGGGTCCGTCGTCCTACCTGATGACGTCCCTGACTTGCATTACATAAGACAGGGGGGTAGTGGTGTCACGTGCTCTCTCGTTTCATCGTCGCTACTGCGATGACGTCCGCCTCGACTCGCGAACCCTAAGATAGACAAAGGGTGGCAGTGGTGTCAGTGCTCGTCCGGCATCCGTCTTCCCACCGTGATGGTGTCGCTCAATCGGTAACCTAAGAGAGACAGTTGGTGGCAGTGGTGTATGTGCTCTTCTTGAGGTCCATCATCACTACCGCGACAAAGTCACGTCGACTCGGTTAGATAAGCCAGGGTTGGGAGTGGTGTCACATGCTTTCAAGGCGTCCGTCAGTCGTTACGCGACGATGTCGCCTCGACTCAGCGTTACGCTAAGACAAGGTGGCAGAGGTGTACGTGCCGTCTCGGCGTCCGTCATCGCTACAACGACCACGTTCGCCTGACTCGCGTTACGATAATACAGGGGTGGCAGGTGGTGTCACGTGTTGTCTCGCGCCGTCGTCGCTACTGGCGACGACGTCCGCCCGACTCATCTCGACTCGCGTGACCCTAATATAGACAGGGTGGTCGTGGGTGTCACGTGCTCGTCTCGGTTGTCCCTCATCGCTACCGCGACGGACGTCCGCCTCGACTCGTGTTAAACTAAGATGACATGGTGCAAGGGTGGCAATGGTTGTCACGTGCTGTCTCGGCTCCATCGTCGCTACGTGACGGATCGCCCTCGACTCGCGTTAAGTTAAGAAGTGTGGTCAGAGGGGGATATGCTCGTTCGGCGTCCGTCGTCGCTAACCACGAAGACGTCCGCCTCGACTCGCGTTACACGAAGACAGGTTGACAGTGGTGTGCGTGCTCTCTCGGGTCCGTCGTCGCTACCCAACGATGTTCGCCTCGACTCACGTAATCCTAAGATAGACAAGGTGGCGGTGTGATGTCAGTGCTCGTCTCGGCGTTCTTTGTTGCTACGCGACGACCTCCGCCTCGACTATACTAACCCTAAGATAGACATGGTGGCAGTGGTGTCACGTGCTTGTCTCGGCGTCCATCGGCGCTACCACGATGATGTCCCCTCGACTCGCGTTACGATAAGACAGGTGGGTAGTAGTGTTACGTGCTCGTCTCGGTCGTCCGTCTTGCTACCACGACGATGTCCGCCTCAACCTGCGTTAGCGAAGACAGTGGGCATTGGTGTCACGTGCTCATCTCGGCGTCCGTCTCGACCTTGTGACCCTAAGATAGACAGGGTGGCAGTGGTGTCACGTGTTGTCTCGGCGTCCGTCGTGCTATGCGCATGACGTCGCCTCGACTCGTGTACGCTTAGACAGGGTGGCAATGGTGTGTCACGTGCGTTCGGCGGCCATCATCGCTACCGCGATGAGTCCGCTCGACTTGCGTTACGCTAAGACAGGGTGGGCAGTGGTGTCACGTGCTCGTCTCGGGGCGTCGTCGCTGACCGCGATGACATCCGCCTCGACTCATCTCGACTCGCGTTGACCCTAAGATAGACAGGGTGGTAGGGTGTCACTTGCTCGTCTCGGTTGTAGTCTATCTACCGCGACGCAGCCTTGACTCGTGTAACCCTAAGATAGACAGGGTGGCAGTGGTTGTCACATGCTCGTCTTGGCATCCGTTGTTACCACGTCGATGTCCGCCTCAACTCTCGTAAGTTAAGAAAGTGTCGCAGAGGTGTCATATGCTTGTCTTGGGTCCGTCGTCGCTACCGCGACGATGTTCGCCTCGACTCGCGTTACGCGAAGACATGGTGACAGAGGTGTCAGGTTCTTGTCTCGGCGTCCATCGTCGCTACCACGATGACGTTCGCCTCGACTCACGTAATCCTAAGATACACAAGGTGGCAGTGGTGTCACGTGCTCGTGTCTGCGTCTGTTGTTGCTACGGCGACGACCCCACCTCGACTACGTAACCCTAAGATAGACAAGGTGGTAGTGGTGTCACATGCTCGTCTCGGCGTCCGTCGACGCTACCGCGAGTGACTCGCCTCGACTCGCGTTACGATAAGACAGGGTGGTAGTGGTGTCGCGTGCTTGTCTCGAAGTCCGTCGTCGTACCACGACGATGTCGCCTCAACCCGCGTTACGCTAAGACAGTGTGCAGTTGTGTCGCGTGCTTGTCTCGGTGTCCGTCGTCGCTACGCGATGACGTCCCGCCTTGACTCGCGTTACGATAAGACGGGGTGGTAGTGGTGTCACTTGCTCATCTCGGGTCCGTCTTCGCTACCACGATGAGTTCGCCTCGACTGCGTTACGCTAAGACAGTGTGGCTGTGGTGTCACGTGCTCGTCTCGCCGTCTGTCTCGACTCGCGTTACGATAAGACAGGGTGGCAGTGGTGTCACATGCTTGTCTCGGCGTCCGTCTCGACTCGCGTTACGATAAGACAGGGTGGCAGTGGTGTCACGTGCTCGTCTCAGCGTCCGTCATCACTACCGCGACGACATCCGCCTCGACTGTGTTTACGCTAAGACAGGGGTGGCAGTGGTGTCACGTTGCTCGTCTCAGCGTCCATCATCGCTACTGCGAAGATGTCCACCTCGACTTGTGTTACGCTAAGACATGGTGGGCAATGGGGGTCACGTGCTCGTCTCGGCGTCCGTCGTCGTACCATGATGACGTCCGCCTCGACTTGCGTTACACTAAAGACAGGTGGGCAGTGGTGTCACGTGCTCGTCTTCGAGTCATCGTGCTACTGCGATGACGTCCGCCTCGACTCGCGTAACCCTAAGATAGACAATGGTGGCAGTGGTGTCACATGCTCGTTCGGCATCCGTCTTCGCTGCTTATTCGATGTTGACTGTCATGCGAGCCAGACTTGGCTTGCTTCGGAACACTGATTTCCGCTATATTGCCAGCATCACTCCCTGGGCACAAGGGTATTATCAGGCCCTTTACACTGACTCTACCCATGAGGATTCATACTCCGCACCACACCGAGTTGCTTGAGGACAAAGGACCGTGAGAATCGTGCCTTGCGAATGGAGCTCTTCAACACTCGTTCTGATCACTGGGCCACTCTGACACGGTTTGCACCTGCCGTGCAGGCTGGGGATATGGACATGAGGGACTTGTACCCCGTGAGGCTGGTCTGCCAGATTGTATGGACATGGCCGTGATGTAGGAGGCATCACTCCTCCCCGTGGACCCCGTCTGCCACGTTTGTTGGACCAAGGCCACATCCGAGTCTTTTGGACCGCAAGCTCACAGGACCGACTGTTTCGAGATGATCATGTTCAGCTCCCAGGACATGGGTGGTAATCTCTATGAAGATTACTAAGGAGACGTCTGAGTTGGTAGTAGCTTCACTAGTATGTAACAGTTGTATTCTCCATAGTACTGCGTGACGTGGGATACGACTTGGTGTGTATCACGTTCCGGAGGTGTAGAAAAATAATGTATAGAGCTTGGATGCTCCGAGTGAGATGTAACGTCTTTCACTGTAGTGTTACTTTAGCCTAGGCTTGTACTAAACTATGTACGGTGTGTATGGACCGATGGTATATATATGGCAGTTTCTATATTACCATGTCGTGGCAATGAAACATCCAGCATTTCATGTCGTCCATTACATTCTGCGTTCCTTGCCAGCATTTTGCCATCCTTGTCTAAGCCGTTGTCTTGTCTCTCCTAGGATGGTTAATACCCGCAACCACCCTGCTGCCCCGGAGCAGGGTGAAGCCAGTGCAGCTAGGGATGGGAATCTGCCTACCCGCCTTTCTGGCCGAAGTTATGCTGAGGAGAGGCAGAAAGAAACCAGCGTGAGACCAACCGCTTGCTAGAACGCATGAGGAGAATACTTACATGTCATCAGAGGAATGAATGGTGTGTCAATCATGACTTTATCAAGTTGTACCCACCGACATTCCATCATTCGTCGAGCCCCTCGATGCGGATGATTGGCTTCGTAGCATCACCAATAAGCTACGTTCTACCAACGTAGCCGAAGCTGATAAGGTTATCTACGCTGCCTATCACCTCGAAGGCCCTGCTAGCCTTGGTGGGAAAACTATGAGGCTATGCGCCCGGCTGGCCAGATTACACTTGGGGTGATTTCAGTGAGGCTTTCCGTGGAGCACAACCCGGAAGGTCTCATGGATCGTAAGAGGGAGGGAGTTCTGCAATTTCACCCAAGGTAGAATGACCGTGGATGCATACAGCCGTGAGTTTGGAAATCTAGCACGTTATGCTCCTGAAGAGTATCCACCGGCCAAGAAGCAGGCAAGGTTCCGCAAGGGACTTAGCCCGAGCTTCGTCGTGATCTTCGTCTGCATGAGTGCACCTCTTTTCAGAAGTTAGTGATAAGGCATCAGTGCTGAGACAGGTCAGACTGACTATGACGCCTCACGCAAGCACTCCATGACTTTGGTTCTACCGGTTCTGGACATTAGAAACGCCGGGTGTGGATTCCAAACACAGCCCTGCCACCCAGGTTCACTCCGAGGCCATCCTTTGAGGTGCCTCGCCCCAATCAGCAGTTTGCATCGCCCAAGGCTATGGTGGGCCCCGCTGCTAATGCTGCTCCACCCCAATGTTGTTGACATGCTTCAAGTGTGGAGAGACGGGTCATTACATACGCGAGTGTCCCCAGAACAACCACCCAATCAGCTAGGAAAGTCCGTTGGTCGTGACAAGCCAGCGGGAAAGACATATTACGCTAAGCCAGCCACCACTGCACGTGGCCATGTCAACTATGTCTCAGCTGAAGAAACTCATGAGGATCCCAACGTCGTCCTTGGTACGTCCTTGTTAACTGCCATCGGCAACTGTTCTTTTTATACTGGAGCATCTCATTCTTTTATCTCTGAGAGCTATGCTCGATTGACCAACACCACATTTTGTGACATGCCCACCCATGGCAATTCAAACCCTGGTTCTAGATGGCAAACCTCTAGAATAAGCCATGGAAATGAAATTCTTGTCAATAGATGGTCTTCCTTGCAACACTAATAGCTCTCAAGTCCTCGAACTAAAACATCATCTTGGTATGGATTGGATGTCAGCCCATATGCTAAGATTGATTGCTCTACTAGAACTGTTCAACTCACCACATCCATCGGGCAAGAAAGTCAATGTTTTGACCCGAGTGTCTAAGCGTCAGCTCTACTCCTAAATGCCAACCCTCTTCCAGAGCTTGAAATTATTCCGGTAGTCCGTGACTTCCGGAGTTTCCAGAAGAACTGCCAGGTGTTCCACCTGACAGGGATGTCGGGTTCGTGATAGACCTGTTCCAGGAACCGTCCCAATTCTAGAAGACCTATAAGATGGCACCCCCAGAACTAGCCGAGCTTAAGGAAACAACTCGATGAGTCCTTGGAAAAGGGTTCATCGTCCTAGTTCTTCTCCATGGGTGCCCCGTCCTCTTCGTCAAGAAGAAGGATGGAACGGATCGGATGGTTGAGATTACCGACCTGTCAACTTGGTCACTATCAAGAACAAGTATCCGCTCCCAGGATCAACGATCTATATGATCAGCCTCGACAGAATCCTCAGTCTTTTCCAAAATGGATTTGAGGTTGGGCTACCATCAATCAAAATCAAGAACGAGGAC
Source organism: Thinopyrum elongatum (assembly GCA_011799875.1). Lineage (NCBI taxonomy): Eukaryota > Viridiplantae > Streptophyta > Magnoliopsida > Poales > Poaceae > Thinopyrum > Thinopyrum elongatum. The sequence continues at coordinate 316,755,582 of CM022298.1, forward strand.
ATTCCTTAAGACGGGCTTTGTTACTCGTTATGGCAATACGAGTACACCGTCATGTCCTTCGGTGTAACCAATGCTCCAGCCACTTTCTCTCGGTTAATGAACTCGATCTCATGGAGTATTTGGATAAATTCGTCGTGGTATACCTCGATGATCTAATTTCTCCAAGAATGAGGAAGAACATGCCGAGCATCTAAGGCTAGTATTGATGAAACTTCGAGAGCATCGTCTTTATGCCAAATTTCCAAGTGTGAATTTTGGTTGCCAGAAGTGACCTATCTAGGCCACGTGATCTCTGGTAAGGGTATGCTGTCAATCCCGAGCGAGTTCAAGCGTCCTTGATTGGACTCCACCTGAAAGTCAAGCAAGTTCGGAGGTTCCTGGCTTAGCGAGTACTGTCGCCGCTTCTCGTCGAGAATTCTCCAAGGTTGTAAACCTCTAACTGAACTCTCAAGAAAGATAAAAAGTTCAGTGGACCCCACAGTTGCAAGTTCAGCTTTCAGGAATTGAAAAGACGCCTGACATCTGCCCCCGTCTATGTGCCACCAGATATTTTCTAAGGACTTTGTTATCTACTGCGACGCCTCGGACCAGGACTAGGTTGACTACTCATGCAAGATCGTCATGTGATTGCCTAGCTTCTCGACAGTTGCGTCCACATGAGGTAGTGTTATCCCACACATGATCTAGAGCTTGCAGCTGTGGTCCATGCACTCAAAACATGGCGACATTACTTTCTCGGTAATCGTTGCGAAATTACACCGGTCACCAAAGTCTGAAATACATCTTCACCCAACCGGATTTGAATCTTAGGCAAAGACGTTGGGTCGAGTTGATTTCGGATTATGACTTAGGAAAACTTACCCCCGGGCAAGCCAATGTCATGGCTGATGCGCTAAGTCGTAAATCTTATTGTAACAACTTGATGTTACAACAAAGTCAACCACTTCTCCACGAGGAATTCCGTAAGCTTAACCTTCACATTGTTCCTCGAGGATTCCTATCCACCCTGGTGGCGAAACCTAACCTACGATCAAATCATAGCTGCCAGAAGCGTGATAAGGGCATATTCCGCATCCAGGAGAACATTGCTAGCGGTGGCTTAAGTGTTTCTCCATGGATGAGCGAGGTGTTGTCTTCTTCGAGAACCGCCTAGTGGGTTCCAAGAAACAACAGCTACGGCAATGATCCTTAAGGAAGCTCATGAATCCCCTCTCACCATTCATCCCGTACGGTAGTACTAAATGTATCAAGACCTACGCCAGAGGGTTTGGTGGATAGGATGAAGAGAAATCGTCAATATATTGCTAATTGCGAAGTCTGTCGTCGTGTTAAAGCAGAGCATCAACGGCTGCTGGCACCCTTCAACCTTGGTTATTCCTGAATGGAAATGGGATAAAATCGGTATGGATTTCATTACCGGGTTCCCAAGACCAAGAGAGGGAAAATGCTATCTTCGTCATTGTCGATCGTCTTTCCAAAGTAGCCAACTTCCTACCTGTTCGTGAGAGTATAAACGCTAGCCAGCTAGCTGACTTGTACATCTCCCGAATAGTGTCTATTCATGGTGTTCCATTGGAGATTAACTCAGACCGTGGAAGTCTTTTCACCTCTCGATTTTGGGAAAGTTCCAAAATGCTATGGGAAGTCGTCTCTCCTTAGCACCGCGCTTCCACCCTCAATCAAGTGGTCAAGTAGAACGAGTCAATCAAATTCTGGAAGATATGCTCCGAGCTTCTGTCATCTCTTTCGGTATGGATTGGGAGAAATGTCTTCCATTCGCCGATTCGCTTATAACAATAGTTATCAAGCTAGCTTGGGCAAAGCCCCTTTCTAAGTTCTCTATGGATGAAAAAGCCGAACGCCTCTTAACAGTCAGAAACCGGGAAAGGCACAACTCTTTGGCCCAGGATATGATTCAGGAAGCAGAAGAGCAGGTTCGCATTATTCCTGAGAAATTGAAAACAGCCCAATCTCATCAAAAGAGTCAATATGACCGCAAACATAAGCTCATGACTTATGAAGTTGGCGAGAAGGCTTACCTTCGGGTACTCCTTTGAAGGGAACCCATCGATTCGGTATCAAGGGTAAATTGGCTCCTCGTTACATTGGACCCTTTCGCATTCTTGCCAAACGAGGAGAAGTTGCCTACCACATTGGAACTACCTCGCATCTCCCAGAGTTCATGATGTCTTCCACGTTTCTCAACTCAGGCGTTGCTTCTCGGATCCTATCCGTGAAATGGACCATGAAATGCTTGATCTCAAGATAATCTCACCTATCGAGAATATCGTTCGTATCCTTGACCAAGCCGAACGTACCACTCGACGCCAGAAATCAAGTTCTTTCAAGGTTCATGGTCACACCATTCCGAGAAAAGAAGCTACTGGGAAAGGGAGGATCGTCTTCGACTTGAGTACCCCACCTTCTTCCCGGAGGATCCTAAATCTCGGGACGAGATTCTTTTGAGTGGGGGTGAGTTGTCACACCCAGCTAGTTCATGCATTAGAGTGTTGCATCATGTTAAACTTGTCCAGAAACTTGAAATGGGGATGATTAGAACCCCCAGCACCCCCCTGGAAACAACTAGGGTTTACTAAAATCTTTTCAATGAACCTGAAATGCCCTTCAAAATGTCCATCATTTTTGTCTTGGGTTAGAACCTCTGCCAAAACTGGTTCACATTTTTCTAGGTCATCATAAGGTCATTGAATTAAATCATATGTAATCTGCATTTGAGCATTTAAATGCTAGTAAATATTTTGAATGTCCAAATAATCGCAAACTGAAATGTTCCATGTTGGATATACTCTATTCAGTGGGCATGAGCAGTTTGGTGATTTTTGAAAGTGCCTAGGTATTTTTAGAAAGCCACAAACTTGCAGAAATATAGAAACAGAAAAAAAGGGAAACAAACTTACCTGGCAAAGCCACCAGCCGGCCCACCTAGGGCCAGCACTGTGCTGGCCGTGCCAGCCAGCTGCTTCGTCCCCGCCAGGCAGGCAGGGAGGTGACGCCGGGGCGCGAGCTCGCCACGGCGCCAGCTGCTTGCCACTCGAGCGCCTGACGGCTGGACGTCCTCCACGTCGTCGCCTCGACCCCCGGACACCTCATTCTCCCCCTGGCCTCTCTCTCGCTCTCTTCCCCACCATGGCCGACGCAGCCGTAGCCGACCGCCGACGTAACCGCGGCCACTGTCGCCTCCTCGTCGCACACCCTGTCCAGAGCTCCGCCACCGTCCTCTCCGTCGAGCAGAACGAGCCCGAGCGCTCGTTCACCCTGAAGCCACCGCACCGACCTCGTCTTCAACGCCCGCCATCGGAGTCCATTTCACCGCCCCGCTTGCTCCGGCTCGCCCCCCGACCTCGCCGACTGCTCCGTCGTGACGCGTGAGCTCAGCTACCTCCCCATCTCCGTTCTCGCTCTCGAGCCCTGCATCGACTGCACCGAGCTCGGCGCACCCGCCGCCGCCTCTGCACGTCGCCGTCGTGGCCACAGCCACGTTGGCTCGATTCCGAGCACGCCATCGTCTTCGCCGAACCTGCAGGAGCCCGCAGCACCACTCCACGCACCGCCGTGTCCCCTAGGCGAGCACCCGAGCCGCCCGAACTCCGGCAGACCGCACAGCTCGTCGCCGGCGTCGTTTCCGGCCACCCCAGCTCCACCCACTGCCCACCACTCGACGTGGCTCACTCCCCGCATCACGTAGATGTGATCCGCCGTGTTTTGGTCGTCGGAGCACGAATCCCGCACTGCCCCGCCGCGTCTGGCCTCGCCGGCGGCTAAACACGGCGGGTGACCCCGCTGACCAGTTTGACCCCCCTGGGTGTATGACAGGTGAACCCGCTGCTAATTAACTTAGGATTAGGACTAACTAAAATAGTTAGACTAATGACACTGACACGCGGGACCCACTGGCCAGGTTTGACCTGGACCGACCCCGTTGACTGCTGACGTCACCTGACGCAATGCTAACGCAATAAGTATTTTTTTGGATTTATTTTTATACAGGAAATGCCAGAAAATCTACAAACTTCAAAAATTCATAGTAATTCAACCGTAGCTCCAATTCAAACAAATTATATATGAATTTGGATCAGAAAAATCCAATCTTTCCATCTGTACTGGTTTCATGCAGTCAGAACACTTAACCTTGCTGATTAGATGAAACAAGTTAATGCACTAATATGACTCTTTTTTGGGTTTGCATTTGAATCTTGATTCAAAAGAACTCAAACAACCTGTTTAAGATGCATTAGCCAAACACCACTCATTTTGCCATGTCATAGCATGCATCATATTGTTGCATATTGCCATGTGATGATTGTGTTTCGATGTGTTCTTTCGTGGTAGGTTCTCCTCCGAGGATATTCACGAGTATCAAACTGAAGGGCAGTATTCCACTACCACTCTGTCAGGCAAGCAACCCCATTGATCATTTCGATACAAACCCATCTTCTCGCTCTGCTCTCGTTTACTGCATTAAGACAACGCGTTTCAAACTGCTGTGTGTTGCGTTGGGTAGTTGAACCCATATTCTCTGCATGACGTCATTGCCACAGTAACTAGATGAAACCCACTAGCATGTGTAGGAGTTGATTGAGCATGTCTGTGTTTCCTACATGCTATGCCTGCTATGCTTGAGTTGTGTCAGGTCTGGCTCATCCGGGTGATGAACTAGAGTGAATGGTTGTGTAGGTAATGAGAGTGAAGTGTTGAACATGTTTTGGTAAAGGTATCGATGAAGAGGCCATGTAGGATAGACATGGTGGGTTGTTTCATTGAGGCCGTCCTTAAGAACAGAGATCTGTATGCGTGATTTAGATTTAGCTACTACCACACATTGGGCCCTGAAATATGACCCGCTCGACTTACTGACCCCTCTCGTCCTCTGTCCAGGAGTTGCAAGTAGTTTCTGTGTGTTGTAGTATGCTGGAGGCCGTGCGCAGCGCTGACCTTAGGGGTGGGCTGTGATGCGGTAGGCACGTGGCCGGTGTACGAGTCGCCCGTTTGGTGTCTCGGGAACCCTGCACACATCATTTGGGGCCGTTGAGGACACCCCGGCCGGATTTCTTGCGGATGGAACCCGAATAGGCGATAAACCTGGACTAGAGACTTGTGTGGTTAGTCAGGTCGTGGTCTTACACCCACGTCGGCTTTCGCTTGAAGTCTGCCAAGCACATGTCGTGTGCAGACGCTAAGTGGTGGAAAAAAATGTGTGGACGAAGACACCCCTGCAGGGTATAAAACTATTCGAATAGCCGGTCCATGGTAAAGAAATACTTGGTCACTATGCAGTTCACAGACAAGTTAATGGTTACTACTAAAAGACTCAAGATAAGTGTGAGTTCCGCGGATGGCCCTTCGTAGGATTACGAGGGAGGATCCACGGTGGAGTATTGTGATGGTGATTAGTGGACTCGTGTGCGAAAACTAATTCACAAGTGATGTCTCGTAGGATAGCGTAGCCAAGAGTCAAAGCTGGCTTGCTGCAATAACTCCACCACCCTTCTTGAGAATGGCATGTATTTAGGATCTGTTGTAAGACTTGCTGAGTACCTTTGTACTCATGTTGCTTAATAACTGTTGCAGACGAGAACACCGCCCCCTCCGAAGGGTTCTATGTAGATCTCGACGTTGACGAGTGACTTGCCACCCAGGTGGTGACCTGAGCTTTGTGAAGGGCATGTAGATAGACAGGCTTCGTCAAGCCTTCTTCTTTCTAGTGTCTGTACTCAGACTAGTTGCTTCCGCATGTGCTGTATGTTTGTATGACTGAGTGTCGGGTCATGTGACCCCTATCTGTATGAACATTATGTATGGCTCCCGGAGCCTTTAAATAAAAGTACTTTGAGTTGTAGAGTTTTGTTGTGATGCCATGTTGTATTTACACTATCGAGCATATTGTGTATGATTGAAATGCTTGGTATGTGTGGGATCCGACTATCAGGTGTTATCCTTGGCAGCCTCTCTTATGGGGAAATGTAGTCTGGTGTCTCCATTGAGCCTTGGTAGTCCGCTACAGCCCGGTTTACGAGGTCCTGTAGCCCAGCACTACTGCTCCGGAACACTTAGACTGGCCGGCATGTGTTCACTTCATTCCTGTGTCTGTCCCTTCGGGGAAATTCACGCGGTGATATCCGAGTCTGCCTAGCCTGCTACAGCCCGGGTTCCCGGAGTCCTGTTAGCCCAGTGCTACAGCCCGGATTCACACGTGTTGACCGACATGCTCGATGTTGATTCATGTATGCCTGTCCCCGTAAGTTAGCGCGCCTTGGGTTCACGACTAGCCATGTCGGCCCGGGTTCTCGTCATATGGATGCTAGCAACACTATCATTACGTGAGCCAAAAGGCGCAAACGGTCCCGGGCCATGTAAGGCGACACCCGTGGGAATACCGTGCGTGAGGCCGCAAAGTGATATGGGGGTGTACAGGCTAGATCGATGTGACTTAGAATCGGGGTCCTGACAGTCCGCCTCGACTCGCGTAATGCTAAGACAAGGTGGCAGTGGTGTACGTGCTCGTCTCGGCGTCCGTCGTCGCTACAACGACCACGTTCGCCTGACTCGCGTTACGATAATACAGGGTGGCAGTGGTGTCACGTGCTTGTCTCGGCGCGTCCGTCGTCGTACTGCGACGACGTCCGCCTCGACCTCTCGACTGCGTGACCCTAATATAGACGGGTGGCAGTGGTGTCACGTGCTTGTCTCGGCGTCCATCGTCGCTACCGCGATGAACGTCCGCCTCGACTCGTGTTACGATAAGACATGGGTGGTAGTAGTGTCACGTGCTCGTCTCGGCGTGTCGTCGCTACCACGACGATGTCCCGCTCAACTTGCGTTACGCTAAGACAGTGTGGCATTGGTGTCACTGCTCATCTCGGCGTCCGTCTCGAACTCATGTGACCCTAAGATAGACAGGGTGGGCAGTGGTGTCACGTGCTTGTCTCGGTGTCCGTCGTTGCTACTGCGACGACGTCCGCCCTCGACTCGTGTTACGCTAAGACAGGGTGGCAATGGGTCACGTGCTTGTCTCGGCG